>OX421844.1:42989023-43403587 GCA_949127995.1 Suillia variegata
GCTGCTGCTGATGTTGTTGTCGTTGTTGCTCTTCTTCTTCTTGTTGATGCTGCTGTCCAAAACACAATTTCCGAAATGCTTTGATTTGTGTGCGTGTCTGTCTTTTGGTGACTTTGCACAGTAGCGCGCCATAAAATTGGGATGACTTGGATTTAAAGAATTTTTATTTAATTTACTTTAAAAAACAAAAAAAACCTTTTCAAAATTTCAAATTATTGTTGTAGCTTTAGGCATTAGGTTAAAAAGTGTTTAAAAAAATTTAAGTTGTTCATATCATTAGTTTGGGCGGCACTGTTTAAGTGCGCAAGTGTTTTCCTTTGCAAAAACTTGCAAAATTGAAAATTTCGAAAATTTTTCACCAAATTTTTTCTTTCTTTGTAAATCCTCAAGGACAGCAGTTGATGTCCTTTTCGGCATTAAGTTGTTGTTCTGTTGTTGCATTTGCCTTTGGTCGTTGTTACTGCTGCTGCTGCTGCTTTTAGCTTGGCCATGTTGACAGCAGCAGCATCAGCAGCAGCAAAATCTCTCTGCAGCTCTTGCCATTCTCGGCTTATGCAAAACAGCTTGTGGCCCAATTTTTATATTTATTTATAAAACTATTTGCTGCAAAAATAATGTAAAACATGTGCCGAGCGCAGCAGCAGCAGCAGCGTCCTCGCTTGTCTGTCCACTGTTGCTGCTGTCATTTTCTTTTTCGCTCTCTGTGATTTCATTTCATCTTTCGTTTTGGGGTTTTGACTTTTTTCGAAAAAAATAAAAAAAATATATAAACAATTCTCTTATGCAAGTTTGGGGAAAAACTTGAATTTAAAAATGCTTTATTGGAAAGTTTTCTTGAAATAAGTTATTCTCCATGTATTCAGTTTATTTTCGTGGTAGTGTGTGTGTGTGTGAAAGACATTTTTCCTTATGATTTATACATATGTTTATATGTTCGTGAATTTATTGTTAGATAGGTAGATATATAGATAGATAGATAGATAGATAGATAGATAGATAGATAGATAGATAGATAGATAGATAGATAGATAGATAGATAGGTAGATATATAGATAGATAGATAGATAGATAGATAGATAGATAGATAGGTAGATATATAGATAGATAGATAGATAGATAGATAGATAGATAGATAGATAGATAGATAGATAGATAGATAGATAGATAGATAGATATATAGATAGATAGATAGATAGATAGATAGATAGATAGATAGATAGATAGATAGATAGATAGATAGATAAATAGATAGATAGATAGATAGATAGATAGATAGATATATAGATATATAGATAGATAGATAGATAGATAGATAGATAGATAGATAGATAGATAGATAGGTTGATATATAGATAGATAGATGGATAGATAGATAGATAGATAGATAGATAGATATATAGATAGATAGATAGATAGATAGATAGATAGATAGATAGATAGATAGATAGATAAATAGATAGATAGATAGATAGATAGATAGATAGATATATAGATAGATAGATAGATAGATAGATAGATAGATAGGTGGATAGATAGATAGATAAATAGATAGGTAGATATATAAATAGGTGGATATATATATAGATAGATAGATAGATAGATAGATAGATAAATATATAGGTAGATATATAGATATATTGCGATAGATATATAGATAGATAGATAGATAGATAGATAGATAGATAGATAGATAGATAGATAGATAGGTGGATAGATAAGAAAATAGATAGATAAATAGATAGGTAGATAGATAGATAAATAGATAGATAGATAGATAGATAGAAAGTTAAATAAATATATAGATGGATAGATGGATAGATTGGTAGATTGAGAGATTGATGATTAGATTAGTAAGTTTGTCAGTTTGTTAGTTTGTTAGTTTGTTAGTTTGTTAGTTTGTTAGTTTGTTAGTTTGTTAGTTTGTTAGTTTGTTAGTTTGTTAGTTTGTTAGTTTGTTAGTTTGTTAGTTTGTTAGTTTGTTAGTTTGTTAGTTTGTTAGTTTGTTAGTTTGTTAGTTTGTTAGTTTGTCAGTTTGTCAGTTTGTCAGTTTGTTAGTTTGTTAGTTTGTTAGTTTGTTAGTTTGTTAGTTTGTTAGTTTGTTAGTTTGTTAGTTTGTTAGTTTGTTAGTTTGTTAGTTTGTTAGTTTGTTAGTTTGTTAGTTTGTTAGTTTGTTAGTTTGTTAGTTTGTTAGTTTGTTAGTTTGTTAGTTTGTTAGTTTGTTAGTTTGTTAGTTTGTTAGTTTGTTAGTTTGTTAGTTTGTTAGTTTGTTAGTTTGTTAGTTTGTTAGTTTGTTAGTTTGTTAGTTTGTTAGTTTGTTAGTTTGTTAGTTTGTTAGTTTGTTAGTTTGTTAGTTTGTTAGTTTGTTAGTTTGTTAGTTTGTTAGTTTGTTAGTTTGTTAGTTTGTTAGTTTGTTAGTTTGTTAGTTTGTTAGTTTGTTAGTTTGTTAGTTTGTTAGTTTGTTAGTTTGTTAGTTTGTTAGTTTGTTAGTTTGTTAGTTTGTTAGTTTGTTAGTTTGTTAGTTTGTTAGTTTGTTAGTTTGTTAGTTTGTTAGTTTGTTAGTTTGTTAGTTTGTTAGTTTGTTAGTTTGTTAGTTTGTTAGTTTGTTAGTTTGTTAGTTTGTTAGTTTGTTAGTTTGTTAGTTTGTTAGTTTGTTAGTTTGTTAGTTTGTTAGTTTGTTAGTTTGTTAGTTTGTTAGTTTGTAAGTTTGTTAGTTTGTCAGTTTGTCAGTTTGTTAGTTTGTTAGTTTGTTAGTTTGTTAGTTTGTTAGTTTGTTAGTTTGTTAGTTTGTTAGTTTGTTAGTTTGTTAGTTTGTTAGTTTGTTAGTTTGTTAGTTTGTTAGTTTGTTAGTTTGTTAGTTTGTTAGTTTGTTAGTTTGTTAGTTTGTCAGTTTGTCAGTTTGTCAGTTTGTTAGTTTGTTAGTTTGTTAGTTTGTTAGTTTGTCAGTTTGTCAGTTCTGTAAGTTTGTTAGTTACTTAGTTAGATAGATACATATGTCGGTACATAGAGACAAATATTTTTTTATTACAGATACATTGATTACTTTAACTTTCTGCAAAAAAAAAAAATATAATTTATTATCAGCAAATCAATTTCCCAACCGATTAAAAACCCAGCACAAAAAATCCAGGACACAACAAAAACTCCTCTCAGCTCGTCAACAAGTTGCTTAAAATGCCTCGAGTGCCTTATAGTCAAGAGATCTAACTTAAGCCATGTTGCAGCAGCATTCTTGAAAGGAGGCTACGTACTTGTCTAAATCGGCCACTCGCCCACAAAAACACTCGGTGAAGAGTACTGACGGATAAAAAAAAAAGTCCTATAGAAAATTACAAAAACAAAGTAGTAGAGCGTTGGTAGTAGTATTAAAAAGTAGGCACTTTAAAGTGAAGAAAATGGCAACTTGAATGGCGCTAAATTGCAGCCTATAAAAATATTATGCGCTCGTTTGATCGAAAAATAGTTGCCAGAAAGAAAAAAATCACAAGAAGAAACGAAAACTTTTCCAATGATATGCAATTCAATGCTTTTCGGTTTCGACTAAAGCAGAAGCAGAGCAGACAAGTGGAGCTCGGAGTTCAACAGCAACGTGCGCTCTGCTCGAATATAAATGCAAGGCGCGCGCGTAAGATGGGCTATGAGCCAAGTTGAAAAAACAAAGCAAAAAAAATGAAGAAAAAAAAACAACAAAAACAAATATGAAGCGTCAGCCTGGATATGCCAATTTTTTTTTCGAACACTGCCACAAAGTGCAGAGATTTTCGTTTGGGATTTAAATGAAGTGAAGTGAACTGCTGAGGTTGCGGCCAGAAAAAAATAAAGTTGGCATTTTTTTTTTCCGTCGGGTCAATTTGGAGTTTAAGTGGATCGGTTGGTCAGTGAAGTTGAAGTTGGCTATTGCTTTAACCAAACAAATTTACTAAGATTGTTCAGTTTTTTTTTATAAACACTTTTCGGTTGTTGCTTATTAGAAACAATTTAAAAAAATCGGTTTTTCTTTTGATATATTGGAATTTATTACATCAGTTAAAACGAGTACAACAAAAAAGAATAACAACTATTTAATAATAAGTCACTAATATTAGGTCCAATGCTCGCGCTGCTTCTTCCTGGCGTTAATTGCATACCCAGTGACTCTCCCGATAGTCGACATTGGGCAGCATCCAGTATCTTCAGCGCTTGCCGGGTTATTGCTCAGTTTTCCAGTTTATCTTCTTGACGATTTTGGACAACCGAGTGGTGACTCTGTGCTCGACATTGCAATAAAATTGTACCAGCTTGTGCATCATCAAGAGGAAAATCAGCGCTAACAAGTTGAGGACGAACATATATTTTGGCGGTGATGGAAACATTGCGAAGTGTTTAAATTTTTCGATTTATTTACTGCGATTTGAACAAGTGTTGGCGTTGTTGTTGCGTTCTAGTTGAGTTCTAGTTGACCTCCCAAGAAACTGTTGAGGATTTGCCAAGTTAACGGACCTTTATACCTGCAATTGAGTCTCAGCGCTGCCTGCGACTAAATGGAAAAAAAAAAATTGTAAATGTCTATTAAAAAGATTTCGGGTTATCAACATGGAAAATATGTTGGTGGTCAAAATATATGTTGTGACTTCCTAATGGAAAATTATTGATGATAGAAAAAATACCAGAAAATAAGGTCAAGTGGTAAATTTTCACTTGCTTTCAATTGAAATCAATAGAAAAATTATTTTTGAAATTATGATGGCTTAATTTTAACATATACAAAAAAATAACAAATATGGACCACCCTAATCGTTTCCAACATTTAATCAGTTATACCCTATTATAACCAAAGTTTTTTTTTTTACAAAATTTCAACATAATTTCTCCAATAATTCGCAACAAGAAGTCAGTATTTTTGGTCATTCAAAATCGAATCAGTTCATTCTGGACATAAGAACAACCAGTATACAAAATGTCAACTATCTTGTTAACAATAAATGATAAAAGACGGACAGACGGACAGACAGACAGACAGACTTAGCTAGATAGACTCAGGTTTTGAATCTGATCAATAATATATATATACAATATAAATATATATATTGCGTAGTTCTCTACGTTACAAACATTGGATCAAATATCACATTAAAGTGCAGCCGCGTAGTATAAATTTATTTTGTCTTTATCCTCTTTGTCCTTCTTTGTGTTGATTGTTTTTGGTAATTTTTTGTTGAATTCTTAGTCTCTCTTCTCTTTGTCAAGAGAAAGTCAGCTGTATGTCCCGTTGCGATCGAGTGCTCTGCTCGGCATTATGCTTAGCTACTCTCACGCAAAGTGCTCTCCTCTTCGTCCACCCAAGGTACACCATTTCGCATTTTGCATTGCCGTCTCCACCGTTGCATTCTTTTTCGTTGAAGATATTGTGTTGTTGTTGTATGTAAATATTATGTTGAGTGTAAAGTTCGGTTTGTGAGAGAATGTTTTTTTATAGTTTTTTGCATTTTGTTATTACTTTTTAAGTGCTGGTGTATACGTATGTACGTACCACTGCAATACTGTTGTGAGCTGCCAGATGATTTTTCTTTTTGTTTTTACCTTTATCCTGTAAAACATCAATAATATCATTCCCATGTTTGATTAAAAGTTTAATTTAAAATTTGTCTTTTTTAAATTTTTCTAGTATATCGGGGAAAGTGAATGCAAAAAATGTTCTTATCTTAAGATCGATTAATGAAATTGACTTTGAACATAAACTCATAAATTAACAATGGATTTTGGAATAAGTGGTAACTATTGGTAACTCCATGGTAACTTGATGGTCTTCTAATGTTTACTTCAGGGTAACTAAATTGAAAGTCAATTTAAATTAGGTACAATTAAATAGTAACTTAATGGTAATTGAAAGGTAAATAAAGGTTTACTAATTTAAAAGCGTTTTGTAGTTACATGATTAATTGCTGGTGTCTAAATGGTAACTAACGAGTTATGGAGTTATATTTATATATAATCAAATATTAGAACCAAGTTGAATTCTTCAATTAAATATATTCCGTTTTGTTTACATACATTTTAATACATTTATTTTGAATAAAAACCTAATTGACAACATTTACAAAATGAGAATTTTACGCGGCTATTAATTTCACAAATAATATTCATTTAAGTTTAAATTTATATTTAAACATAACTCAAGCGCAGCAACACATCTCCAGCAACACGTTTGCCACCAACATATTTTCAACAGCAACGCAACGTCCAGTGTTGCGCTAGATTGTCGGCAAATGATGTTCGGTGCGATGCAGCAGTGTTGCATTTTTATTAAGCGGCTGGAGTTTCATATAATCCTGATGATGATGCTGGGTGCTCGGCAGCAGGGGAAGCGAAGTGTTCGAAGTCTATTGGGGGAGTGGACAATAAAACAAAATTAAGTGTTGCCAACTTGAGGAAATATTTAATTAAATAAGTTTTACCTTTGATTTGTCGCGCGCCACTGTCGGTTGCAATAATGATTGTATTTGTTGTTGTTGTTGCTGCTGTTGCTGTTGCTGCTGTTGTTGTTGTTGGTGGTGGTGCTGCATATGTTGCTGCTGCTGCTGCATCATGTGCTGCTGTTGCAGCAGCTGCTGTTGACGTGATGTCGCCGCTTCGAGCGTATTCAGACACTCCAGTTCGCGCTGTTTGGCAATGTAGTCGTCGAAGTAGGAGTGCTTGATGAGCTTCTCGCAGGACCATCGTTTGGCCGGATCCTTGTCGAGACATTTCTGTGAAGGAGAAGAAACAGAAAACGTTTCATTACAAGCGTTTTTTATGTGATCTAATCCATAAGTCGATTACCTTCAAAAAGTCTATTGTGAGTGGATTCTGCAGCGATTTCGCAGGCATTTTGTCCTCGAGTGGTTCCAGTGTGGGCGGCACCGGCAGTGTAATGCCCTGAAATCAATACAAAATTTGAGTAACTGAAATTTTAATGCATTATTCCCGTAAACTACGCCCACCTTAAAGTACTCATTCTGTCCGAAAATCTGAATGTGACGTGCCAACAGATCACCGAGGGTCTTGCGTATCAGATACAGCTGATCCACATCGCTGCGGCCGGGCCAAAGCGCTTCGCCGCGCACCAGTTCGGCGAAAAGGCAGCCAATCGCCCAAACATCAACGGGCGTGCCGTACTGAGTGTCGCCGACCAGCAGTTCGGGAGCGCGATACCAGCGCGTGGCCACATAGTCGGTATAGTTTTCGCCGGGACCTTGAAAAGAACAAGCAGACATAAGTGGAGGAGAAAGAGTGGATGGAGTAAAAGAACTCATAGGGAAGGAAAAAACAAAACAGGGGAAAAAAGGAAATAATAGGAAATTAATGTTAAAATTAATAGACAAATTTTAAAAATAAAAATAAAAATGGAGAAAAATTAAAATTGGGTAAGAGGAGAAATAATGGTAAAAACTGTAATAATAACAGTACAAGAATATTAATCAAAAAAGGGGAGAAAATAAATGAAAAACAAAACTCCATTACATATTTAAACCCCCTTTGCGCCACCTCTCCTCCACGTCAACCACGTCAACTCACTCAACATGCGCGCAAAACCGAAATCGCAGAGCTTCACTTGTCCTTGGGCCGTCAGCAGAATGTTCTCCGGCTTGATGTCGCGATGCAGACAACCCTGTTTGTGGCAGTACGCCACGCCGAGCAGCGTCTGATGGCAAATCTGTTTTGTCAAATGCTCGGGACAGCCCTGCGGATGGCGTTCCAGTTCGTGCAACACGGTCAGTTCGCAAAATTCAAAAACCAAATGCAGGCGACGTTTGCGTCGGAAGACCTCAAGCAGCGACACCAAATTCGGATGTTTCAGATTCTGTGTGTGTGTGTGCCCGCGCGCGCATGGAAGTGGATAAAAGCGAAACATTTTCGCAATTAACTTGATTCAGTTTAGCACACAAATTTAAGAGAAACTCAAAAGTGTGCAGGGGTATTGAAAAAAATCGAATTTTGGATAAGCGCGCAGCACGACCTACCTTCAAGAGTCTAATTTCGCGGAGCGCAATTTTTCGAATCGCCGGATCATCTTCGGACTCAACAAAACGCTTGACTGCGACCAGGGCGCCGGTTTCGCGATCGCGACACTTGTAAACTACGCCGTAGGAACCCTCGCCGAGGCGACTCAACTTCTCGTAACGATCCATTTTGCTGCTACCTTGAGGTCTGCAAGTTGAAGAGGAAATTGAGGCAGTCATTTAATGAAATTGAACATTTTGAAGTAATCAAAGCACCTAAAAGTATGCTACTAAAGTTTAAATATAGTTAAGATTCCTTGGCAAAATTCTACTCAAAAATTGGAAAACATCTTTGAATATGGTTTGTTACCTTTGGCTCAAACTCTGACCACGTATGATATTGGCACGACGCGTTTCTTTGCGTTGGAACATGTTTCGTTGGTGTTTGGCATGAGTTTGGGATGATTTTTCAGTTATATGATTTTTTATTAGAAGCGCACTTTTAGGCTTGGAACATGCAAATTTTGTAACTGCCAGATTTTAATGAGTAACAGAAGCAGAGAGAGAGAGAGAGAGAGAGAGTAGGATGTGGTGATGAAATTAAGTTTGAAAATAGAAAGAATGAAAAATGTTTGGCGATTAGTTTGAGTGATTGTGTTAAACAAGAATTAAGTGCACTAAAAAACCATTGCATACTTTTAGGTGCGGGCATATAAATGAAAAAGAGTTTTCTTGTTACTTTCTGTAAGTCTTTCAATTTTATTGCAATATTATTTATAAATTTTCATGAAGAAAATTAACTTTTACTGCACATTTACAAGGATCAATGTTGAAAAAACATAATTTTAATGGCATGCCTAAAAGTATGCAACATAAAAGTAAACTTATTGCGACCAAGTCCATTAATTAAACAGAAACTAAAATAATCAGTGCAATTTATTGAACATAAAATTGCATGCCTGAAAGTATGCTACTTACAAAGGGCACAACAATCGAAAGCTTCATATTGACCCAAATTGCCTTACAACATTCTAGACGCCCAGTTTTTTCTCACTACACGCTCACTACTACGCATTAAAAAAAAAATATATTGTATCAGCTGCGCAGTGCCTAAAAATCGATTTCGATTTTGATATGCTGTGACATGTGACATTTCAATGCCATCATATATTGCATATTTTTAGGAGGTAATTGAACTGCTCGTTTTATCGTGGGAACAAAATAATCACAGTTAATTGCGTTCAGCGTTTTTTCCTTTCTTCGTGGTGGTTGTCTTTTTTTTTTTGCTGTTTCGGTTTGTTGTTGCTTTGGTTTTTTTCTTCTCTGTTTTACTCTTCAGCTTAATCAATATCGCAACTCGCGACTGACGACACTCACAGCGCCTTAAAAACTGAACTCAGACCAACCGCACGCGACATATGAAACGTTTCGGCGCTGTCGCTGACGTCGCAGCAGAGTGAATGTCATAGCAATCGAACGTGGATACGCTGCCGCCACAAGTTAACCACAACAAATCCGCGTAGCGTTGCGCTCTGTGCGCCAAGCTGTGTGCGATTGAATGTGGTTTTGTTATGTGGCAAAGGGAAGGGAATGGGGGGTAGAATCGTTTTTTGATATCCTGCATACATTTTGGAAATGTGGAAAAGGAGGACGATGTTATTGTCACTGTGTGTGTGTGGGTGTGTGTTTGTGTCTACGGCATAATCAGTTTTTATGGTTTATTTTGACTGTGACATTAAAAAGGCGAAAATCAAGTGGCATAGGAATTCTAAAAATATTTGGTATTGCAGAACTTCAGTTAAATGTTATTTTAACATGACAAAAATGTTAATTTAATACGGCAGTCATATCAATAGTTGACTTTTTTTTAATTTATTTTGGAATATAAGATTCTGGAGTATTCAAAGATGAAAAATTACTCCTATTTTTTCATATTTTTATCAGGATTTCGGAATATCCGGTTTAAGGAAGAACAAATTAGGACTAAAAGTTATCCAGAAAAAACTGAATTTGTTCATATGTAAATGAAAGGTTCAATTTCGATTATTCTGTTAATTAACATGTTAATCATTCCAATTAATAATTTGATTAAATTTTTATGGTTTATCATGTAAATAGATTAATTCAATGTAGTGAGTAAATAAATTGATTAAATTTATTGTGCGTGTAGTTAAGCAAATACTTTGTTAAATCAATTAACGATGTTTCAATTAATGGAAATGGTTTTAAACAACGAATTTATTCTGTTCCCTGCTGATTAACAAAGTTTCAACATTTTTGTTAGGGCTTAAAAAGAAGTCAAACCTGCCAACCTAAAAGTGGCGACCAATCACCTTTAACCGGAAGAGCACCCACACTTACAGATCTTTTTTACTTGTGCCATTTAAATCATGTCTTGAAAAACTTTTATTTAAAAATTTCTCTTTTAATTGGCAATTAAAAACTTTGAAAATAATTTTCTCGGAAGCCCCGATTTCTTACCGTCGCAGCGAAAACAACTTGGAAAACTCAAACATTTTCATGTGAAAAGCCGGTTTGGTTTTGTATTCGGAATTTGAAATTGACAAATAAATTGAATTGGAAAAATAATCGCGCGCACTGCACGAACAAACTCAGGAGGACGACTGAATCGCCCAGCGCAAAGTCCAGGCGCTGAAAGCCGCCACAATACATACACACACAGAGCGGTATTCACACACACACACACAGGAACACACTTAAACGCGCGCTAATATACGATTTGGAATTTGCGGCATTGCTGGACGGACAGACCAACGGACAGACAGACAGACGAACGCCTCAAGGCGGCTAGCGTGCTGCATTAAATTCAAATTAAACACACAATAACAAGAACAACAACAAGAACAACAACAACAGGAACAGCAAAAAGTACTTGTACAAAAGCTGCTTGGAAATATATTTCATAGTAGCACGCACACACTTACAACTACACATGCAAGTACTCGTACATACATACAACAGTGCGCTTTAATTTATAAGAAGGAAATTTTTCAAAATCTGTTCTTTCTTTAAATTGAATAACTTTGTTTAAAATTGAGTTAAAAATGTATATGATATGAAAAAAAAACTGCAATATATCTTTATACCAACATACAAAAAATAAACTTTTGATATGCTTCTTAAGTTGGCTATAACAAGAATTATGCTTACATAGACATCAAAAATATTTTTTGAAATTCTTTTGGCCTCTATGTGTTTGCTTATAAAAATTCATATCTGATTGAAGCCTTAGAATTTTAAACGCACTGTATATTCAAATTGCTAAGACAAACACTTAGCAGCAGGAAGTCAGTTTGTTGCTGCCCCCTCACACACCCCGGCACACACCGCCCGCAGCACAATCGAAACGCCACTGAAACACCTTTTTTTCGGACGGCTTTTGACCTTTGTGGCGGCAAATACAACACAACACAATTTTGTTGTTGTTTTTGTTGTTATTGCTGCTGTTGTGGTTTCGAACACCTCTTGTCGGTGTCTGTGTGTTAGTATGTATATGTGTGTATTTTAAAAATTATCGTATTTAGTTAACAAGAAGAGGCAACACAAAAGCTTCGTTCGCTGTTGGCTTTCTCAAGTTGCAGCGCTTGTGTATTTGTTGTTTTGTTTATTCTTGCTGTTGTTGTTGTCGTTCTTTCTTTGAATTTAGATTTGCATAATTAGGGGCTTGTTGTTTGCTGTATGTTGGTATTGGTATTTTAGCCATTTTTATTATAATTACTGGCATTTGCTGTTGGGAGTTTATTTTTGCTTTATTGGTTTTTAGGTTTTTGCTTAAGTTTTTTCGAATTCTTACAGAGTGATTGGAAAATATTTTTAAAAATTTTTTTAAATAAATGAATAAATAAATAAATAAATATATATATATATATATTAATAAATAAATTTTTGGTGAAGTTGCTGACAATGTCCCTACAAACGAAGCCAAATTTTAGATTTTAAGGAGCAATATTAGCGAAATAATCGAATAATTTTACTTAGTTTTATAAATTGAGGGCGTAATAATAGGGCGTGGCAGATTTTGTATAGCCAATTATTCTGCCCGGTGTAACCCGATATATGTTTCGTATATAGCGCATCAAGTTCCTGAGCTATGATAAAGAGCGTATTTCTAAAAGTGGGCGTACAATAGATCTAACCACATGCTAATTTTTGGTGAAGTTGTTGACGGTGCCCATACAAACTAAGATACTAAATTTCAGATTTTTGGGAGCAATATTAACGTAATTAAATAAATAGTTGCCATAATAAGTGGGCGTGGCAGGTTTTGTATACCTTATTATTCTTCCCGGTGCATTCCTATAACATACTCGTACATGTTTTCTATTTAGCACATCAAGTTCCTGAGCTATGGTGGTGGGCGTAAAATTGATACAATATAATCTAAAAGGGGACGTTAAATATATCCAACCATGCCTATTTTTTTTCATGTTATCGACAGTGCCCATACAAACTAAGATATCAAATTTTTGGAATCAAGGAAAATATACGATTACATTGCTTATAATCGTATATTTCCCTTTTTTTTGAAATGATCCAACCAAGCCCACTTCTGGGAAAACGAATTTTCGAATTTCAGAATATTTTTACTTCGATTTACATATTGTGGGCGTAATAGATGGGCGTGGCAATTTTTTTGTTGTCCAAAATTGTCTTTGGCATAGGTAAAGCAACTCTCCAAAATCTTATCGTAACAGGATCGGAGGTTTAAACTCACATAAAGTACAAAGAAAGAAAGATAGACATATTTATTTATATACATATGTGTATATTATATATTAACTTTGTTAATTGTTTTGATGAAAACTGGAGTTGTTGGAGTTTTTAGTTAAAAATTAATAGTACTAAACAACAAATTAATTGCATATATAAATTTTTCTATCAGACTATTTCATTCTGTGTGGGAAATAAAAATATTCAAGTTGTATTTTCTTTAAGTACATTTGTTGTTTTTGTGTTAATTAAAAAAAAATTTTATAATTTAAACAACAAAATATTTAAACTATAACTTTAAAATGCTCAAACACTTAAAGCGAAAATACCAAAAGCAGCCGAAGTCGATTTAGTCAAGTTCGTTTCGCAGCCATCGAAGTTTACAAATACATTAAATGGTCATACTAAAAATATGTACATACATAAATCCAGCCTTGTGCATTGACATTCACGACCAGAACTTTACTAAGTACACTTTTTTCTTTTTTTAAATATTTAAACGCCGAACCTTTTCGCAGTAACTTGGCGAATGGCTTTCCACATAAACGCTCGCGCCGTCAACAGTTCGCAGAAAAAGGTAAAACAAAAATTAATTGTGCATAAATAAAAGCAACAAACAAGCGCAAGCAAAAGCGAAGCTGAAAAAAATAGTAAAAACAACAACAACAACAACAAAAACTAAAAACTTGTTCGAATACATTTAAAAAGGTCCTTGGAGCAAGTTTCGCTGCGCTTTTTCATATTTTTGCAGCGGTTGGCGGTTGCCGAACGCTGTCATTTGCAGTTTCGACTAAAATTGGCTTTTACAATTTTCTACATTTTTGTTTTTGTTTTTTAGTCGGTTTTTTGTTTTTGCACTCTCTGTGCGCTGCAACAAACTTTTATTTATAAAATTTCGAAAAAGTTTACAAAAATATTTTCCAAAGTTGTTTTGTTGAAAAAGTAAAGCAAAAAAAAAACGAAACAAACCAAAACAAAACAAACCGCAAAACCAAAGGGCAGACGTAATGGCTGCATATAAAGGTGTCCTTGCACATACACACACACACGCACATATACACACGTACTTATTGAAATATACAACTTAATACAAACATACGAATAGGTGTGTGTGTGTGTGTTTGTTTATGTTTAAATGCCATACACGCCATGTTTGCATACATATATCCATTGCATATTTTTAGGCGCTGCTGCAAAAGACTTTCCATGCGTAACAAAGGCCAAGGTTACAAAAGCAAAGAAACAAACAAACAAACACACAAACGAACATTTCCACGGTTAATGCGGTTTCGCAATGGAGCGCTGAGCGTCGTACGGGCGACAGGGAAAACCATTCAGCTTGAAGTTCAAAAAATTAATTTAAAGTTTTAAGGACGTCAGCGCTAACATTAAAAGCGGTTTGTTTTTTCTTAGTGCAAGTCGGCTAAAGTACAACTGAAGTACAACAAAAATTACATAAACTAGTTTTTACTTTTTTGTTGTTGTTGTTTAAATACCTCAAATCACGGCAGAACGGCATTTTCTCGATTAAACGCGTTAAAAAGCAACTAGGCCACATCTTTCCCTTTGGCAGGATGTTTTTTTTTTCTTTTTTAGTTTCTTGAAACTATTTTTAAAATCAACAAAAAAATTTCGTTTTGAACTTTAAGCACTTTCGCCTCAATGCAGTCGAAATTTGTTACTAAATTTGTAACTGGCACTTTTGCAGTTAAAGTAAACAAATCAAACAGAAATTTTGCCCTCAAAATGACGAAATGACGAATGCTTTTTAAGTGCTCGCCCCACTCTCTGCCACTTTGTTTGGGTGCTTAAAAGTGCACGAGTGTGTGTGTGTGTACTCATAGCATTGTCGGCCGTATTTGGAGTAAGGAGGCGTGGTATATGCATTAGGAAAATAATAGATCGACATTGGTATGATGCGATAATGATAGACAACGAATTAATTTAATATTCGTTTGTGAAGTTTTTTTCTTTGTATCTATAAAGTTGGAATTCGTGTGAAATATGAAAAACTATTTGTAAGTTTGTTTGAAATACAATCAATAAATGAAAATGTATTAATTAACTACCATATTTAATTATAGTTTAATTAAATCATTAAATTTAATATGACCGAAGTGGTTCAAATTTGATTCATTTCAAGTTTTACGTTTTGCTAATTCTTCTATTTGTGATCTTGTCGAACAAACATTGAAAACGTTTCAACAATTGTAAAGTGGAAATGTTTATCTATTTTGTTGCCACGCCCATTTTCTTATTCAACTTTTGTATATTAAAACTTTTTTTACAATGATTTATATTGATTTTTTGTTTGCAATCAGCTCAAATTCAGTTGAGCATGTTATTGAAATGTAGTTGAAATGTTACTGAAATGTTACTGAAATGTAATGAAATGTAATTGAAATGTTACTGAAATATTACTGAAATGTTACTGAAATGTTATGAAATGTAATTGAAATGTTACTGAAATGTTACTGAAATGCTACTGAAATGTAATTGAAATGTTAATCAAATGCAATCGAAATGTAACTTTAATAGAATTGAAGTTAAGTAAAATGTAATAAAAAATCAATTTGAAATGTAATGGAAATCGAAATGTTATTAAAATGTAATTAAAATGAGAATGAAGTAAATTAAAAAATAATGTAAACAAATTTTAATATAATAGAAACACAATAGATTGAAGTGAATCAAATTTTAATAAGAACTTTATTGAAATGAAATTGAAATGTAATGAAATGTAATTGAACTGTTATTGAAACTTAATGAAATGTAATTAAAATGTAAAATAAACGTAATTGAAATGAAACTTAAATAGAATTGTAGTTTAATAAAATGTAATACGAATAGAATCTAAATGTATTTAAACTGTAATTAATTAAACAAGAAATGTAATGTAATTGGAACGAAATGAAAATGTAATTGGAATGCATTTAATATGTAATTTTAATGTTATTGCAAGGAAATGATTATGTAATTAAGATATAAGTGAAATGTAATTGGAATTTAAAGCAAATGTGATTGCAATGTAATTAAAATGTATTTGGAATGGTTCGGAATGTAATGAAAATGTAATTAGAATGTTATGAAAACGTTATAAGAATGTAATGAATATTTAATTGGAACATATTCGAAATGGAATGAAAATATAATTGTGATGTATGGGAAATGAAATAAAAATGTAATTGGAAAATAATGAAAATGTAATTGGAACGTAGGGATAATGAAATTGGAATGTATTGAAGATATCATTGAAATATAATTAAAATTTAATCAAAAGTTAATTACAACGAAACTAAAATCCCAGTTAAAGTATTTTTAAAAATATTCACCTGAAAAATTTTTCCCTTCTTTAACTTATAAAAAAACCGCCGACAACTCTTCGAGCAAACTGCTCAATGCAAACTGAAAAAAATTGCCAACCCACAAAATGCCAACAAAAAAAAATTATATTAAATTTATTCAAATGTCCGTCTATAAATGATGGCCATAACGATACAACAAACAACCCTTCGGGCCGCGCTTCAGAGCGCAATTATAATGACCGTAAATAACGAAATTGTACGCCAACGTTGCAAATAATCGATTCCAATCAAATTGAAATGATTCCTTCTATTTTTTCTATTTACTTCGTACTTTGGTAAAAAAAAAGGAACAAGCCAAATGGAAATATGAAAATAACGCAAAGTGCTGCTAAACACGGCAAGAAAGGATTTCTTCGGGAATTGTTGACAACACTCGACGAAAAGAAACAAAAAAAAAAACGGGGGGACAACCGACAAATAAAAAAGAAAAAAACTGCATTTTGAAGCCGCTAAGTCAGTGTTGACAACATGGCCAAAAGCCGGGTGGAAACCAAAAAAAAAAAATAAAATTATGTGGCAATCCAGTCGAGCGCGATTTCGTATTTCAGTTTTAAATTTTCCTTTTTTTTTCAAATATTTTTTGTTGTTGCTGTTGTTGGGTTTTTTTTTGGCCTGCCAGTGTGGTGCGGCTTTGATGCGGTTTCGGCTGTTGCGGTGTTTTATGTGATTTTTTCGAATATTGTTTTTGAATATTTCTGGCATTTTTGAAATAATTTTTTGTTGGTTCGTTTGATTTTGCGGTTTATTTGTGTACGACTGAGGATTTCAATTGGGGGGGGGGGGGTTAAGGGGAGGGAAAAAATGCTTGTTAAATTGCAATTACTTTGTTGCCGGTTGTTGACGGTTATTGGCGGTTGACTGCAACATCAAATATTTAAAGCTAAAAAACGGGCAAACAACACAACAACGAAAATGTCAGCAACACTGTTGGATTGTTGGCGGCTGCTGCTGCTGCTGCGGTGATTTTTGTAAACAACAATGAAATTTTGAATAATAGTAAATTTATTTGGTCTGCAAAAGTTGCGAGTTAAATTAAACCAATTTTAATAAAATCTAATTAAAAGCGTTAGTTAAAAGTTTAATTGAAATAGATTTTTTTTTAGTTGTATTGAAAATTGAAGTGAACATTTAATGAGACATTAATTTAAAGTTTAAATTAAACATTCAATCAAAGATTTCAATACCGATTATGTTTAACATTGAATTGAAAATTCAATCGAAAATTTTACTGAATATTAAGTAAATGGCATTTATTCAAAAGTTTCTACTTATATTTAATTGAGCATTGATTGGGCATAGAACTGATCATTGAATTATATTTTTTTTTATTAGCATTAAATTGTATTACAAATTTAATTGAAAGGTTGATTGAATTTTAAATTGAACCACCAATTTGATAAAGAATTGAACATTAAGTTACACACTTAATTGAACATTCAATGAAGCTCTAATTCATAGTTTAAATTAAAAATTTAATGAAACATTTCATTAACGATTATGTTAAACATTGAATTGAAAATTCAATTGATCATTTAATTGAAAATTCAATCGAACATTTTACTGAACATTAAATGGCATTTATTCAAAAGTTTATATTTATATTTAATTGAGCATTGATTGGGCATAGAACTGAACATTGAATTATAACTTAAATTTAGCTTTAAATTGTATTAATTGAAAGTTTAATTGAATTTTAAATTGAACCACCATTTTGACAAAGAATTGAACATAAATTTTGCACATTTATTTAAACAATTATTTATAAATTTAATCAAATCAACATATTACTAATTAAAACTAAATTAAGTATAGCATTGAATATTTAATACAACTTTTGATTGAGTGTTCAATTGAGAATTTAGTTAGACAATGCAATTAACTTGAAATTTAGTATTTAATTAAACATTTATTTAAACATGGAACTAAAAATTTAATTGTTTATTTAAGTGATTAATTATTCAAGCATTAAAGCGAAGTTAAAAAAATTAACTAAATATAATAGTCAATTCTATTATAAATTATCAATGACAGTCAATTGAATATTCAATTAAACTTCAATTTTGACAATAAATTGAACATTAAATTGAGCATTGAATTCCATATTTATTTAAATAATGCATTAATTGTTTAATTTAATTAAACTTTTCATATAACTTTTAATCAATTATTTCATTGAATATATGATTAAACTGTCAATTGAACGTTATATTGAGCATTTTATTTAACATTGTAATAAAACTGTAATTCAACAATTGATTAAACTTTTCTTCTAAAACTGAATTTAATATTTAATCGAAAATTTCATTGAATTTTTAATTAGATACTAAATTGAGGTTAGTAAAATTTAATTGGGCATTAACTTGAACATGAATTGAATAAAGGATTATTGCAGATTTATTTAAACAATAAAGTAAGAATAGAATCAAGTTAAACATTTTATTTAACATTTCATTGAGCATTGAATTTACCATTTCATTGAGCATTGAATTTAACATTTCATTGAGCATTAAACTCATTGAAACAAACCTGAAATTTGACATTAAATTAAACATTAGTAAAAGCATTGAATTAAGTACTGAATGTTAAATTAAAAATTTTGTTTAATTAAAATATATAACTTAATTTTAATTAGGCATTAAACTGAGCATTGAATTGAACCTTTGTTTGGACATTACATTGACCATTGAATTCAACATTTGAACAAACATTAAAAAAAAAATTCGATGAAATTTAAAATTGTTACTAATTCTAGACAATTGAAATGTACGCACCTTCTTGGCAGTAGTGGCAGATGATTACCAAACAACCACAGACGCTTCTCTCCAAACCATTTGTCCATAGACGTCAATATCCAAATTGTGAAAAAATAAATGGAACAACTGTCCTGAAAATCGTGCGGTGACTAAGACACTTTCACTTTGCACACAGACACGCGCACTTCAATAATTTATGCATTTGAAATTGTGTTTATCACTCGAAAGGAGGAGGAGAAGGTGGGCTTACAATTTTAAATTACACTGAAAAGAATTTCACTTCATCCTTTTTGTTTTTCTTTTCATAAAAAAATTTGTTCCATTACTTTTTTTATTCCTTTTTATTTGAATTTCTTCATATGACTAAAACGCGATTTTCGATTTCGGATGAAAATTTAATCAAAAGGATTCGTTGTCCGCTTCCAAACGCCAGAATTGACAAACGAAAATGAACCGAGGAATAGAACAAGGAACAAAAAAAAAAAAAAACGCGGCGCACTTGTGACATCAGAAAAGGCGAATAGCGAATAGCAAAAAAAAAATGAATAAAAATTCGCATCAGAATGGAAAGGATGAAAAACGTTTGTTTATTTCACTGCGAAAGGGCTGCGACGACGGTTGATGTTGGCAACGCGATGTTGTTGTTGTTGTCGGTCTTGTTGTTGTCGACGACGACGTCGATGTTGTTGTTAAATTGTTGACAATGACACAAACATAGCGGCACAGCGCTGCTCTACAAAGACAATAAACCGAAAAACCTTTTGGTGCCGTTTGTCATATGCGCGTATGTGTGTGTCGCATGTGTGTTTGTCTGTCTGTCTGTTTGTCTGTCTGTGTTAGTGGCAGGATGTTGAAGGAAATCGTAACAGGAAATTTCCAAGTTCCGGAAAAATCAATTTTGATTTGTTGTTTGAAGGAAATCAACAGATGCGAGCAGTTTTTTTTGTTCTAACTTTTCTCTTCACGAAGAGAGAAATTGAAAGACAAATTTCTAATTTCTGTAAAACGTTTAAAAGCATTTTTTTAATATGAACTGAACTTTGAATTCAAAACAGATTGTTTTTAATATTTCTTTATTGCATAATCACAATTTAAATTTATTCAAAATGGCCGGCAATGGAAATCGACTCAGTTAAATAATTTTATAATTAACTATATTGAAAACTTGAGACTGAGAGGATTACTTTTGTTTTTAAATTTTTGTAAGCTTTTAATTAGCAAAATAAAACCATAACAACAACAACAAAAGTAAAATTTAAAATATACATAAAACAATAAAAACAACAACAAAACGATATTTAAATCATTCGCTTAAACAACAACATGATTTATCGTTTTTTCATTCGCCCTCTTAAGTGATTGATTGTAATCTTATAATTCTCAGTTGTATTTAATGAGCAGCTACCTTAAGAGAGCTTTAAAAGCACAAAGTTTTAAGAGCACAAAGCTTTAAAAGCACAAAACTTTTTAAAGCACACAGCACTATTGCTGATTAGGAACAGTAGCGTGTTTCGATATAGCTTTCAGGTTTGTTAACTGATTACGCTTAAACGTTGTCATTTGTTAACCTAATTGACTTTTAAGTTTAAGAATACTTTTTAATAGACAAAATTTATGAGGAAAAAAATATATTTGAATTAGGTTTCAACAAATTTTTGTTAACAGTTTAAACAATTATTTAAAATCCGGTTTAAAACGAAGTTGGAGTAAAGAATCTAAAATATGTAATTTCCCTCGTCGCTGCTCGACAGGTTTGTCAACTTTAATTAGAATATTAAAAATTTGTTTAAATATTTATACGTTATAATCCTTTTTTTGGCTTAAAGCTTTCTACCTCAGTGAATTTTTCAAAACGGGCTTACAACGGTTTTCCATTTAAGTGTGCCACGCTTAAATAGTTTAAATATTCGCAAAGTACGAAAACTTGCAACTGGCAATGCCGCAAAGTGTTGCGGCGTAACCAAGGCAACAACGATAACAACAACAACAAGAGCAAAAACAACAGCGCAACAACACACCAACATATGGACACTAATACTCGTACACACTTGGAATCTAGGCAACATTTCAGTTTTCAGTTTTCATTTATTTATTCACTTTAAACCATTAAACAAATGCGAAATTATTTTTTCATTGAAGTAGATTGTTGAAAAGTTTATTTTGAAAACACAAAAACAACAACAAAAAGAACAACTTTCTGCCTGATGAGGCCAAGAATAAGTACCGACGGTCAGACGGGACGGACGAGAGGCGGACTTACACACCACGTACAACACGCACCGATGGCAAAAACACGAAAAAAGAACATTTCCGGAATTGCAAAATCAACAACAACAATAATAACAAAAATAACAAAAACAACAACAACTAGAACTGCGGTTGCCTTGGTGAACTTGGTAACCAAAACAAATAAATTTCGTTGTTGGATTTGCTGCAAAATTTCACATACGCGCATTTCCTTTTGTTCGCTTCGACTTGTGTTTAAGGCTGGTTTTTATAAGGTTTTATTTTAATTATGCTTTAAATGAATTGATGAAAAAGGAATTTGCACTGGCTACATATAAAAATTAAAAACTGTAATTAATTTTTTCAATATTTTTAATAAAAAGCAAATTTAGTTTATTTTTCTTTGTGAACAATTTGGAAAAGAAAAAGATTATCTAAGCTTTGAAAACTGAGGCAGTGCTCTGATAGTTCTTTGTTTGGAAATAATACACTAATATAAAACCAGTCTAATACTTCAACTTCATCGAAAATACATAAGTGAAATTGTTTTTGTAATCAAATATATAAAATTTGTTCGACTTTACTGCGCTTTCGCTATTTTTGTTCCTACTACTCGTTGTGACTCTTTGCAATCTTTATTTCAATTCTTTTATATAAAATTTTTCTTCTAATTTTGTCTCACACTTTTTCTTTTTTTGTATTCTTTTGTATCCTTGTTGCATTTTGTTGTTGTCTGTTTTAAATTTTATTTTTACTACATTTTTTTTTCTGTGGGCTTTTGTTAATTCTGCGTCACTCGTGCTCTCGACATTATCCTTTGGAGTCCTTTTGGCATTTTCGTTGCATACTTTTGTGAGTGCACATGTGAATGCACACGTTTGCACTTTGTTGTTGTTTTGTTTGTTGTTATTGTTGTTGTTATTGTTGCGAGGATTAACACCTGTTTTTGGCTTAGTTTCTGGCGAAGCAGAAAGTGTCCTTTTTTATAACTGTGTGTGGTTTTTTTGTTGTTGCTGTTGTTGTCTATTTTTGTTTTGCCTGCTTTACTTACTATTGTTGTATTTGTTGTTATGAATTTGTTAACAAATTTATTTGGGCGCTCGCTTGCTCGCTCGTTCGTTCGTTCCAGGATAAGCTTTACTGTCTGCGAGCTTTTGTGTCTGTGTGCGTTTGTGCAGAAATTTAAGGGACTTTTAAACGTTGCGGCCATGAACGTCACATAAATATGCAAACACATTCATACACATGTGTATAGGATATGCATGTGTGTGTGTGTGTGTAGGTGCTTCTTTTAAAGGCTTTGTTGCAAATTCGTGCAGTTTTATTGAAGGATTAAAACGGTTTTGCTACGGAATGCGCGTACTTGATTTGCGTTGAATTTGAAATAGTTTCGAGTTTATTTGCGGTATTTGGGCGGTCTCGTGCGGATTTGGGCGTGCTTTGTGATTAGTTAAAAAAAAATACCTTTTGTTTGGGAGTTTTTCGTGTTAATTAAGTTGAGATAAAATATAATAAAACCAATAGAAAATATTCATCGAATGATAACTAATGTTAAATTAACACTTTTTGTAATGTTGATTTCTGCAAAATCGTTGATAAGTTACCTTAAAAAATGTAAATTTGACACTTTATCATTTTACTAATTTAAAAAAAAATTACTGCATTTAACATTATAATTAGTGTTAAGTTGACACTTCAACATGTTGAACTAACACTTCGTCTTGTTAAGTTACCAAACCAATGTACGTAGCCTAAAATGAAGACATTGCTAGGGGCACCCTGGAACATCTACTTTGTCACTGCCCAAATCTCAATGGATCTGGTTAGTTGGTTGGTTTGCAGTGGTGACCCGAGTCAAAATTTTTTAATTCCACATCCTCAGTTGGTTTTAGTATGACGGTTGTTAGACCTTTGGATTAAAAGATGGTAGGTTAATCGCCAAAGACAACACGAATCTCTTCCGCCAGCACAGTCGTTATATCCTGTAAAGTGCAAAAGTGTTCAGCTTTCCCACACCGTGTAGAGTTTGGAGAGGGTCAATGGATCTAGACTGAACTACTTTGGGCGAAGTAACTTTCCATATTTGAAGGACGTTTCCAAACTAAAATCAGCTAAATTGCTTGAACTCACTAAATTGTGTATCAATAATTACATTTGAACTTTGAAGATCTCTGTACAATCCTGGTAACATAAAGGGCCACTAAAGGTTTATGTGTGATCTCTACTTTTTGTTCGATTAGCCAATGTAACCTAACAGAACCTAACCAAATACTGCATCATGTTAAATGAACATTACATCATGTTAAATGAATACTATATCATGGTCAATTAACATAAAACTATGATGGGATTTTTACATCTCGACCTACTGCTGAAAAATTCATAGAAATTATAATTTAACCTTTATAATAAAATGTCGAAACTAGTTCTTAGAAAATTCTCTCTGTGCAGGCAAATGATATTCGTTATGTTAGTATAAAGAAAGAGTTTCCTAGCAAAATACAAATTAATTTGTGATTGTAAATAAAATTTTGATTAAGTGTATATATATTATATATTTTTAAAATATATATATAAACATATATTTACTTAATCTTTTTTATCAGTTTAAAAAATTTATAACAATTGAAAAAGTTCGCACAATTTAACAAAGCTAAACTAATGCTCAATTAACACTGCATTATTAAATTTTCTACATTTCTGTTATTAAACTATGCACTCGAATTTTTATATAAATTCTTAATTGATTTAAATGACACTTAATTATATTGTTTTGTTGTTGTTGTATACACATTTATATATATATTCCACTTAATTGAAACAACCGATTCTAATTTACACCAGTAAACACAATGTTTCACTAATTTCAATTCCTGCCAACAAGTCGATAAATAACCTGTAACTACTTCTGACAACTTAATATGTTGCCATATACAATGAATAACAATAACAACAGCAACAATAACAACAACATCGGCAACAATAAAAATAAAAAAATAACAACAATCCGTATAATCATAACAACAGGAAAAACATTTATGAAACGGATTTCGACTACACTTACAAGTATAACAACAACAAACACAACAACAACATAAGAAATTCCAAAGAATACCAACTTTGCTATTTGCCTATTAGGTATACTAACGCTTAGCACAGTACTCTAGCTACTTAAAAAAATGTTGTCTTCATATTTTAGAAATATTAAAGTCAAAATATTTTAAAATTAAGTAAAGAAAACCTCACCTTGACATCTTCAAATTAAAAGCTTATGTCAATTTTTATTTGAGTCGTCAATCTCATATCATGTCAAGCGTCAAATGACCACATTTATTAAAAGAGATGTTGTATAGTCATTGAAGAGATCCTTTCTTTATGACAATGTGAATATTTTGTCAATTCATTTGTCCGGAAGATTGAAATTCTTTTGAAATTAAGACTGACAATTGAATTACTGCAGTTTGGGTCAAAATTGAACTGACAACATTAGGAACAAATTGCTAATATTTTGTCTTAAAATTATTATATTTATACTAATTGAGGTTCTTCATGGCTGCAACGATAAAAATGTGTTGGCATATTCTATCTAATCCCCGTAAAACCATTTTGTATTATCATGGTAAGTATATGGCATATGTGTACTGGTCACATATCATTTGACCAGCAAATACAAAAATCTTTCAAAATTTTAAAATCTTTGGAAAATTCTTACCTCGATTTTAATTGCTCGCTAAAACTCAAAGAAAAGCATTTTCGAATTTTATTAAATTGGTTTTAACAATTTTAAGTTTTTAAGCACTGTGCAGCATGCCCACACAAACGTACACTCATACTGACACAACTATGCAAAGACTTTTCTAGTGTCGTTGTGATGTTGTTCTTGTTATTGTTGCTCAAATGGGGTTGTGGGATCAGGCAAATTGTGGCTTACATATCCAAAGTGGTACCTGCACCGAAGAACAATAACAACAACAATGACAACAAATATTCCAAAAAACCAAAAACCCAAAATCAGTGGCAAGCTGAGGGAAAATGCAGGTGAATGAATGTGACTGGCAAAGCAAAAGTCTCCCTAAGCGAGTTTCCGCAGCGAAAGTTTGGACCCAAGAAAACTTTTTCGGAACTTTGCTTGCTTCTTTTTTTTTTGGGTTATTTTTTGAGCGAATATGAATAAGAATTTATGTTAATGACTTTTGTAGTTCTGTTGTTGTTGTTGTTGTTTTTGTTGTCGTGTGTTTCTTGTTGCTGATGATATCTAAGCGATAATAGACTAGATACAAAGTTTGCGCTCTGTAGGTGTTTGGGTTTGTGGGTTCCTTCGTTGGGTGGGCGTGTCTCGCTCTGAATGTCTGTTGTTGTTTTTTTTTAAGTATTTCTTTTAGTTTCTTTAGATTGTCTCGTTTTTCGTTTTGTGGTTGAAATTGGAAGATTTTGGTGGTCTAATGATTTGACATAAATTATGACATTCATTTGAGGAATGTTGTAAATTATTTGACTGTATCAAGTAAACTACTTGGAGCAGGAAGTGCTTTGCTTCATACATTTGCATATACAGTAGAGACTAAAACAAAAGTCTATTTTGAAAAAAATGTTGTATTATTTATATATAAATTGGTATCAATGAAAATATCAATAGATTTCCATTCATCTTGAGACCTTAATATGTTAATAAAAATTTAAACTTTTTGTATATTATATATAAATTTTATAAACTATTTTTGGTGTTGAAGAAAAATGTTTCAATGCAGATCAGAACTATTAAAATTTTTTCATATATTCAAATATCTTTATTATTTTAATATTAGATGAAATTTGCGGGTTGTATCATGGTATAATAAATATGAGGTGAGGAAAGTTGAAAAAAGTGCCTCTCTACCTCGATATTGTTTCTCTCTGGGAATATTTAGTTCTTGGTTGTAACAAAACTTTAAGATTATTAAGTAAATAGAAACAACAACGTCGTTCGTTTGTTGTCAAAATTTAAAGAGACCCAACTTTAAAATTAGGCAACAAAAATAAGGCAAAAATCGTGGTGAGTTCGCTCAATTTACGTTCTCATTTCTACCTTTACTAACCTTATTATTCAACCATGGATTTACCTACAATCGTCATAAATTTCTCTCGATATTATTTCTTTTATTGAAAATTCAGTTTGTGAGTAGTTGTCATGGTTGCTATAAAATTATTAAGCCAATAAAAACAACAACGTAGTTTGTTGGCAAAAATCAAAGAAAACAAACTTCAAAACTAAGCAACAAAAATAAGCAAAAAATTGAGGTGAGTTCGCTCATTTTTTGTTCTCATTACACCTTTCCTAACCTTATTATTCAATCATGGTTTTTATATTCATTTCATATATAGTATTCGAATTAAAATTGACTCTTAATTGGTTAAAGATATAAGTATATATATATATAATAGTTTTGTTTTTGCTTGAGTTTATAAAAAAAATACAGAGATTAAAAATTTTCTTTTACCAAATAATTTACAAGAATCAAAATTGTATTAAAAATATAAGTGGTACATTTTTTTTGTTAAAGCTGGTCGGCCTAAAAAAAGCTTTTGTTATTGTTTGGCTGCTACCAAAATTGGTAGAAAACTTTGCTAACACAAAGCAATGGTAGCAAAAGAGCTTTTGAAGGACCACATTCTATTGCCAGTTTTGGTAGAATTAAAAAAGCTTCTTTATTTTAACAATAAATATAAATCAATTAACATTAAAAGAACTAACAGAACCTATTATATAAAAGCGTTAACAATTTTGTCAACTGTTTTATTATAGTAACTATTTTAAAGTTAATAAAAAACCATTTTCAAGGCTTTCATTTCATATGAAGTTTAAAAGGAAGAGATTTTATATGTATTAAAAGTTGTTGTGGAAATAGTTTAAGAACATTTTTTATTAATTTTTAAGGTACTTAAATTTTGAATTTAAAGTTTTAATTTTTTAATTTAAATTCTAAATTTCAAATTTAAAAATGAATGAAAATTATTTTAAGACCTTTAAGATCTTCTTTATATGGTGACGTTTGAAATGGAAAAAATTGTTGGTAGCCAACAAATTCAAGTTTTTATTTAAATAGTTTATAAAAATTAGTAATAATATATTTTAAACCACTTTAGTTTTAATATTTAAAGTCTTCAGTTTTATATATCTACATCTGCCACGCCCACTTATTACGTCAAAAATTTATTTAATTACATGAAAGTATACGACTGCATTGAAATTTTGTTTCTGAGTTTGTATGTTTACTGTCGATAATTTCACCAAAAGTGGGCGTAGTTGGAACAATTTAACGCCCGCCGACGTCAGGGACAGAATCGCTACAACGGAGAACGGGGAGTATCGGGAAGTAAAGCTTACTAATTATCTATATAAAAAAATATTTAAAAATTAATGTACTTGAATAAATAGATTTCAAAATCAAACATTTTCGTTTATTAAGTGGCATTGAAACGCATATGCCGGGTATTCGCTAGTATTTTATATATTAATATTTTAGTTTTAGAATTTAAATATTTTAGATTTTGAATTAAAATTTCGAATTTTAATGTTTCAAATAGACAATTTAAACATTTGAAATTTCAATATTCATTCAGCTCCTGCAAAAGTTTAAATACTCATTTTTGAAATCGCACATACACAAGTGCAGCGATTTCTGAATTCTAGCCTCAAAATCCGGCAATCATTTTCGAAAATCAATCAACTCAAGGACAGACTAATAAAATTAAAACAACAACAACAAAAAAACATAAAATTAATTTAAGCAACTTTTGCGATTGCAATTGCGATACTCCACAATCCGAGGCGGCAACTTGAAAACTATTTTACATCTTAACTAAACGAAAACTCACTCAACCAAGCGACTCCGACTGCGCCTCCGACTGCGACTCACATTAGCAGCATTTTGAATACTAATTTTGCGGAATATCTGCAGCACAACTTTATCTGCTGCTACTGTTCCAGTTCGTGCTGCTCACTCAAAAAAAAAAATGTTTCAAATGCAAACAAAAGTTGAGCAAATAGTATCGAGCGTACAAGCCAAACAGCTCAAGTTACAAGTAGTTAAAACTTTAAATATTTGTGGAGCGGTAGGCGCCCGCCGCCACTGCGACTTTGGTTTGAGTGCACACAAAAGCGGGGCGTGACTGCATTTGCCGCTCAATTCAAGCGCAGCAGCGGTGGCAGGAGTTAGAACAAAAAACGAGAGAGAGAGAGAAAAAAATAAATAAAAAGTGATGACGTTGGTGTAAAGTTTTCGCATCGCTTGTTGCCATGAAAGGAATTCTGTGTTTGCCAGCGTGCAAATTGTTCGGTTATCCGGGCGTATGCGTGGTGCAATCGGGCGGATGGGCGGTCTGTCGGCGGTTGGGGCGGTTTTTCGTCGACAATCGCTCGGTTAGGCCAGGTTACACTCGGAGCGGCACTCGAAAAACAAAAGGTGCAAGCGATGAGTTCAAGTCGGTGTGCTTATGTGTGTGTGTGAGTGTATATATAAATGCGTGTAAGTGTTTGAGGATGTAAGTTTAAGTATTTATTTACTATTTTTTATACAAAACAAGACAAAGTTTCGCAATGAATGCAATGATTCGTGCTGAGAGGCAAATGGAAAAACATTTAAGAAACATTTCAAGTTCATGCAAATTTAATGCCGAATAAAAACAACAACAACAACAACAACAACAACAACAACAACAACAACAATAACACTTGCAAATTGTGTGCGAGTGTGCGTCGTTGAGTGCAGTCGAGTGTGCCCGCGCGAAATATGTGAAGGACGAGTTCCTTCACAAATTATTTAAATAAAAGACTGTTTTCTTTTTGATGGGTTCTTTAGAACTCCATTTTTTATTTCTTCATAACATCATACATATATACTAAAATTACAAAATGGTTTCTTTCTAAATTTTCATGTTTAATCTTAAGATATTAATATACCTGAAAAAATTCGGTGCTTACCTGCGCAATGAAATGTTGTAGAAACTTTATGAAATTTGAAAGGTAGTCAAGTGAATTTAAGTGGACAAATACACGCAGAGAGTGTTAAAATAATATTACGTTTTAAATGTTATTATAACATGATACATACTTAATTTTACATGGATTGTAAAGTTAATATCAGCATTTTCAAATATGTTAAATTATTAAAAAACAATGGAAATGTTTATGATTTATTGAACATTGCCGCTGAGTGTTACATGGTTAATGTATATTTAACATGATGCAGTGTGAATTTCACACGAATTCAATGTTAATTTCGAAAATTTTATAAATGTTAAATATCAAAATGAATTTTACCATTGAAATATAAAAAATTTTCATGATTTATTTAACAATGCGTCTGAGAGTTAAAGTGACATTACAGTTTAAATGTTAATTTAACATGAAAAATTGTTAATTTAACATGAATTGTAATGTTAAATGTCTAAGAAAATTATGGAAATTTCATAATTTATTGAAAATTGCGGCTGAGTGGTAAAATAATAATGTACATTTAACATGATGCAGTATGAATTTCACATGAATTCAATGTTAATTTCGAAAATTTTATAAATGTTAAATATCAAAATGAATTTTACCATTGAAATATAAAAAATTTTCATGATTTATTTAACAATGCGTCTGAGAGTTAAAGTGACATTACAGTTTAAATGTTAATTTAACATGAAAAATTGTTAATTTAACATGAATTGTAATGTTAAATGTCTAAGAAAATTATGGAAATTTCATAATTTATTGAAAATTGCGGCTGAGTGGTAAAATAATAATGTACATTTAACATGATGCAGTATGAATTTCACATGAATTCAATGTTAATATCGTAAATTTTATAAATGTTAAATATCAAAAATGAAATTTACCATTGAAATTTAAAAAATTTCAAAAATTTCCATGATTTATTTAACAATGTGTCTGAGTGTTAAAGTAACATTGCAGTTTATATGTTAGTTTAACATGAAAAATTATTAATTTAACATGAATTTTAATTTTAAATGTCTAAGAAAATTATGAAAATTTCATTATTTATTGAAAATTGCGGCTGAGTGGTAAACTAATAATGTACATATAACATGATGCAGTGTAAATTTAACACGGTTTGTAATGTTAATCTTACCAATTTTAAGTATGTAATGTTTCAAATACATAATTTTCCATGGAAATTCTTAATTTCGATTATGTATTTAACATTGCGTCTGAGTGTTAAAATAATAATACGTTTAAAATGTTAATATAACATGAGGCTTTGTAAATGTTACATGAATTATAATGTTAATATCAGCAATTTTAAATATGTTAAATTTCAACGATAATTTTAAAATTTTCATGATTTATTGAACATTGCGGCTGAGTGATAAATTAATATCACATGGTTAATGTATATTTAACATGACGCAGTATTAATGTAACGTAAATTCAATGTTGATTTCACCAATTTTGTATATGGTAAATTTCAAAAATTTAATTTTCTATGGAAATTTTTAAATTTCCATGATTTATTTAACATTGTGTCTGAATGTTAAAAATGTTAATATAACATGATGTATTATTAATTTGTAAAATTAATAATACAATGCTGTGTAATGTTAGTATCAGTAATTCAAAAAATGTCAAATTGAAGAAATTTAGTTTTCTAAGACAATTTTGAAACTTTCATGATTTATTGAACGTTGCATCTGAGTTTCAAAATAACATTACGTTGTATATGTTAATTTAACATGACGCAGTGTTTATTTAACATGAAATGTAGTTTTAAATTCAGCTATTAAAAAAGTGTCATTAAGAAACTGTTAGCTTAACATGATATACTGAAAAATTTACACTTATTAAGATAACCTCTCAAAGTTTTTGCAAATAGCAAAAATCAACACATCAAAAAATGTTAAATCAATACTGGAAATGTTAATTTTTTATGATTTTTTTCTGTGTGTCACAAAATGTATTTCTTTTTTAATAAGCCAAACATTTGTGAACGTTTCCTTTCTGCGGCACCCAAACGTCGCACGTCCGCTGTGACGACTGTTGAATTCCTCAATTTTTCAATTAACCAATTTGCATGCGTTGCCAGCGTTGTCCGAGTTGGCTGCGTTGCCATCTCGTCGCATCGGTTTCTAGCTTGTGCGCTGCGGTGCCCGGTGCGTCATAGCTCAAGCGCCATTACTGCTCACTCACACATAATTAATTTGTGTTATCCTATTAATGGGCTAACTGAAAACACACTCCTCAAGCACAGACGCACACACATGCATGCGAACTGTTAGCGACAAATGCCAATAATGGTGTCTCATTATGGCCCGCGCGTACATTGGCCATATTGGCAAAAGCTGTGCGACCGGAAATGGAATCTGCAGAAATAATTATTCAAATACATTTGAGTGCAATGGCGCGTGCTAGCGTAAAAGCGAGCATCTGTCTGTGTCTGTGTGTGTACGTATGTATTTGTATGTGTCTGTGTGTGTGTTGTGCGCGCGTTAGTTTGTGTGTTTTGGCTCTGAGTGAGTAGTTTGGCGTACACAAATTATGATATTCGACCGCAAAGGATAACATTGAACTCAGCGACGTACACACGCGGCACGCTTCTCTCTATATGTGTGTTTGTATATATGTGTGTGTGTCGTCGTCGTTCTCATATTACTAACATACATTTATATGTTTATGTGTATGTGTGCGAGTGCGTGTTTCTGTCTGTTGGGAGTACTACGTGCTTCCATTTAGGCGGCACATTGCACCAACGATAACAACAACATCAACAAAAACAACAGTTTACATAATTAACTGACATGTCGGGGGCACCACAGCTGTACGGTGCAGTTGTACCCGCTCATCCGGTTTTTGGCTAATGGCCGGCTTAATGCGTAATGCCAAATCGACAAAGTGAATAAATGATTTGCGTGCGTGAGTAAGTGAGTGAGCTACTGAATGGGTGATTGAAGAAGTGAGTGAATGAGTTCATTTATTTAGGAATTCAATTATTCAATCTAGAAATTAATAATAAATTTGCGTTTTATTATAAGATCAAGATTTTCCATTAATTTATCTATAAAGAAATACACAATTATTGTTTGGGCTGGTATTGAAAGTCTCTTTGAGAAAAGTATTTTACCAGTAATTTTACCTGTTAATTTATCTTGTAGTTAAAACCAATTTATTTTGGGCAAAAGAGTTTCTACAATACTTATTTATCTATTAGAAAATATAATTATTTTTTGGGATGGAAAACTTGTTGTTAAAATAAAGTATGAATATGTTACCATGCGTTAATCATTATTTTAACAGTCATTTTACCTGTTATTTTACTAATAATTTTAACCTATCTATTTTGACTAAAAGAGTTTTCTTTTATTCATCTATTTTAAAATACAATTCTTGTTTGGAATGGAAATATTTCTATTTAAACAAATTTCATGTTCATGCAGTTTGCGTTGGTAGTTGTTTTACCAGTTATTTAACAGGTTATTTTACTAGTAATTTTAATCATAATATTTTGAGAAAAAGAGTTTAGTTCTGTTTATAAGCAATTAAAAATGTTTTTTGAAATGGAAAACTTTTTTGTTAAAAGAAACTTTGTGTCTATACAGTTACTATGCGTTAATCGTTGTTTTAACAGTTATTTTTTACTATAGGTTAACAGTTATTTAAACAGGAATTTAACTGGTTTTAGTAAAATAACCAGTTAATTTTGAACACTTCTTTTGAGAAAAAGAGTTTGTATATATTTTTTGTATAAAAATTTATTGGAATGGAAAACTTTTTGTTAAACTTCGTATTTCTGTAGTTACTATGCGTTAACAGTTGTTTTAACAGTTATTTTAGCTGTTATTTTACCAGTAATTTTAACAGTTATTTTAACTAGAAACTTATATTTTCTATATTTGGAAAGTTATAATACTTAAACCAATCGGTATAATTTGTTCCGTAATACAACAAAACAAATATTAACTGCATTAAGCAGTAATTTTTCCGACAGATCCGCCAACCTACAATTTGGTTATTAAATTTTATCGATTATTTCGTTGTTGTTGTAATTTTGTCTTATATTATTTAAGAAGTTACGATAGTTATTTATGAAAAAAAAATGTCCGCATAGTTATTGGAGAAAGCATTTTATTTAAATGCTGTCGCATTCCGGCGGCATTCATCAGCGCAATTAGAGCGGAACAGATGTAATTTCAGAGAAAAACAAAAAGCTCAATAGATAAAAAAATTGTATTTTCTTACAGTTTTATTTTATTTGTTTTTTCCAAATTGATTTGTGCACCCAAAATTCGTAACTTGCATTTCCTGCGCCCTTCGCTTTCGCTTCCACTTCCGCTGCCTTGAGTGTATTTGACTATGATAATTGCTCATGCGCCAAGCGGCATCAAAAGGATTTTGTTGTAGTTGTTGATGTACTCGTAGATATATTTAAGAGTTGTCTCTTATGTTGTAGTTGTTGTTGTTACAAATGGATTCTTCTTCTTTTCAGATTTTTGGTACAAGCTCGCGCGAAATCAATGAAGACATCGTAAATACAATCGGCGCGAAAACAATCGCGGAAAAGCATTTTCTCCAAATTTTCCAATTGCACTGAATGTGAGTCTCAAAGCGTGTTAGCCTGTAAATGTATGTGTGTGTACGTGTGCTTGACTATAATTGAAAAGGATTACTCTTTGGCCAAACAAAGCCGAGCGGAGCGGAGCGGCGCGGAGCAGAGCAGAGCTAATTAAAAAATTCGCAAGCAACGAAAGAAGATAAATATGCGAGTTGATCGTATTTGTGCGGGCACAGCGCCAAACAAAATCGAGCTGGAAAATTCGATAATGAAGCGGGCTTTTGAGTAAGTACATAAGACACAGATTGAATTGCTTTTTCAGTTTATAGAGGAAGGATGAAGGCAAATTAAAAGGGAAATTGCTGTGGATGAAATTAAATTATATTAAATTTTTTAATGATTTATTTATATATTTGTATGTCATAAATAACATGTTAAATACATTTTTTTTAATTATTATTCGTGCATAAAGTCCTTTTAAAAGAAAGTGTTGCTGCCTTAAAATTAACAAGAATACTTTCTATTTAAAGGATCTTGAGTTGGAATATTAATTTATATGAATTAGTATTTACTTGAATATATTTATACATCTTTAAAATGGAACAGAAGCTATTTATACAAAAAGCAACAACTATAACTTTTTTATGAAGAACTCTGTGAAGGTCAAAAGCTCTTTTGGTTAAGTTCGTTTGACTTTTAAGCATGCTGCGCTTATATTCAAGGCATTAATTTCCGCTTGAGGCAAAGAAAAATTTAAAAGTTGTATTTTAATAATGTTGTTAATTGGTAGATGTCGCTCCTCTTATTTTATAAACAGAATGGTTCGCTGCTGTATTGCTAGATGGCGCCAAATAAAATTTTTGAGACAAGGTGAGGAGGCAATTTTTTTTGTATAAAGTATGTGTATTCATAAATATTAAAATTTATATTTTTCGTTGCTTCTAAAATTGGTTTTTGTTATATTACAAACAGAATGGTTTAATGCTGTATTGTTAGATGGCGCCACATGTTTTTGAGGCAAGGTGATTAACGCACGAATTTTTTTTATTTAAAAACTGTTTATTTATTAATATATGTATTCATGTATGTTCGAATTAATATTTTCCGTTGCTTCTAAACTCGGTTTCTGTTATATTACGAACAGAATGGTTTAATGCTGTATTGTTAGATGGCGCCACATGTTTTTGAGGCAAGGTGAGGAGTGCACTAATATTTTTAATTTAAAGACTGTTTATTTAAGTATTCATGTATGTTCAAATATGTATGCAAATATAAATTTTTTGCATAATAAAATAAGCTGGCGAAAGTAATAGACAAATATCATCTTTTATGAACTCACAAACGGCGAAGTTAAGTTTGGATATATCAAATTTTTATTTGATTGTTTGGATTTGTTAATGTTAAAAAAATGTGTTTGCATTTATAGTTTTCTTGTTATTATAAACTAACTTTAAAAGCTTGACAAAATATGTCCATAAAAATGAGAGTTCATTTTATATAAAGAATCTTTAAAGCTTTAAGAATAACCCTTTTGTAAGCGATACTTTTTAATATTAAATAATAAGCTTAAAATTACGAGTGAACAAATTATTTATTAAAAATACTTCCAAAAATACGTAAAAGGACGTGATTTAAAAAAAGGAAATCTCATCTAACTGCAAATAGCGCCGATTTGTGTCTCGTTCCGTTTTGCTTTTTAATTACGGCATTAAAAATTAATGCTAATGACTTTATCTGGCTGCGACAGGCGGCAGCGCTTGAGTGTTGGCACTTGTGGCCCCAATACACTTGCAAAAAATGAAACACACACGAAGTGTGACACTTACACACACACACACACAGGCACAAATCCCTGCGGCGCACTTCGACGAACGGTGACGAGGGCTGCCTTGCACATTCGTTGAGGTTTCGCCAAGTCAACAAGCGCTGCCAGCCGTCAAATAAATATTTTCTTTAGGATTTTATCAGAGAAGAGCTTTACGGTATTTGTTGTTGTTGTTGTTGTTTTTGTTCCTGTTGCTGTTGTTATTTTTGTAACGCCATCATAAATGCGACAACATGCGACATGTTGCCAACATCAACGCACATACACTCACTCAAATATAAACACACAAACAGACAGACAGACAGAGAGACAGACATTGCCAAACACACACACACATGCGGTTGTGTTTATTTGCCAAACAGAAACAAAAGCCGTTTGTATGTTTACGTGGGCGGGAAATTCCTTTGCTTGGGGCTAAAAACATTTTTTATAATGTTGACAATTCAATGTGTTGTTTGTTTAAAAATACAACAACAACAACAAAAAAGAAGCAGAAAGAATAACGAATCAAACAACAAAATCAAAAAGATGCGAAATTGTTTTGCGCTTTTATGTGGAAAATTTTTGTTGCCATAAAAATATTTTCACAGAATTTATATGTAAAATAAACTATTGATGGTTAAATTTGATTTTGCAAGTGGGCAACACTGATTGCGGAATTCTAGAGATTGATTTTTTATTTCTAGTGTGGCTTGTGAAATTCTCACTTGAAATTTTAACGCCAATTTGAAGTGAAAATATTTTATACTAACGTTCAACTTGTCGTATGAGTGTTTTTAATTAATACCAATTTATGAAGAAGTTTTATATAAAATTCAAGTTACTATGCAAATATGGTCCAAACAATTTTTGTTCCTTTTTAAACACTTTCAAGAAAGTTTAAGTCAATATCAGTTTTTCTCAAAAAAGTTTTAAAGTTATGCTTAACATATTTAAAATTAAAGCAAGGAAGGAGCAAATCATTTCTGGATATTTAACTTATTTAAAAATTTCCTTCAGCAAACTGAAATGGAAAATTCATTCTCTTATGTTGTTTGACAAAAGAGGACTTTCGATTTTTACTGCAACATAAACGACAGACACGAGTTCAGCACGTTTGACAAAAGAATAGAATAGGAAAAAAAACTGCTTCACACGCACAACATTTCACTGTCCCGTTCTACAACTACACAAAGGCGAACGAGCACACACAGAAAAAATTACTGCAGGCGAAAACTAACGAAAAGTGCCAACAAATGCTGTCACATTGTGGCCATAAAAAGGACGAACGAAGTCCTCGCCAAACATAAATTCTTGAGAAGCGTACTTGCCCAACCAACGATCGTGTGAGTGTTTGTATGCGCCGCAGTGAATTAGTAGTGGCAAAATAAATGGACACTTGCACTGCAAAAATAATAAAAAAATACATATACATACCCACAAACGGAAGAGACACTATAATAGAAAAGTATATAGTCGAGTTGAGAAAAAATAAAACAAAAGACATTCACACACACACACACACACAACACACACAGAAGCGGTTAAAAGACACCGCGTCGAGTAGAGTGCAGAGAGCAGCACGTGCCGCCAGCGCAGCACGTTTTATGACGCTTCATTGTGCTTCGAAGCGGCGTTTTAGCGAAGTTCCTTAAATGTGCACGACATTTAGTAAAGTCCTTAAGAGCGCTTAGCGCAGTAGTCCGGGCGGTCGAGCGGGACCAGGCAGCCAGACTGCAGTAGTTGTTCAAAAATTTAAAAACTTCGGCGACCATGAATTGAATTGAATTTTATGTCGGAGCGTTTGGGTCGTATGAGTGACATTAATTACGTTTATTGTGCATTTAGAGCGATTCAAGTGAGTTAAGTTTATTTCTCGAATGGCTTAAAATAAAGTTTGGAATTAGCAAGCGTTTAAAGGGGGAACTGGAGCTTATGAGTGACATTTGTAGTGCTTTATTTATGTGCTTTTATTCAATTTTACAATTGATTAAAATTTTGAAACTGAAATACTTTTATATATTTAAAACAATTGTTAGCTTTGGAAAGTTTTGTCGTAATACTATCGGTTATCTTGAAACTAATTGTTAAGTATTTTAATTGGTTAAAGAATCATTTAAGCCTAGATTAAAGTTAAATATTTATTTTATTGTATTAAAATGTGGTTGGTATTAGTGATATTAATTGCTAAATAATACATTTAAAACAATTTGCTTGCTAACAATAAATTTAATAAATTTAATAGAATATGGTAAGAAAAACTTAAAAGTATCTTAAATCTGTTGGCATACTTTGCGGCGTCAATACAAACATAAAAGCGCAGCTTATTTTACAATTTGTTTGTATTTTCCTTGAGCTGCAAATTGTCGTCTCGCATTACACTTACGCGCACACACACATGCGCACACATTCAATGTTTTAGTGTTTGTGCAAGCGTTAGTTTTACTGCCGCACACATTTACACTTAAATACACTTTTATACATACACAAACAAAGTCTAACATACGCTCTCTAATACGCAAAAAACTCACACATACTCGTAGAGTGATGGTATTTTCAAAGCCGCCGCTCTTGTGTGTGTGGGTGTTGCACTTTACGAGTGCTTAAACGTGATTCAATTTAGCGCAGATATTTGTACGCTTACTCGGAACTACGCGGCGAGTTGGAACGCCTACAAATAACATTCGAAGAAATAAGAAAGCAACGTTAAAGCGTGGCTTAAAAATGTTTTGAAATTTTGTATTAGTAAAAGGAATTTAAAAAGAAATAATTTTTGGATGTTTCATAATTCAAAACTTTCTGTTTGTTGATTTTAAATACAATACCCAGTTCGGTTAGAGAATTTAATTGCATTGCTTATTTCTTCATGCCAAAGGAGGAAATTAAATAAAGTCTTCGGTTTTCAATCCCTCATACGTCATGTGGCCTTATGCCGAAAAATATTCCAACATGCGAATATGCAAAAGCTCCACCAAAAAATTGCTAATACTTCTGGCAAGATTTGAAAAGGTTCCCGAAAATGCTGCCACATTTCTAAGTTACCTAAATGCCTGTCACAAACCTTAAAAAAGATGCTCGGCAAAATTTTTGCAGGTCATAAAAACCTAGCTTAATGCGTGGCAAAACCGTAAAAGCCAGCAACTACCTGCCACTTAAGCCGAAAAATGCAGCACTTACAGCAACAAAACCGAAAATTTACCACGACATACAACTAATAATTGCGCATAACATAATTCAAAAACACGAGGCAAATGTGAAGATGCAGAAGAGGCAGCGATGGACGAAGTGGCGGAGGAGCAGGAGGAGGATGTGGAGCAAAGTACCAGCAACAGAAAGTGCAAGTAATGGCAGCACTCATGACACATTATTAAAAATATAAAATTTTATGCGATACTCAAAACAGAAAAAAAAAAACGAGAAATATAAAAATGAAAGAAAGAGAAAAAGGAAAAGAAAAAAAAGTGCCTTGCGCAAGGACACAAAAGCTGCGCAGCTTAAACTGCACGAGGTGTCGCATTGGCTGATGCAAGTGTCTCCGCCTGTGTGTGTGTGTTGTGCGTTCGAGCGCACAAATAAAAAGCTTCGCTGCGCATAAATGTCAGCGACGACATTATTGGAGCTGACTCGCTATACACCGACCTAAGAAAAAGAAGAAGCAACAGCAGCTGGCGATGGCGATGGCGCTGCCGCCATATTGTTATGTTTTTATGTCATTTTAACATTTCTTTATGTCGCGCATAAATGGCGTACGTAAAAATTTGTTGTGACATTTTTTGAGTAGTTGTATTTGTATTTTTACTTTTCGTTTAACATTTTTGCGTGTGAAAATAATTTTTTTTTAGTTTTGTGTGCGAACTTTGCGCACTGCTAATGATGCTTTTTTGTATGTGTGTATGTTAAACAATTTTTACAATTTTCATTTTTATTTTCGTTTAGTTTTTCGTTTTTGTTGTTTTCGCATCACGGCAACTAATGCTCTGCGGTGCAGCAATGATGCGCATGTAAGTGTTTGTGTAGCGCGGCGAAAATGAAATTCGCGGCATTACTTGTTTAACTGCTGTGTGCGAATGTGGTCGTGTAAAAAATAATGTTACAAATGTATTTGTGAAATTTACTTGCGGCACTAAAGCTGAAGGCAAAATGAGAGAATTAATATCACTCATACGACTTGTTTGACATATGTGTCATATTTAATTATGTTGCACTCAAAGTGCATAAATAGATTTTTAATATAGTAATAAGAAAGCCATGACATATGATATAGCAAACGATGGGTAGTAAAAAATTGGAACATAATTTTTTATAAAATAAATCATCACTTTTCTAAATGTTGATTGGTTTATTGCTTTAAAAGCTTTTTTTAGTTTCAAAAGTTTTCAAAATATTTTTCAAGGTTTGTATTTACACCACAAACTCTTTCATATGATAGTTAAATAATAATTTTTAAAACAACAACAACAACAACAACAACAACAACAACAACAACAACAACAACAGAAATATCGACCAATTTAGCAGATCGGACAGCGCTGTCTTAGAATGCGCCACTATTCCTCATCAGCTTCCATTTTGCTTGGTGAAGCTTAATTTTTTCATATCCGTCTATAAGACTCTTTGGTTTAGAAACAAGCGAGAAATCAAAGAAAACTCCCGAACTTCAAAACTTCAAAACAGAAGAATCGCTGAAGACATGCGAATAAAAAAAGCAACAAAAACTGAACAATTTTCTTGTTGTTGTTATTTTTTGTTATTTTATTTGAAGGCTTATTTGAGTTTTATATGCAAGGGTTAGTTTCGTGTTGAAAAATGATTTGGAAATCTAAAAATATGAATATTCTAATATATAGTACTTATATACATACATATTATTGCTTAAAAAAGTTTGTTAAAAGAAACAATTTCGACGGCCACGTACAAGTTAACCGCTGACTCCCGGCATTTGATGATCCAGCGTCTTAGAGAAGGCAATGATCAGAGTCATTAGCTGGCTGCGACGGTCATCCGACCCAATATACGAGGCGCTGACGCTGCACCTTTGGAACAGCGACGGCTGCTCTGCAACAGCGCTGGTTGCGCAACTAGATTTAATTCTGGACTTCATAAATTTTAATTCTTAGTTTTAGATTTGAATCAAATAAAGCGAGGTGCATCGCCTGCACAAAGTATTCCCTTGTCTTTCTAATTCTCAGCGGCATTTATCAATGCAACTAATTGACATATTGAATATTTTTTTGAGAACAAACTATTAAAGGATCACAGCTTGAAATTTGCAAATCGTTTACTGATTTTTATGTAGACAATCATTTGGATTACTTTTTTAATATAATTTTGTTTTTAATTGCCACTGGATTGATTTGACAGCTGCTTATGTGTACTAGTTAACAAATATACACATATTCCAATACAAATGCCAAATTTTCGATAGGCTGTCATCGTTTGATTTTAGAATTGGTTCACTTTGAGCAGATAGGTTTAAATCCATGTAAAAGTATTCCATATATGGCCTTAACTCAATTTTTGGCTACTTAAAAGTATGATTAATATCGCTCATACGCCGTGGAATTGTGTACCAACTTGAATAATGCAAGTAATCAGTAATCAGAATTTTTTTTTGTTATATTACAACAAAAATCTCTTCATAAATTTTTTAGTTTAATTTAATTTTTCAATTGCATTTTGCTGTTTTTTTTTGTTGTTATTATTTACATTTTCCCCAGCACAATTGCAAATGTCCTAAATGCATTTTTCATGTTAAATGAGCTTGCAGGCACTTTAGCCGCCACACCAACAGAGCCGCTGCCTTTCCTTGTTATTCCTTTTTGTTGTTGTTGTTGTATTTTTTTCAATTTCCCGCCATCAAGTAATGTGAGAGTTAATACCGTATTATTGTTGTTGCTGCTGCTGTTGTTGTTGTTATTATTGTTGTACTCAAGTATGCGAGCGGAGTGTGTTGACAATTTTCCTCACTCATATTTCGTTGTGATAGTTACAGTTTAAGCCGGTGTCTTTCTTTCGCACTGCGAGAGTTGCCAAATGTATACAAAAATTATTTATTTAACTTAGTTGTTTATATAAATAATTAAAAATATTTAAATATCAAAAAAATTTGAATATCATATTTGAAATATAATTAAAATCGATTTTTAAAAAATATATCAAAAACTTATAAAGAAATTCCTTTTGATTGTTACACTGGCAACTCTATGCGGCACTTGCTAGCATGCACTATGAACGATGTTAGCATACCTGGCAGTTGGGTGGGGGGTGAAGCGGGGCGGTTGCATTGGTTAAGCTGATAAGTGGTTTTACGTTTTACGCTTATTCCCTCACGTTTTTTTTTCTTCTTTTTTTATGTCAACACTTTAGTGACGTAATTGATATCATTATGACAGAAAAGTAGTAAAATAATGAAGAGTATATTCACACACACACACACACGCACACAAATTTCTGTGAAACCTTCAATGTATGCAGCTTATTTTGCCCTAGTAATTTTCACAGAATAATGTTAATGGAATATTTAGTCGAGAAATACGCCCTAAATGCGGCATTTGAAAAGTGTTCAAGTGTGGCAACTCATCATTTTATTGGAGCAGCAAAAAAGCAGTGCGTGTGTGTTTGTGAGTGGGTGTGTGTGTATAGATTCGCAATGCTCTGATTGATTTTGTAGCTGTAGTTCGTTGCGTGTAGAAATATGTTTTGGAAAATCAAATGAAATGAAATAGTATTGAAATTCAATGTTACTCATACGCGGTGTTTATTAAGCGACAATTTTAAAAATTTATTTAAATACGAGTATATATTGACATATAAAAACTGAAACCTTGAGAAATTTGTAAGAGATTATTTAACATAAGAACTTTTTTTAATGAAAATGTAATAACTAATATATTTTTTATGATAAGTTTAAAAATTGCAAAACTTTCGTACTGCCTGGAACATGTATAAAACTAAAAGTAACTGCATGAAATAAGAAAATTAACTGCTAAAACAGATAAAACAACAACAATATAATTATTATTGACAAAGGCTATAGAGGTTCTGCGACCTGAAAGATCTATTGTGCAGCCTCTTTACCTTACAAACACAATTCTAGACTATTTATAAATCTTGTAATTGTTGTGGGTCTAACTTTTACTAAGTCATTTGGAACTGGAATCCCATTGTCTAAGTAGTTAAATCTGCGTCTTGCCAAGAATATAGCTTAGCTGTTCTTTTCTTGCCTTCAATAATTCTAAATATTGTAAATTTTCTTTCGATTCTCGCTTGTTTTTTAAACAATAGAAGCTTGTAGATGAGTATAAAAATATAAAGCTTCAACAAGCAAAAGCATTTCTCGACATAGCGTTGTACTTTCTGTTAAGCTGATATAATTTTAAGTTGTTGTTTATAAACTCAGTGACAGTTGAGACCATTATAATTGTTGGAAAATTAATAAACTACTGGTATAGAATAATTTTAATTAATAAAATTGAACTACATTGAAAAACCATTTAATCAAAAAGACTTTTACCGAAAATCTAAAAAGCTTTAAAAAATTGTTTACCCAAAATTTAAAAAGCAGAAAATCGCTTAGAGATTTAAATTTGGTTTTAAAATCCAAAATCCTCTTTGAAATTAGCAACTAGAGCAGCTTAAGTTAATCGCTATTATCCAGCTTAGCCTTTTATAATCACAGCAACAAAGTCCTCGACATCTTTAATATAAAAACTGCATATACAAAAAAGGCAAAAAAAAACATAATATATGTATATAAAAAAGCAATACATTCAAAGCGTAAATAAAAAAAATCGAAAAGCATAAATTTCAGGCTGAAGCCTTCGGGCGGTTTTTTTTATATCAAAAGTTAACTTCATTTAGCACTTCATTAGCTTTCGAATTAATAGCATCCTTGCGTACACAGCGAGCAAATTAAAAGGCAAAAACAAACAACAAACGAACAAATGAACAAACAAACAACAAGTATAAATAAATAAACAAAAGCATTTATAAATAGTGAGCGAGAGAGAAAAAAGGAAAAGCGAAAGAGACTACAAAACTCAATGCGGAAAAACGCAATTCACATGCAACGAGGCGGCCAAAGCTATTTAACTGCTCATTTCGATATCCTTGTGTAATGACGCTTGCTGCTGTTGTTGTTGTTTGCTGTTGCTGCTGCTGTTGACCACTTGCAATACGCCGGATGCGAATCCTGGCCGTTTTGCTGTCGTTTTCATTATTTTTTCTTTTCGGCTCTTCTGTTCTGTTCTGGTTTTATTGCGGCAGCAGCCATTCAAACTGTTGGCCAAACAAATTTTGCGCCAATTGTGAATTGCATACGAAATTGTTGTGCGCGAAGTTTTGTAGTTTCTATAGTGATGCATTCACTATTTTTTTTGTTGTTGTACGCCGTTTCGCCGCTTTATTGCCTTTTCCGGTGTGCTTGTTTTTTTTTTTTTTGTTGCGCTGTTGCCTATTATCGCCCACTCGCCGTGAAATTGGCATAAAAGTGTGGTAACGCTGCTGGACGGTGGCTTTAAATAGTTTTAGTGCTATAAATTACGCTTCATTGCGTTTTATTTTATTTGCTGTTGCTGCTGTTGTAGTTGTTGTTTTTGTTGGCGTTGCTAAAGTTTTTCACAATTGTTTTTTTTTGGCGGAATACGCTTTTCGCATATAATTTTTTCGATTTACACGCGCGCGAAAAAAATGCTTAAAGTTTATCGCCCAATGCCGTTAATTGTTTTTCCGAATTTTGGACAAATTTTTTTTATTGAAATTGCTTCGGTTTTTGTTAGCGTTTATTCTCAAGCGTTTAATTTGCGTTTTTATGCGCTGCGCTCTTTCACAAATAAAATTCAAACTTGTTTGCAGTTCGTTTGAAGTATGTTAAAAAAAGTTGTTAAGCGCTTACATGGCGTATGATTAATATTATTTGTTTGGCATATATAATTGCCGAGCACTCATACGCACCGTAGTCCGATTAAGTTTGTTGAGGCAATGGTATTTAAATCTGGCGATATTCATTTTTAAAACTTTCTCTTCCAGTTAATAAAGTTAAATTTTGTTAAGTATGTTATATAAATAAATGCAAATTTTCCCAGCGTCGCACTCAATCGAGTGCTCAACTCTAATGAGGCATAAATAAACAAGCGCGCCTCGCTGCCGCATGCAATAAAACACAAATAAATCACCGAAAAGTATGCTTCACGGACGCAGCCAGCATATGAAGACGAACTTTTTATTTTTCTTCAACAATTCAATGTTCTGTTTGTTTTTTTTTTTTATAAATAATATTAAAATTCCGCATGCATGGCGAGCGCAACAAATTTTCACAGACATTGCGAACAGTTTAGCAAACAATCGACAGAGATGCCTCTGCGCCTCGCATTGAATGAGACTCAATTCGGTCGTTCGCTCCGTACCCCAAAGTAGAAGAAGCATTCCGAAAATGTATTTTCGCTTTTCTTTTGTTATGGTATGCGGTATGCAAGTAGCAAATTGTCAAAAAGGTAAAATACGTGATTTTTTATTGCAATGATTTTTGTGAATTTGTTGTTATTGTTGTTGTTGATTTTGGTTCTATTTTTCTTTACTTTTTTCTATTTTCCTACTACGCTACATATCGAAAATCACGAGGCACATTAAACATTGCACATTGACAAGCACAAGATGTGGGCAAAAATACTGACTATAAGGGGGTAGTGTAAGGGGCGTGGTTAGGAGGGGGGGGGGGTTGGTCGGGCAAGGGAAACATGTCAACTTCTTCGGCGTTTGGGTGAGACTGAGGCTGAGCCTGAGTTGGCGCACGTTTCGGTAAACAATTTTCAAAATGAGTTTTAAATTCAAATCAGTTATCGATGTCACGTAGCGACAACATTTTTCATTGCTTACTTTTGTGCGCGCGCCACAAATAGCAGGCAGCAGCAGCAGGCACAGTACTTTGTTGTGCATTAAATTTTCATATAAATGCGAAAAAGTATAAAAATGAAACAAAGAGAAAATTTAAAATTTAAAATGATAAAGAAAAATTAAAATGGAAATAAATTTTGTTAGTAAACAAGTAACCAAAAATATTTTATTAAATAGAAATCTTTCTGGATAAAAATAGTTTCGGATAAAATTTTTTCGGATAATAATTTAAAACGACAACAACTTTTTTTTACTAACTTTTTTCTTATAATTTTTCTATTTTTTCTAGAAACTTTTGATTTGTGCAATGAGGCACAGAAATGCTTCACATACACACACTAACAAATTCAGCAGCAGCACTACCACTGTTAAACTGTACACTCACACACACATTCACACACACACATTTTTTTATATTCCAGTACAATAAATTCATTGCATATTTTATAAATTCTGTATTACTTCAACGTACTGTGCATAAGCAGCAACTAGCAATAACAACAGCAACAACAAAGACGAATGGAAAAAATGCAGTTAAAATAAAATAGAAAATCGTTTGCATGTGGTTGTGCGAATTCGTTTGTGCGTGTATATGTGTATGTGTAGTATAGAAGGTTACTATTTTGCATGCACACCAACAAATTTCCATCGAAAACATTTTATTTGTGCGATGAGGCACAAAAATGCTTGACATACACACACACACACACACACGCAAACACACATCCACACTAACAAACTCAGCAGCACTACCGCTGCTGATCTGTATGCTCACTCACACACACTTATACACACGGACACATTTTTTGGCATACACGCTTGTGAGCAGATTTTGTCCAGCGTAGTGTGGTAAATTTGATTAAATTGTTTTGCATACATTACGGCGCATTGCCAGCGGACCAAGAGAGGAGGAAGGTATTTAACGTGTTTTAGCTTCAAACTAAATGTTTTCAATTTATTTGTATATGTTATTTTTTTTCGTTATTTTTTCGGATTGCGTTAAGTACTTGAAAATATTTGCACTGCATACTTTTAGGTGGAAAGCATTCAAAAATTTATTTAGACAAAAAAAAAATTGCTTTTTTATTTGTGTATAAAGCAGAGTACAATATTTCTGTTTCGGGATTTTCTTTTTTCCTTTTTTGCATACTTTTAGGCTAACAAATTAAGCCAAATTAAAAGTAGTTTTTTGTATGCAAGCAACGATCTGTTATGGCATATTTTTAAAATCGCTGAGCGAACACGAATTTGTTTGTTATTGTTTTAAATGTTTTTGTTTTTTTTAATGTATTGACTGTTATCAAAATTTTGCTGCATAGTTTCAGGTTTTACTGTTTTTTAAGAACACTCAAAATACATATTTTTAGCTTACCGAGCTTAGCAACAAAATTTGTTTTAAATATCTCTTATTTTCTTAATACATTTTGCATGCCATAACGAAGCCACAAACTATTTAAACCGATTTAAAAGCTTATCTACTCTTCGTCTTTGGCACCTAAAAATATGCAATAGAAAATATTTGCTTCAAAAGGGTTGATCTACCAAAAGTATGCTTTAAAACGTTTCTACATTCAAGCATGCAACTACTTCAGGAAAACACAAGCATTTTCACAAAACTATTTTGATGTCATATATCAACGCCTAATTGTATGCAAGTTTTAAAGTATTTGATGCTTTCCAAAGTGTATTTCTTGCGAACTATGCCAGAAGTATGTCTCAAGGTTTTGCATATAACAAACCACAAATTTCAAATAAAAGTATACAAATTTATCAAAGATTTGTGTCAATACAATAAATTGTCGTTTGTTTTGAAAGCCTAAAAGTGTGCAACACATTTGTCATATACACGTGTACGCCTTATTCGCAATATTCTTTCAATATCAATAAAGTGTATTAAATTTTGTTGACTTGAATTGGAATTTTTTTTTTTGGCAGTACAACGCGGAAAAAATTCAATTACAAAATGCAAAAATCTTGGAAAGCGGCGGCGACGTCGTTATGGCGCCTGCCAGCATGCAGCATTTTATATATTTATAAAAGAAAAAAAAACAACCGAAATACAAAAGAATTATAACTTAGGCGTGACAACAAAACGCCAGCATAGCATAGCATAAGAAGCGGTTGCTTGAAAGACCCCGCGACAACGAGGACAACGACAAAAGCCCACACACGCCATACGCTTGCATGCGTAAAAGTATGCTACAGCGAACGACGTCTGCAAGTGTCACCACCACATGTGAAGAATTTGGCATCCAAACAGACGATGACGACGACTACAACGACGACTTTCCAAAGTTCAAAGGCTTTTTCACAGAAACGTTGCGGGAAAACTGAAGTTTGCAAAATGCAAAAGATGAGGGAACAGAAAAAAAACCAAAGCATACAAACAGGCGTCAAGTGTCGAAAGCCAAAATATAAACAAAAACAAAAACACAAACACACACAAAAGAGTGCTTTGAAAATAAGAAATACTTGAAAAATGTATTTACACAAATAACATAAGTAGAAAAAGTCGAAATAAACAGAAACCGCTTAAAAGTATGCAATTTTCTGATATGCAGGCACACACACACACACAGGCAACGACGCCGCATACAAATTTCATTATTGGCAGTTTGCTTTCAGCCGGAAATTTTCCAAAAAGGGTTCCTTTCGAGGCGGCATAAAAAAGCCACATGACGCCCTAAAAGATTAAAAAATTTTGGTGTTTATGCTCAATTGATGTAAAATTGCAAATACGGTTTTTTTTCTCATTTCTTTTCACATACACATTTGCAAAATAAATTCTGCCAGGCAGTATGAAATTTATGACGCGCATGTTTGTATGTATTTTATTTATTTCGATGTAATGTAATAAAAATGTCTCACATGGCGTGCTTTCGGCTGTTGTGTTCTTATTGCGCAAATTAATTCTCAGTGTGTGGCTGCTTTCAAATTACGAGTATGTATGTGTTTTTTGTGTCGTGTTTGTATAGCACACTTTTGGGTGTTTGCGCTTAACTGTCAAACTTTATTATGTCTAAGCAATATGAGAGTTTGTTTATTTTGTATTGTATAGTATGTAAGAACAGCCAGAATGCAAGCAATTTTTAACCAAAAACTTGCGTTTAAACTTTGCATAGTTTTAGGCTGATAATGGAAAGAAATCACCAACAAAATGCAATTATTCACAAGAATTTGTTCGTTAACCCATTTGCATATATGAAATATGCATTGCATATATGAAATTGCATTTTATATTTTTGATAAATGCATTTGAATACTTTCAACGAATGCCTAAAAGCATACCGCATTTTAATCATTCATTTTATAAAATTTCATTTAGATTTAAATTTAAAGAATATATAATATATTTTAATTTGAATTTTAAAGTTTTAAAAATTGTGTTGCATATTTTCAGGCACATATAATGCGGATTAGTTCATTATAAGACTACAATTATAGTTTTATCATCTTTATTTCCATGATGGTTATATATTAAACTAATAAATATCTTAAAGTATAAAAGAATAATATTACAACAATTTGTTGCATAGTTTTAGGCACATTAACATTTTCTATTATTTTCTTGAACATGAAAAAAATTGAAAACAATTTTATTACTTAAATTAAATGTAAAATTTATTGCAACTGTGTGTGTCTGTGTGAGCTTTATGTGACTCAACCTTTTTTCATTGTGTTCAGATTTAACCCAAAAAAAAAAAATTGTATTATTGGACTTTATTTTAATTGCCACTTCATTATGGCACAAAAAAGTATGTAAAAAACTTAAAAAATTGACTGAACACATAAACACGCACAAAGTCACACAAACACACACACATGCACAGGCCAGGCATGCATGTAAAACCCAACTCCATTAAAAATACAAAAGTGCCAATCATTCAGACATTTCATTTCATTTCACATTTCACAACGTTCCACTTCACTTTGACTCGACTCGACTCGAGAGCATATATCCGTTGTGCGCCTCCATTGTAAGTGAGTGAGTGTGTGCGATGGCGCAAACTTTTGGCCCAACTTTTGCAACAACTTTGCATACTTTTCGGCGCTTTTGTAAAATTGTATAAGCGCGTTTTTTAAGCGTTCGCTCTCGTTTAACAAATGAAAGCGGAAACAATTCAAATTAAATACATTTATGCTCGCACTCACACTCAGAAAAAGACACATACATACACTCACATACACACACACACTATTACATTCTCACATATACATTCACATGTACACATGTGCATAAGTGGGCTTTTCATTCGACGCCATTCGATTGCATGTTGTTAAATCGTTAAAACGCCTATCATTATGCAATGGAAAAGTTTCTTATTTTTTGATTTTTTTTACTATTATGCGCATTGTATTCGCTTTTTGTTGCACTCGCAAATTGATTCAGATATGTGTGCAAATACTCGAGCGACGGCTTAAACTACATTTCGAAAAGTTTTGCCAACTCGAAAAGTTTTTGGAAATTTGTTGAGTATGTATTTTTTTATATTTTTTTTCGAAAGTCTTAAGTGTGTTTGGCTGCATTGAAAATGAGCTAATTTGTGAATGAGTTCTGCTTGTGACACATGAGCGTAATGCCATTACTTGAATTGAAGTGTGGAAAGCTTAGAAAAATAATTTTAAAAAATATTTCAGAATGTAATGTTCTAAAATTTAATAAATCAATACTAAAATTATTAAACTATAGAGAAGAAGATACTAAAATTTTCAGCAAAATGTATTCCACTTCCGGTTTAAACAAATTTTCAAATTCCTATAAATTCAGGCTTCTTTAATGTCAATATAACAAGACCGCCCACCGTCGCCTATCAATGCTAATTTCGACAGTTGCTCTCCAGCTGGACATACCCACTTTGTAGCTACTTAAGTTCTGTGATTTCATGACACCTTTTGGCACAACACAACTTAAGACTCACAATTCCAGAGAGACCCGACAGAGAGCGACACAGCGGCTATCAGGATAATTGGCGTCCTGGGAGTGTGTGCTGCTTTATCCTTCACCGAAATCCAGCAGAACAAAAAAGGACAAAAAAAAAACAACAATCTAAATATAAAACGCGTTCGAGCATGTTGTAGCACGGACTAAAATGGAATAAAATAAAGTGACAACGCTAAAGTGGAAGTCGCATAAATTCCATCCAAACCCCTTAGCGCACCCACACGAACGCAGAGCGCGTCCCTTCTAGAAAATGTGAAGCATTTCAATTTCGAAACTAAACGACCTCAGCTAATTGAGGAAGGATTTCGCTCAGGTATTTTAATGCGATGCGCTCCATTCGCCGCGCACGAAATATTTCTTCTAAAAATTTAAAGTAACAAAAAAAAAACCACTGTGGCAAGAAGAAGCAAGAACAAGGAAAAGGGAGAAAAAATGTCGCGCACGTCGCGCTGTGCAAAATTTTAAATTAAAATAAATGTTAACGTTGTATTTGGGTTTTTTTCGCAATGGCTGCACTTAAAAAAATTATATGTGTGTTTGTATTAAACTTTCCAGAATTTTTTTGAATTATTAAATTGAATGTGAAGGGATTCCAGAACGATTCTCCAGAGCGATTATCATAGGAATATGAAAAATATGTGGTTGAAATGAACATTGTATTTTTCTTTGCATACTTTTATGCTGAAGTGTTAATTCGAACAAAAAAAAATAAATACTCTCAAGCACTTCGGGGCAAAGTATTTTTTTCGAGTATAATTTTAAACCAACTATTATGGAAGCGCTTATATTGTAGCGCTTCAATTAGAGCTCTTCTTTTAAAGCAATTCTTTTGGAAAGCTTTCTTCAGAGGATTATTTTTTATATCGGTTTTGTAGAAGCACTTCCTTAGAATCACTTCTTTTGGTTTGCTCCGTAGTAGCAATTCTATAGGAAAGTTCTATAAGACATTAATTTTTAAAGACGCTTTTCTTAATTTTCGATTCTTGTTCCAATAGTATCAACATTTTTTAAAATTTGGTCAAAAGCAACCTAAACATTGAATTTTAAATAGTTACAATTTCTCAAAAGAAAAACTTTTGAGTGTACCAATGAAAGCTGTCAGCACTGAAGTATGCTTCAAAATTTGGTAATTTGCGAATTTGCTAATATTTTTACTTAAAGTGAGGCAAAGCGAGTGCATGTTGGAATTTTTGCTTTCATTTGTAGCCCAGCGCAGCGCAGCGCACAAAATGAATTTTAATTTCTGACGCTCTGCTGTCACTTTCGTCCTTTAATCGTGCTGGCTGGTTGGCTTCTTTGCATTTGCTTTGCGCTCTCCGCTGCGCTGCTAGATTGCTTAAAAGCCACTTAAGTTCAAAACCATCTCAGGCAGCTGGAGCAGGAGCAGGAATTTATGATGACAGTTATTATTGGCGTAATTAAAAAGATGCCAACGAAATCATGCGCATCAAGGATAACGAATGGCGCGCACACAAACGAACACAAACATAAAGAGAAAAAAATGTAGGAAAAAAATTCCCCATTCGGCATAAAAAAAAGCTGCTTAAGTACATTTTTTTGCTGCAGCTTCATATTTTTCGCCAGAGGCTCTTTTCATTTTCCTGCTTGCCTCTCGCATAAGTGATGCAAAATTGCTGCTGCAGCGCACAATACTAATGGCTCAAAGCGCAGCAGTAGCTGGGCGAAAAAAAAAGAAATAGCAAAATCATGATCTACTTTAAGGCGCCTATTTGCATAAACGTTTGTGTTGTAATGACCTGAGCGGTATTTTGCTTTGCAGTCAGTTTTTTTGCATGGTTTTCTTTTCAATGCGATCTTGCGCACATGATTTCGCTACACGTTGGCGGTGCTAGCGCAATATTTGGCTGATTTATGCGTGCATACTTTTAGGTGTCACAATTTTGGAAAGGTATGCAATGATGCGCGAAAAACTAATATTAGATTAAAAAGGTGAAAAATGTTAGCGCTGGTGGTAAGCGAAGTGAGAATAGAAATAAGATGTCTGCGCGGTTGAGTTATGGTGACGTTTTATGGTTTCATTATTGCACTCGGTATGGCATACCTTTAGGCATTTACAAAAATCAATTTAATTCGGTATTTCATCAAGTAACAGCAAAAAATTTAGTATGCACAAAGGAGCCTTGAAATTATTGTGTGCTTTAAATGTTTCCTAAAAGTATGCTTCAAATTTATTTATATACTTTAATTGTAATGGTAAAGTACAGCATAATTTTAGGCGTTTATCGTCTACAAATTTCGGCTAAGCAAACAATTATTTTAACCTAAATATTATACAAAAAGTCTGCCTAAAAGTATGCTAGCTTTTAGTAAATACTTTTTGGTAAATAATTTGTTATTAGGTTTATTGAAATTAAACAAATAAACAAACTAATTGCTGGATTCATGTTTAAATAGAAAAACAATATCTCGTATTCTATAAGTTTTGCAGTCAAACTGGGACTGGCTTGCTTATCTATGTGTGTCAGCTGATAATTAACTAAGCGCCCGAAAATATGCAACAGCAAAGCAGAAAACAAACAAAGAAAAGCAATTAAATTTGGTGTAGACGTCGTCTTGAATTGCTGCAACTGCCACTCCCCTCAAGGGAAATTCAAGAAGACGCCCAGAGAAAGTTGGAAATTCTTGTTTTGTGTTGGACACTGTTTTTATTTATTTATTTGTTTGCTTTGTTTGCAATCAGATTAGGAAAAGTTATTTTTCGGCCACGATGAGCGCAGAACCTTAATTGAATTGCTCAAATGGATGTGAATTAAATAAAAAAAAATTATTTTAGTGTGTGAAATTTAATTTTATTTAAATTAAATTTATCTTTTGGCACTACGGCGCGTATGAGTAACACGTAAAAAAGCGTTGACTACGAAGATAACATAAAAGCCTCTTGCTTTATTTACAATAAAGTTAGCAAAAAACATATGAAATTGTCGATTGTTCACATTTAACCGCAAACATGGCTTAAAAAACAGAGAGTAAAACGAAAAAGTTAATATAAATAAAATGTGTAGCGCATTCAGGCGCAAATGCTCAATAAAATTGCACGCAATGACCGGAGAACAACAACGAAAACAACTTGAAAAAAAAAAACAACAAACAACCAAAAGCAATAACATGAGCTGCAGCCACAGCGAAGATGGCATAAAGCGTTGCCATTTCATGAGCCAGAATCAATTACGACAGCACACCAACGCGCTGCTGTGTAGTGGTGCGCAAGTGCAATTGGGTTGGTGTATTAGTGTTCATAACAAAATTTGATTTGACAAACATTATTAGTGAAAAATTTTAAAATTCGAAACAAATTCGCTAAATGGAAATAAATAATAGTACTTAATTTCATTTCACTTAAGGCAAATCAAAAATTTATTTATAGAAATCCAAATAAATTAAAGAAAATATTTTAAAAATTACAGCATAGTTGAAATTTTATTCTTATAACTAAATCTTTCCGTCGTAAAAACTCAATCAAGTCTTCAAAAACCAGCCTAATGACTTTGAGTTCACATATGTGAGTGTGTATGAAATCGCTGGTTTTCTTTTGTTAGTATTGTTTGCACGTGTATAAGTACATGTAACGCGCTCAAACAAGCACACACACCAACACATTGGCAGTTATCAGCGCTCACAAATGCATAAATACATTTAAACAACAATACACAGACATACACCCACATATACCCACACACATACACACACATACACACATCATAAAACGCTTCGTTGCGCTTTCAATGGATTTTTATTGCATTCTCGATTTCAATATTTTATTTTGCCATACATTTCGCAATTTTTACATATACATTTACATATATATACGTTTTTTTTTATGGATAACATTTATTGTTGTTGTTTGTTGTACGTGTATGTATGTATAACTTTTATTGTTTTTGTTGTTGTAAATCAGCAAGTGAATTTATTCAGCTCGACGCACAAAGGCAATTGATTGCAGCTGTCGATTCGCGCAAAAGCGCGTTTCTTATTTTTTAAGCACACGTTGTTGTTTTTGGACTTTGAAAAAAAAAAAAACACATATATACATATTTTTTCAATTGGTTAATTGAAAATTGATATTGGTCGGTGCAAAAAAAAATATAAAGAAGTAATTGGCAAATAAAGTTCAAAGTAATTTTAAGTGCCACATATTTTTTTTATTATTATTATTTTCGGCTGGGTCAGGGCTGCAATAAAATGTCGACTGGTGTTATTGTAATATTTTTGTGCAGCCCTAGACTGGTTTTACTTTAAGTATGTGCAATATTAATTGAGAAAATTATTTAAAAGTATCTGCTGTGTCCACAATTATAGTTTAAATCGTTTGTTGTGTGAGTGGCACGTATGAGTAACATTAATTAAAAAAATATATATCTTGTATTTGAATACAAACGGGAACTGAAGCTTTTCACACACATATTTTTATATTTCTATACATGAGTAATATAATATTTCAAAAAATTGTTGTTTTGTAAAACCAGTTGTGATATGACTTAATTTTGAAGAAATTGCGCGCTACCGCACGTATGAGTCACTTTAAATTTTAATGGATATATTCGCAGTCAAGTAAAAATTTATTTAGCTTATCAGTGACAAGCAATCTTACTTTTAATAAGAAAATTATAAAATGTATATATTTATCTAAGTAACTAAGTAAAATTAACATTTAATATAAACGCTTTTAAGTCATTTATTTTAACACTCAACTTGAAATTGTTTAATTTTCAAAATTTCCACGTTTCGCGGTCTAACGTATCGGTTGACGTCATTAACTTTGCTTTTTAAAACTCCACTTAAAAGTAGTTTCGTATACAGATATACTCCCCTCCTCCTCTGCTCCTTAAAAGCGCACAGTAATCCACAATATACTCTCGAGACATTGATAAGAAAAGTTAAGTTAATTTAATTTCGGTTGCAGTTGGTTTCAGTTTTTTTTTGCTTTTCGCCCTCTAAAAAAGTTTTGACAGACTTTTCACATTATGTCTGTCTGTCTGTCTGTCTGTCTGTCTGTCTGCGTATCTGTCTGCGTATCTATCTGTATGTCTGTTTGTGTGTACATGTGGTTAGACAACGCAGGGCTACCACACGTGAATGTGTGCGGTATGGTAGGGCATGCCACACTATTTTGACAATTGCAAAACTTTTAAGCACACACTTTTCCACTTTTCTCCACAATGTCAGCTCAACGAAAAATTTGATAAAGATGTCGAGACGCGTTGAAGCTGCGCTTAAATGTAATACAGAAACATTTTTGTTAATATTTCTGAGATGTAATTTAAATGTAACGTTTAAGTTTTGATTTAAAGATATGTAAAGTTATCTTTATCCTAAAATAAGTTTTAATTTTGATTAATTGTTTTCCTCTAATAAATAATTTACATATTTTTACAAATGTTACTCATACGCCACATGCGCCCAAGAAGTTTGCTCGTTTCTCAATGCAAAAAAAAAAAAAAAAAACGCTCAACAAAGTCTGCTACTTTTCACAGGCTACAGCGTAAAAATTTCGTTTATTGTGAGCGCATTTCAGAATCGTCTCAACTGTATTTCACTTAAGCGCTTAGCAGCATTTACAAGCTGACAGTTGCCGTTTTTAGTATTTTAGTGCGCTTTTATTTTATTTCCATTTTGTGTGTGTGCGGGTGTGTGTGTGAAAACTAACAATTTCCTACGGAAATATCCTTTGCGAGGCAATGACAGCGACACGAAACGGCATGTAGCGCAGCGCGGTGCGGCACGGTGCGGCGCTCGTAAAAGAAAGCGTTTACCTAATTTTGTGTATCTAGCGGCGTTTAAAGGTAACAAACTTGCGTGCACCTGCTGTCACTGTCGCAGTTGCAGTCGCCATCACATCGCGTCCAACTATTTAATCTCTTTTTGGTGAAGTTTTGTTACTTTCTCGTTGTTCTTCGCAAACGTTTGGTGATTTTACGATCGCTGCGCGGTGTTGTTAAGCGTGCAGAAACAAAAGAAAAATATAAAAAAAAATAAGAAAAATATAAAAGAAATATGCTGGCATAAAGTGCAGGAAATTTTTCTAAAACTGCAGTTTTAATTATAAAATTTTTGAAGAGACAATTGTTCCATTTGTGTATCTACAAGACTTCTTTTCTTTGACGTCCTCTTTTTAACTAAGACTTTGAACTGTTTGATAATTATAAAAATATTTGTGTTTAAAATTCTCAAGTTATCACTACAAATTTATTCTATTCAAATAAGCGCACTTTATCAAATTCCTAATTTGTACGCCTAAAAGTATTCCCTTATTTCTACAAAATTAAGTTTAACTCATTTTCGTATCACGCACAGCCTCTAAAACGCAAAATCCAACGCCCAATCCGATTATAGCACCTAATAACCCAAATTTACTGCACTGCATTAAAACGTAGCATATTTTCGGGCGAAAACCATACGTTGTTTGTGTCTGAACATACATACGTATGCAACACAAATGCATATAAATCATTTTTCTAAGCCTCTCGCCTTTCACCCTTCTTTGTGTAGAGTTGTCATTTAATTTGGTAAAATAATTGAAGAAAATTCTCCAGAGTCGAGTGAGCCTGCGACTACAGAACTACATGAATACAACGACGACGACTTTGTTCCCAGACGTCATTTGCTTGTTATGTATGTGTGTGTGTGTGTATTAGTCACACATGCACATATGCGTGTGTGTGTTTGCAGTTGGGCGCGTGTATTTTACAATTAAAATTTGCATAAATTCCTTCGAGACAAAAACAATATTATTGCATTAAGTGCAAATGCAGTTAAGTTGGCCATGTTTGTTGTACTTTAGCTCGCTTTTCTTGTTGACAATCAAAATATTTACGACATTTTCAATACGGCTTTTTGGCGTAATATAATATCGCTTGTTGAAGTGCAGCGGCGAAGGGCGGTTGGGGCCTAGCGAGGCAAAAGTGTGCAGCAAGTGGCAATTGTAGACATTTCCTCGAGAGTGTATGAAAATCGGTTTGTGGCCGCAAATTCGGGTTTTGCTTTTGATTTGGCTTTGGCTTTGCTTGGCAGAGTCTCATTTTTGTGGTTGCTCCGAAGTTGGTTACTGTGAAAATAATGCCACAAGTAGTTGCTGCATGATTGAGTTATGCCGATGATACGCTTCACTTATCGAGCATTAATTGTCTCGATTTGTTTGTGCTCTGAAGGCACACATACTTATGTGGATGCAAATTATTGCATTGTGAAATAAATGTATTTGCGGCATCAATTTGAGTGAGTTCACTTTGGCCACATCGAGTATTGATTTTTGTGCTTATTAATAAATCTTATTTAAAATTAATTTTTGCAGCAAATTGCATTTACTATAAAAGCAAATGACATGAATGGGCAATTATGAAGATTGTATCTGTTGTTTGTATAAGTATAAGTATTAATATATTTGTAAGTATATGTACTGTGAAATAATACACTGTAATAATCTGTTTTTAATTATCTTCCTGTATTAGTTTTAGTTAATAACCGCGTTTTGTTTGTTTAGTAACTGATTTGTTAGTTGGCTTGACTGTTTAATAGTCCATCTATGACCACATCATTCTTGTGAAACATTGACCAAATTTTCATTAAAGATAACACTCAAGTATGTGAATTGTCCTGCAAATGTTTATAGCCTCATTTTGCTTTAAAAAAAATATTGTGTTTTGTCTCTAAAGACCATAAAAGCAATTTGTGTTTAAATAATGGATGTCAAAAAGGAATATATATAATCTGATTTTTTAATAGTTGAACGTTTTATTATTCCGGATTTATATATTGAAATCACGGTCCATGTGGTCTTAGGAATATATGATTTTGTCTATGACGATCCTAAGTGCAATACCAACGAGGTCCGATAAGTCATTAGCCTCATCGCCAGATGTAGGCCTTAATTTCAGACCTCGAGAAAATTTATTTTAGACGGGTTAAAGAAGTTGTACCATCGCATCATCGTATCGAGATAAAAGGAGATTTTGTAGGCTAAGTACTTATTGGATCACCCTCGTATTTTAATACTGGACATCAAAAATGAAAAGATATTATCTTTGAAGCATTTGAATTTTTTAATCTTTTTTTAATATATATATATATATAAATTATGAATCAGGGACCCTAGAAATGTATTGGTTTGGTTTTTAAGACACTAAGTGAAATATCTATTTTCATACTGGACTTCAAACAAGTAAAGATAGTATCTGATGTTTTAAGGACTATCAGTTTTATTTATCTGGTTTCAATTACAGAAGTCATTGTACAGGCTGTCATAGAAAAAAATGTGTTTCATATTTAAAGACCCTAAGGCCAATACCTATTTTAATATTGTACATACAAAGGATTTTATAAAATATTTAAGGCATTGGTAGTTTAATTAATCTGGCTTAATATATTATATCAAAATCATGGTCCTGATAACAAGAATAAAAGCACCTGCAAATGGTTATCAAGAAGTGTAACCAAATTAATTTTTGTTTTATAATATTTATTTGTAACAATCGATTAATTTAAATGTTTTTAAATGAATAACAAAACTAAATTCGAAGTAACATGTAAACATAAATAGTCCTTGAGGACTGAGAGCTATGGTCCGATACCAGCCTACATCGACTCTACCTCTAACTAAACATGAACACGTCACCTGAAACGGACTATGTTAATTTATCAAGATAACCGGTTGACTCAATTATTTTCATAATTTATTGGTAAATGTTACCAAATCACTTTAAGAAAAACAAAAATAATAATGATAGAATACAAACAAAGGTTGTAACCCTACGAGCTTGAATAAATTTTCTGAATAAAAATACATTTGACATTCAAATTTCGATTCTTTAGTATCATATGATAGTATGATAAAATCAAGAAAATGCATTGAAAATCCTAATTTAAATTTTTTGAATATAGCAACTTTCTGCGTCGACATATCGCAACGATTCATTTCAACTCAATTAACCGCCCGAAAGTATGCCATAACTCAGACATTAAACATTTTCACATTTGCCCATATTAAAGTCAATTTTCGGCTCATTATTTGCGCATTCCGCCGCATTCGCAATATTCGAAACGAATTCAACTTAATATTTGGAAATAAATTAAAAATTGTGCACATAAAACCGAATTTAAATGTACGCCCGTTGAATAATGCGCCTAAAATTCCGCTCCACTCAACTCAACTCATGACGGCAGACAACAGACTCAATTTTCGCTAAACATAAGCGTTTAGCGGTTTCAAACGGGCGTTCGACATTATTCCAAAATTTTCAATAATTGCTTAGCGGTCGGCGATTATGTCGGTGCTCGCGCATAACCAAAATATTGCGGCACGTTGCGCGCCATTTTCCATTTTAATTGCATTTCAATTAAACTAACAAAATTTTGTATAAATATTTTGCGAGCGCAAAAAAAAAATGTTGTTAAATTACAATAGCAAAACTATTGAAATTTAGAAAATTTACACTTGATTGTGCGTAAATGAGTAGTTATGGCAGTTTAGAAATTAGTTGTCAATAAAAACTTATTTATTAGCTAAAAATTTGTTTAATCGCATTGTGAGCTTTCGAGAAAATGCTCGCACCTCAATATTAAATTTATTTATTCACATGTATGTATGCGTGTGTGTTTCACTACACACTCATTAATATATGCACGTATGTTTGCATGTTTGTTTGTTTGTTTGTTTGCTTGCTTGTAAATGCCATAAATTACAGCATTTTGCAGTGTTTTTTTCCCCGACTGCGCCTGCGAGTATGCAATGCAATTAAAGCACAATCGAACATTTGTGGAAATGCATGAAATAGAAGCGGGGCAAAATTGCATGGACAAAATGACAAATCGTTTGGCGAAATTTTATGGCAATTGTTTTACAAAATGCACGAAATATATTCAATTGCCAAACAAGACTTGAGTCATAAATTTGTTGGGCGCGTAAATTGTTTTTGGGGTGAATTTCAAAATAAACATGAAAATTAAATTCGAATCGGTATCGATTTTTATTGGGAGAGTTTTAAAGCGCACATTTAGGTGCATAATTGATTACAAGGAGATATAATTTTTAACTTCAAAGAATTAAAGTAAATTGCGTTAGTTGATGTTTGTTCTATTCTCATTAGTATAAAATGTTTGCATATTTTTAAAATTGCCTACTTTTAGGCTATAATTTTTTAAAGCTATTCTACTTTAAGAAGTTTGCTTTGCGTGAAATAAAACAAAACAATGAATACGGAAATGATATAGAAAAATAAACCAAAATAAATTCGCAAACTTTACATCATACATTTATTAAATTAAACCTTTTTTAGATAGCATACATTTTGGAGATATTTCTTATATTCTGCCATATACTGACATCTTTCACCTAAACCATTATAAAAGTCCCTCTACGTACTTGAACTGGCAATATTGAGCACTGTAATCAAACTTCACGACGGATCAAACTCAGCGTCAGTATAGATCCACAGTTGGGCCAGCTTGGCGGCAAAGAATTTTGACAATCCCTTTAATCGGGATTCGGATAATGATTAATTCCCAGTAACAGAATGCATTTGTTCTTAACAAAAGAAAAACACCAACACAAGATATCGTGTATTTTAAAAAACTTCCTTAAAAACTTTTTCAATATATATAAACTTACTTTTGTAAATAGCATGTTGAATTTTTTAAATATGTCTACTTTAAAAGGATTTTATTTTCAAAATATATGTATATATGTATGTATTTAATACAAATTTAATTTTTCAAAACATATGTTAAGCATTTATTAATACAAGAACAAATTTTGTATTTCTTAATTAGGTCCAATGCATGCTAACATTTAAACCAGATTTATTTTAAATATTTCTGCTTAGTGCATAATTTTAGGCACTTTCATAAGAGCATTATTGAATTAAGACAAGCAAGCCATAATCTATTTAATATTTTTAAAAAAACAGTTTCAGTAACTTGTATAAAAAAGAAAAAATAAACCAACTTAAAACATGTTGATAAAACTCAATCGAAACTTATTTTTGTCTATTTGAGTGCATACTTAAATGAATTAAATAATTGTAAATAAATCTATAAGTTTATTAAACAAATTTTAATATTTTTACTTAACTACAATCTCTATATCTACTTCAATTACAAAGTCCCAATTGAAGCAGTCTGCTAAGGGTAAACAATTTCTTTAATTTTTCTTTAAAAGTAAATTTGCTGCCTAAAAGTATGCATAGCAAAAAGTAAGTTTCCACAGATATGGAAATATTCAAATTTAACGCTGCACTCGGCAAAGTTTCAACAACTGTCAAATTAAAAAAAAAAACCACCTAAAAAAACAAACTCAACTCTACGCTTACACGCCTTTGAGTATGCTACAAAATCGTGCACATTTCTGCTCCTGCTCTAACTCTCCTTTCCGCCTTTCGCCATTAAGCGTGCGCCCAAATTGCTGCCAACAAAATGAAGAAAAAATAAATAGAAACCGACAAACCCAAATCGAAGCACCGCGATAAGAATGTCCTTTTAGTCGCTTATCTCGGTTCTTGGCTGGCGTTGAAAAATGACACCGCAAATGAAACAAAACTAATGAAAATGCGAAACGGAAATGCGATCGTTGAAGAAGTAACGAACGAAGAAATGTCGACAGCGCCAAACAATGGCGGACATTGCAGACGCGATGTTCGACGTCCACGAGAAGTAGTCGAAATTGATTGCGGTACGACAAAATGGTAAAGTTTTCTTATCGATGAGTTTGTTGAATAGGCGAACAGGTTATTAATGAATAGCTGGCAAGGGACATGGTGAGCGATTTGAGTACAATGTTTATTTTGCGTGCGATTTGATTTGAACGTTATTTAGTTTATATATACTTTATTGTTATTTTTTAAAGAATTCCATTCAAAAGAAAACACTTTTAAAATTCAATTTTATAAATTAAAAGATAAAATGCAACTTGAGAGTTTTTTGCACATCGTACAAACAACGCCAATGCGCGCCAAACGATGTCTTCTCGTGTAATTAGCGCCTAATTGTATGCTATGCAAAAAAAAAAACTAGAACCAAAAAACACTAACAGCAAAGTGCAAACACTTTTCCAACGTAATTATTTACGTAAATTGGCCAAGCGTTTGCTGTTGTTTTTGTTGTTGTTTTGGCACCGTGTTGCCACCTTTGTGCAATTTTCTGTTTACTGGTATTTTGTTCTTATATTTTTTTCTACTTAGTTTCATTTTTTTCCGTGTGCGACAATGCCAACACATTTTAATGTTAAGCGCAAATAAATTTAATTGGCCACATAATGCGCCCGAAAGCGTGCTACAATTGTCAGCTAGCCGGTGGACTGCTTGGCATTTTCGTGTGCGCTTCAGCGTGCAAAATAAACGTGCGCTGGAGAAGAAGAAACTAAAAAAAAAAAACGAACAAGGAGCAAAAAGGAAACACTGCCGGACGAGGCAAACGAAATATTAACACCAATTAATGCGGACAAGTGGAAAGAAAATAATTCGCACATCAGCGAACAAAACAAACAGAAATGCCGAAAACAACATTTGTATATTAAAGCATACTTTTAGGGGCCGGTGACCTTAGATGAGTTTAAAATAATTTAGTGATTATTATTCAAAATAATTTAGTTCTCTAGAACTTTTTTTGGTAACTCAAGTTACTTTATTGGCTCTCAGTTACCAGGAAAGATCTTCATTAGAGAATTTTGTATAATTAAAATTGAAATTAAACATTCGCGCGCACTCAAATAAATTCCTCAAAAGTTTTCCCATTCGAAATTTGCATTCATTACCGAAATTGTTTCCATTGCTAATTCCTAAAGTTTGAACACGCACAGACATACACACATGCACAAACACGCGCATCTGTTTTGGCGCCTAAGCATATGCAACTTAATCTATGTGAGCTCTGAAGGTATTTTCGAACATTTTAGAATATTTTGCTAATTGGTTGCGAATTCGCAAAAGGTATGCAAAAAGTTAGGCCACATATCGGTTTTGGTAACTGCCAACTACGATTGTATGCGTGTTGGTTTTAACTGAAAATAAAGTAGAAATTCGATATGTCAAAAAAAGTTTCGGCATGTAGAATTTTTGTATGTATTATAAGTGTTTTAAAGTATTTTGTGCGAAGTTTAAAATGTCACTATAAAATTCTTATTAACTTCAAAATATTTAAAAGGTTTCTTTAAACTTGATATATTCTTTGGAAATACAGTCGTGTCTGGATATAGCGAACTAATTATTGCAAGGACTGTTGACTTTATCCGGGTTGTTCACTCTTTCAAGGTGGACATTTGTTGTTATTGTTCAGAAATTTACTTTTGGACCTCTTTTCCACGTCGACTTCGCAGTGCTAGTATACCAGCTAACTACCAAAAAGTGAAACACATTTTGAAAAGTATTTCGATTGTTCACTATTTAGAGTACTCCATGTAAAAAATTTGGGTGTTCACTATACTCAGACACGGTTGTATATTTTATTTTTAAGATTTTATATTTTTTATACTTATACAAACTAATTTTGAGTTGGTAAATTGTCTAGGCGCTTGAATATTTATTTCGTCCGATTTCTCAACGCTGTCTTAAATTTTTAAATAATACCAACAATGCGAATCCTTAGAAGTACAATCGCATTAAAAAGAATATCCTCACAAAATATTTTCGTATCACAGAAAAAAGAAGAAAATTTAAATCACAAACTCGAAGTAATAAAAATAATAAACACAAGAACAAAAGCCTCAATCGCCGCCATCAAAATCCATTTTCTTGCATTATAGCAGACCAAAAAAAAATAGAAACCTTTTCTTTTCGCCTTAGCTTTGCCCGAGCCCGAGCAATATCCTTTACAATTCTCCTCCATCCATGCTGCTTGCCAACAAAGCACAATAATCATGGCCGTGGGCGTCACACAAAAACAAGAGCGAACAAAGAAAGAAAAAAAAATGACGAAATGAACATGAAAAGACGTCGACGACGACGACTTCGAAGCGAAAATTCAAATAATTATGTCGATAATGCAGTTTGCTCAGCTAAAAATATATTCAACAAAAACAAAAAAGAAAAAAAAGGTTATAAAAAATTAAGTACGCATACAAAAAATGGTTAACAAAAGCTCAAAGGTCCTCCAAGCCAAAATGCAAAAAGCCAAATATGACTTGGCCTTTTTTTTAGCCATATTTAAAGATTTTTCCTTTTCTATTTTGTTAAGGTTCTTTATTTGTGAATTTGTTAATGTTGTTGTTGTTGTTTTTGTGGTAATGGCTTGTCATATCCGGTGCACGTTTGATTTCCGCTTTTGCCTGAAATAATCAAAGAACACAAAAAATAAATTTGCGGTTTTGAAGCCTTTTATTCGTTCTTTCTCGCTTGCGTTTCCTTTTTTTTTCGGTGCAATTCAAGTGACTTTCCATGTTCTTAAAAGGCATTTGTTTTTGTTGTTGTTGTTGTTTTTGTTGTTATTTGATTTTTAGTGCTGCTCATTTCAATTTGTTTGATTTTTTAGTTTTAGCTCATAATGGAGCAAACAAAAAAGTATATCTTAGAATTAGCTATTGTTTACTAAAGCGTTAATTTTTCTATTTTTTAAATGCTTTCAAACTTATAAAGCTGTTGATTTTTCAAATAATATTTTTAAATCTTTACATTTTGCAATTTTCCAAATATTTCCGCTATATTTTTTTGATATTTTCATGTGAACCAAACTTTTCTCGTTTTCCAAACACTTTCCGTTTTCAGAACACTTCATTGGTTTTAAACACTTTATGTACTTGCGTTCTAAACTGTTTTTCGGTATTTAAACTTTTCATTTTTTATAAGCGTTTGTTGTTGTTATTATTTTTTTTTTAAAGCTATTCATTTAAGTTTATTTGATTTGTATTTTTAGCTCATTATATGTTGAACGAAAACGAACTAATTATTGCAAGGACTGTTCACTATATCCGGGTTGTTCGCTCTTTTAAGGTAGACATTTGTTGTTCTTGCGTTCAGAAATTGAATTTTGGACCGCTTTTTCACATAGACTTCGCAGTGCTAGTATACCAGCATCGTCAGCAGAGTTTTTTTGTGTTTTTTTACTGCTCTCAGCTTGAAGTTGCTTTCAATTTTATTCACTTACCTCCGAATAGTGAAATAAATTTTAAAAAGCATTTCGATTATTCACTATTTAGAGTACTCCATGTAAAAATTTGGGTTTTCACTAAATCGGGGTGTTCACTATACCCACACACGACTGTATTAGAATGAGCAAAGACATTTTTCTTGAAGCTCTATTGTTTCCAATTTTATGAAGCTAAAGCTTTTCCTAACTCTAACTTTTCAAAAATCTCTGCTTTTTTAGTGTTCCAAACGTTTCCTGTTTTTTTTTCACTTTTTCCATTTGCCAAATTTTTACGGTTTTCCAAACACTTTCAGTTTTTAAATCATTTTATTAGTCTGAAACACATCAAGTTTTTGTTTTCCAAAAACTTTTCGGTAATAAGGTTTTTTCTTGATAAAGCTTTTCCTAACTCTTTCCTTAAAATAATCTCTGCTTTTTAATTTTCCAAACGTTTCCTTTCCTTTTTCACATTTTCCATTAGCCAAACTTTTACGGTTTTCCAAATACTTTCCGTTTTTAAAACACTTTATTAGTTTAAAACACATCAAGTTCTTGGTTTCCAAACACTCTTTGATAAGTAAGCTTTTTTTGTTTTCTAAACGCTTTCTACTTTACCTTCATTTTACTTTTACACTTTCTATTCAAAAAAAACTAACTTCGATTTTTTTAACAATTTGTTTATGGTTATAATATTTTAAATTCGAAGCAATCTTAAAGTCGTCTCACATTTTCTTTTCTTTTCTTTTATTGAATGTTATCTTTGTGCTTGTATTCCTTTCACATGTGCTTTTGTATGAAAATTAAGAAATTTCTTAACTTAAAAAAAAACAAGAGTATGTAAAACACGTTGATACATTTTACATTTTCCGTTTAACATGCCGTCCTGTCGGGTTTTACCCGTAAACATGTTGGCGCGCAAAAGAAAGCCTTAAGTATGTTAATTACAGCGCAAACAGGTTAAATTGCATTTTTAATGAAAACTGCGAAATGTACATACATACATACATACATACATACATACATACATACATACAAAGAAAAATAACTGAAATTAAAAAAGAAGAATATATAAAAAAAAATGTGAAAAGAAGGCAAGGCGAGTTGCGTCGTGGGTATACTCGTATGTTAAATTTTAAGTAGGAAAACCACGCGCACCGGGTGCGGAAATTGCAGTGTCCGCTATAAAAAAGATTGTTCTACCGCAATCGAAGTGGCTACTTAAATTAAGGCCTACTTAAATTGAGACATTTCAATTTGTCTTTAATCTTGTAAAAGAATTTTACAACATTTTCAGATCTTAGTTTATTAAAGAATCGAATATGTAAGTATAAAATTTGAGTTTGTTAAAAAATTATTTGAAATTTGATTACATACTAAAGTTAAATTTTTTAAATACAAGCACATGTATATTTCAATTAACTTGTCTCATTTTTATATAATTACACACGCACAAACACTTACGCAGCGCAGGAAATGAAATTAAGTGTCGGAAGTCGTTGCATAGCTTAAGGCGGTGTGCGCGCAAAAACTTTTGCAAGCTGCTTAAGATGCAATTGAAGAATATTCTTAATGGAATTTTGCAGTGCACAACTACGTAAAACTTAAAGCTACATATTTCAAAGCTTTAAACAAAGACTAAATATCGTATAAGAATGAAATTTAATATAGGTAATATATGTATGTGAAAGGTTTTTGAGTAAACTTGTCCATTGCTTATAAATTTCTTTTTCGACTATGTAACATTGAAATATTCAATAATAATGCACAAACAAAACAATATACTACATCGTTGACCGCTCCAATTGTTTAAATTGGCAATTGGCCAGACAATTCAACACATCCAAGCTAATAAGCCAAATTACAATAGCGCTTATTTTAGGCGCGACGCGTTGCGAGATTATCGCTTTTGGCAGAAATGCCGCCAAAAATTGAATTTGACAATGTGGCGCAAAAGCAAATCGCAACAAAATGACAAAAAGCGTTAAAACCAATTGGCGCAATTAAAATGATTTATGGCAACTTTTACTAGCAATATTTAAAAAAAAATATAATAATAATATGCCCAAAAGTATGCCACAAAAATCGATTGTGAACAAAGTGCGTTGAATGTGTATTGCTGCATTTTAAAGCTTATATTGAAAATCTTGAATTCTTCAATTTTATAGTTTAAGTAGGTGCTTCTAGGGCTTACAGATAATGATCTAAGTGAACTTATTTGGTTGCATATACCAAAAATTTATCTAAGCAATTTAAGATTTTCGTTTAGGCAAATGCATTTTCTTCAATTTACTACAATTTTAAATTAAACAACGTTTTTAAATAGCAAATGCAACAAAATAAATAAATAAAAACATGCATTTCCGCTCGAACCGGAAGTAATTTATTGTGCTGCACGCTCTAAGCGCCACAGACTAACAGACAGATAGACAGACAGACATCAGTGCCACACCTACAAATGCATTTCCGCTCATTACGAGACTCTTAACATAGACAACAGATTAGACTGGTTTTGAGTGAATACCAAAGTTTATATACATAATGATAAAGCATAGGAAATATTTTAATTAATGTCGAATAGAAAGAAAATTAAAAATATTTAATACAATTGTATTTGCTTTAAATTTTTCGTATTTTAAAAAGATTTTGTTTCAAAACCAGTCTACAGCAAATAGGCTAAATAACAGACAACGCGAAAATGGAAGGCAAAACAAATGCATAAAAAGGATTTGGATGTGCCGACTTACTCCTTTGGCAGAAGGCTGCCTCAATTAAAACGCCCACCTTTTTTGTGCCGTTTCCAATTGTGTTTTGCATTTGTAAATAACAACAACAAGAGTAAAACTTGCATTTCGAGTGATTTGCAGCTTTTAAATAAATGCACACACACACACACACACACAATACAACTGAAGCGTAGACGAATTATCCTTGGCGCTGGCATCGCGTGCCTGCGACTTGATTTGATTTCAGTCACTGATACCGAACACTTTTACAGCATAATTGTATGCAGCTGTATGTGTGTAGACATATGTATGTAAGTGTGTTTTTTTTAATAACTGTGTGTTTGTGTGGCATTGTGTGTTTGTGAAAGTGAGCACCTCGCTGAGCTGCGGTTCAAAACTAAGTTTGAATTTAAATAAATAATCGTGAAAGAGTTGTGGTCTCTTTTTTAACAATTTAGAAATATTATATAAAAGTAAGCAAAGTTAAATGGATTTACATATTTTATATATAAAAAAAATTAACTTTAAAACGTCTTAAGCTCAACTTAAGTTTAAAGGCTTATCAGTGAAATTCGACACTAAGAGAGAAATTGCAATAAAAATTTCAGAACAATCAGGCTGGATTTTAGATTGATTCATTCTGACTCAAGTTAAGGTTGCGTGGATTCGATTTAAAATTTGAAGATCTCAAAGTAAGTGCAAAGTAGTTAAAATAAGTTCAGTTATAAATTGAAGCTGAAATTCTCTTAAAATAACAATATTAAAATTAAATTAAAACCATTTCGATTTAAAAGCAAGAATGTTAAATAATGAAATATGATTTATATTCTTATTCCAAGATTTTACGACTTTCGTCAAAAGATCGGCTTGATTCAGGATATTTTTTTTTGAATGTAGAGTTTTTTTCTCTGAGTATGTATTCATTTTCGTCACATTTGAAAATGTTATAAAATTGTAAGTATTAAAAGAATAAATTTTTAAAATAGTCTTCTAGAATACATTTTTTTTCATTTCTTTTTTTTCGACGATTGATGAACTTCGTACGAATATCGAACGTGAAATTGCAGCAGTATCGGTCGATTTATGCTTAAAAAGCGTCGAAAATTGGGTTCAGCGTCTAGACTTCTGCAAGCGCGCCCGTGCTGGTGGCCATGCAAAAGAAATCGAATTCCATACATTAAATGTACTTTCACAGGAATAACGAATTTCATTGATATCCAAAATTATTTTATTTAAAAAAAAACTTTTGTAGCGCTCTTATTGAAAAACCCTTTACTATTATTATTTAACAAAGAACATGTTGGATTTATATCACCCAATGTTAATTTAACACTTTTTGTCATGTTGAGCTTTGCAAAAAACTTTGCCTTGTTGCCTTAAAAAGTTTAAGTTCAACATTATATCATGTTAAAATAACACATTTTTTATAATAATTATTGAAATGGCTGAATTTGACATTAAACTTCATGTTAAATTAATCCTAAATCATGTTAAATTAACACTACAGCATGTTAAACTAACACTACAGCATGTTAAACTAACATTATATATATTTATAAGTTTGTCATTCAAATTGACTCTGCATTAGCTTCACTTGGACTTCTTGTTAAAGTTTGTATATTGAATAAATTTAAATATATATTTCTTATATAATAAATAAAATACCAAACATTTTCCTAACTGACTTGCAAACTTCATTTTTGTCTAAAGCCGGCAAATTATACGCCACCGACACTTGCCTAATTGCTGCCTCTCACCTGACAAATTAGCCTAAAAATATGTTCGTGTTTTTGTCGAAAATAATTTGGCTTCCAATTAATTAGGCAAAGGAAACCCTTTTTCTCACACGCCCTCCGGCACAGTGAAACGGTTTTATTTTTGGCCTAAAAGGAATTTAAGTCGACTTTTATGGCTATATATAGAAAAAATTTAATATCTTAAATATGACCACAATAGTAATATAAGTTAATAAAATCTTATTTTATGTCTGAAGGCTATTAAGCCTGCTTGCTTCACTGTGCGGCGCATGTAAGATAACACCAATTAAAAGCATTTTAATGCCAAATTGAAATCACAGTTGATGGCGCTGACTGAACTGAACTGAACTCAACTCGACTCGACTCAAGTCGACTCGCCTGAACCGAGGCGGCGGCAGGCAGTGTTGGATTTCCTTCGATGGCGATGGCAAAGACGATGGCGGCACGCAAAAGCCGACTTGAATGCCAAATTAATGACTTTTGATAGTGACAAACTAAACTGAACTTTAGCTGGGGCCGGGACTGACCGTAATTAAGTTCGGTCTGCGACTGTTTTGATTTGCTGGCCATGTTTAATGAGGCCATGTCGACGAAAGGTGATGTCAGCTTGTAAAGTTTATATCATAAGTTTTTTGTTATTATTTTTTTTTGGCTACATGAAGTGCTCTTGAAATGCAAGTAAATTATAGAGCGAGCGTTAAAAAAGTTACATAAATTGTATTTAATTAGCGCTAAGTAATTACTAGGTAATTAGAAATTAGTTTGAGGAATGAAGGTAATTGAAATAAAATCTGTGTTGGTAAGACGATTTATATATAGTAAAAAGCATTCCAAACAACAACAACATAATCTAAGCAAGTATTTCTTTAATATAAACTTAACGTTGAATGTTTGAATCAACAAAAAATCTAAACATTTTCTAGTTTTGGCCGAAACACTTGCGAGCGTACAAATCATTTATCGAAAATGTGCGAAAATTTTGTTAAACTCATATGCCAAGCATTCTGCTATGTATACTAGTATGTGTGTGTCACACATGCCCTTTTTGCCGTTGCTGCAGTGACTGCAACTGCTACTGCAAAGTCTTGATTTCCCGCCGGAACAGTTCGATGTCGTTTAATTTTTGCATTCGCTGCTGTTGCCAAAAATGAAATGAGCAACTTTCGACACGCCGCCGACTGCGTGAGCAACTTTGAACAGAACTAGTTGTTGGGACAAACCAGAACCAAGCCCAAGCGAGCCAAGTAGGCAACTTTGCTGACCGGAAATATGTTGCGGCCAGTCGTTCGGTCGATCGGTCGGTCGGTTGGTCAGTCGTTCGACGTATGTTGGCTGTCATGTTCTCGCAGCATATGCACTGCATGAGTTTACAGTACCAGTTGAAATTATGTGTTTACATTTTTGTGATAATATGGAAAGTGATATAATTAAATGACGAATTCGCAAGGTTTTTTCCTGGTTACTGTAGTACTTTTTTTTAATCTTAGTATAATATTTTTAGAATGGCTTAAAACTGTTTAGGAATAACCTTCTAATTTGAGTTAAGTTGTTTTTCCATGTTACCAAATATTTGTTTTGGAAACATCAAGAAAATGGTTTTTAAATCGAATGACAGTAATTTTAGAACGCCAATAATAACTGCAATATGTAGTTAAAATAACTACATTAGTCAGTTGTAATACCGTAATGAAACTTACTTAGATTTTGTATTAGATGTTATGAATTTTTTTTAAATGGTAGTAGAAGCAGTAATAGTATTAATTTCAACAAAAACAACAATTAGGGGAATAGCTTTGTTAGTAGTAGTTAGTTTAGTAGTTTTTTTTGGAAAAACCTTAAATTAAGAGTTAACTCGTTTTTCCATATTACCATTGACTTGAAAGAAAATTACGAGATATTTATGTTTTTTAAATCTAATAAAAAGATTTATTTTATAACTTCAAAAATAACTGCAGTATGTAGTTAAAATAACTACATATATCAGTTGTAATGGAACTAAGATTTTTCTAAGATATTATGGAATTCTTTTTTGTGGTAGTAGAAGCAGAAGTAGTATTAATTTTGACAATAACAACAACATTAGTTACATTTTTTGTTAGTAGTAGAAGTTTTTTGGAAAAACCTTCAATTAAGATCAATTAAGAGTTAAGTCGTTTTACATATTATTATTGACTTGAAAAGAACAACTTTGTATAATTAGTTTTTTAAATCGATTGACAGTTATTTTAGGACTTGAATAATAACTGCAATATGTAGTTAAAAAATTAAATTTGTAATGTAGTTTTCGATTGTCGTAGCTAAATTAACCAACATTTTCAGTTGATATTATGAACTTTTTTTGTTGAAGTAGTAGTTGTGGTGGTGACAGCAGTAGTAGTAGGAGTCTAAGTAGTAGTTGTTGTAATACGTGTAATCGTAGTAGTAAATTAGTTGTAATCGTAAAAGATTTAAAACTACGTGTATGTGGCCATTAATTTCAACCAGTACTCTCACCAACTCTGTATGTGTGCTTGAACCCTTTATGAGTGTGTATGTGTGTGTGTATAAATATGTGTGTTGAGTGTGTTTGTGCACAATGTGTGCATTTTGGCACTCATCGAGTTGATTTTCGACAATTTCGATGATTTTGAGGTTGATGTATTGCGTTTTTGTTCACTTCACTTCACTTCGCGTCGTTTTGTTTCGTTTCGGTTAGGCTCGGCTCGGCAGATTGCAATAATTTCCGGCAAAAACGCACACGAATGCACTTTTGCCATTTTGCCGTTTTGCCTAGAATTGGCCGCTGGAATTGATGATGCACTTTTTGGGGGTCAGTCGACGCATAGCGACAGCGTAAATATGTAAAGTTCAGCTTTCAGACTAGAATGACGAATTTATGCGTAGGATGGAAACAAAAACAAAAACTTAAATATATATAAATCGAAAGAATTGCATTTATTAAGCGATTATTTAGTTATTATTTTATCATATAATATTGTATAAATATTTTCCATGCAGATTGTTTTCGTAAGTGTAAGTATATGTGTAAATTATAAATTATTATAAAAACCGATTTTAAAGATTTTTTGAACCAAAACTTGCTTTTAAAATTGAATGCAAAACACAAGGGAATAAAAAGAAAAGAACAAATTTCAATAGGTATATACGAATATGTTCTTCCCTGCTCGCAGTTTAACTGAAAGTCGTGAATGCAATTTTACTTTCGAATTTGTTATATTTCAAATGTCGTTCTTCTTCTTGTATTCTATATTGTTGTTATTGTTGCTACTGCTGATTCTGCGATGCTGAATAACATATGCCCTTGCAGCTGTTTTGGCACATACCAACAACAATGACAACAACAATTACATGAACAACATGAACAACATCTGCGTTATCCTTTAAATTGATTTGATGTTTTCAATCTCATCCAGCCATGTGCAAAGATTTCCTTCTTCTCCTAGAGCAGCATTGAAAAGCGATAAAAAATTCCCATTTTCCTGCTTTTTTCTTTATCTTTTTTCTGTTGATTTTTTCTTTTTCTATGTTTTTATACTATATTGCTTCGATGTTGTTATCATTGCTGATAACATCATTGCACAGTGTACTTGTTTGGCCTGTCGTGCGATCGGAAATTGTTTAGTTCCCAATGTTGTTTGAGGTCTTAAAAAAGTATTAAATTGTTATTATGTTTGTTGAATGAAAAAGTTTTTAAAGATATTTAATAAAATAAATATTAAATGGAAAATATTTTATCAAATTTAGCTAGAAATGCGTTGTTAATCGAGAATACAGTTTATTTGTATTAAATAAAGTTTATTTAATAATTGTATAAGCCAAATAATATTTATTAAAAAAACAGGTGAACTATTTTTTTTACCATCATTTACATACACCATAAATATAAGGTGAGAAGAGTAAAAAAAATGTCACATTTCACCTCAATAAGTATATTCTCTCTTTGAAATTTATATTTTGGGAAGTTTCCACAATTACTCCAGAAATTGAAGTATAAAATAAAAATTGATTTATTGTCAAAAATCAAATAGAAACTTCAAGATAAGGCAGACAAATATGATAGAAATCGAGGTGAATTTACTAAATTTTCACTCTAATTTTTTAATTTCTCAAACTTATTATCCAAACAGAGAAGTAAAAAAAAATTTCCCTCTTCACCTCAATATTATTTCTCTCTTTAAAACTTACATTTTGTGTAGTTGCCATGACTGCTACAAACATTATTAAGTAAATAAAAACAGCAACCTTTTACCATGGTTGAATAATATAAGGTTAGGAAAGTAGAAACTCAACTCGATTTCTGCCTTATTTGTCTGCCTTATTTTGAAGTTTAATACTTTATTTTTGATAAAAAGCAACGTTACTGTTTATATTTACATGATAATTTTGTAGAGAGAATCAATATCGAGGTGGAGAGAAAAAATTGTCTACTCTCCTCACCTTATATTTATTATAACATGCCTAATACGGCAAAAATCGTGGTGAATTCGCTCATTTTGTGTTCTCATTTCTAGTCCTAACCTCATTCAACCTTTATCAACAATGGTTAAAAAAATTATTTTTTTAAATAATTGTCAAACTTTGTTTGTACACCGTGCAACGCTGCTGAAGTTACGCCTTCTCGTGTTGTTGTTATTGTTATTGTAGTTGTTGCAATAAAGTTAAGTTGTTATTGCGCGCCGGATGATTGCTGAATGATGATGCTCCTTGTTGTTGCTATTGTTGTTTTTCGCTGTTGTGAATGTTCTCGTATCCGAATTGATTAAGTGAATTAAATTTGTCTGCGGCAGATGAAAATGGAAAATGCCATTCAAAAGGTTAAGCAGCTTTTGCTTTCTTCGGATTCGAATTCGGATTCGAAATTCTGTATTTTAATTTTAATTCGCCGCTTAAGACTTTTTCGCACAATTTGCAAATTTTTTAAATTTATATGCAAAAGTTTGTAGACAGCCGTAAAAGTCTTTACAAGCTAACAGCAAACGAAAAAAAGTGGCAACATTTGCGCACAGGTGCCCAAAATGGCAAAATCTGTTAACAAAGTTTGTTTGGGCCATATGTAAGTATTTTGTTTATATGTGTCATACAAGTAATTTTCGGTAATTTATGTTGTTCGTATTTTTGTTGTTGTTGCAAATGAAACAATGCGAAAAACTTTGCGCTGTGTGGATTTAGCCAAATGTGCAAATATTTTGCACAATTATTGCGAATATTTTCTGAATACAATTTAAGGCAATAAATAAACTTGTTTAATGCCGATTTGCTTTATTCAAAAGTTTGTTTGGTTTTTTTTTTTTTGAATATTCTTAAAGGAATTTTAAAATGTTTCTCAGGTAAAATCCTTACGAAAGCCGCTTAATACGCCAAAGCAAAGTTTAGACATAGTAAATTAACTTCCTAAAAAGGAAAATTGTTGCAAAACTTTTCTGGTTTTTTTGTGTGTGTCGAAGGCACACTTTATATTGAAATAAAAATGTCGGACAAACCGATGAAAAAGATTATAAAACTTAAGTACAACAAAAAAAAAAGAAAAGCAGAAAAGGAAAAAGTTGAAGAACAAATGTTGCATAAAAGATTATAAAAAGAAATAATGTAAACCGGAAGCACGAGAACTTCGCCATTTAAATGCTGTCAGCGGAATATCGAGAAAAAGTCGAAAATTTTCCACTGAGTTTAAAGATAATTTTTGTTATTGTTTTTTAATAATTCAAAAAAATTTATGTTAATAATTTGTCATCATTAGAATGATATGCAAATACAATATAAAGCAAGATTTTCATATTTTCAACTCCACCAATATTTTAATATATATACTACTGCATAAAATGTTGCTAATGTGAGCAAATATTAATATGAAGGTAGTATTAATTTGTACAATAAAATCTGTTTAAGATATAGTAAGTCAAGAACTGCAGAATTAATAAGAAAGCCAAGAACATATATATTTAAGATCACATCAACTATAACCGGTCATTGGCCGATAGGAGACCATGCCGAGGTAATGGAATGGCCTGACAACTACAAATGCCGGAACTCCAAAGAAGGCTCCAAAGAAATGGTTTTCATTTTCTATGTTAGTGGCATTGTTTGTGTAGTTTATGACATAGTTAGGAAAATACGCAAAGAATAATCTCAACGAACTCGCTGAAATTAAAATAGATGACATTAGTAGGATCATAATCAAATCAAAATGGTCTGAGTAGACCTGACTTCAGTGGTTTCACAAGTGATGTACCAAAATGGCACTATTGTGCTAATTGAGCCTTAATTGTGTCCCTTCAAGAAAGATGAGCAAATTAGCCTAAGGAAAAGGGAATATTTTGAATGACGAAAAAATTTTATTTAATTAAAATTTGTCAAAAACTTCATTTAAATATTAAAAAGCATGTTTTGCATATTATTACATATTTCAGCATATTTTTGCATATTTTAGCATATATGTGCATATTTAGCAATAATTTCTCTTTTCTGAAAAATTTGTATATATAAGTAACTTGAGGGTACGTGTGTATATTTTTGCACATAACTTTAAAAAGCTTAAAATTATCAGTTCATAAATTTGCATAAAATAAGTTTTAAGTGTTTGCATGCTAAAGAAGTGCCTCGCATTCTACATATATGAATAATTTTATTTTTTCCAACATGATTGCCACATTTTAATACAATTATGCCCATGCAATGACTTCCAACAACATTTCAGAGTTTACTCTGCGGCATGTGGCGGATAACTTCGTCAGTGTTTATTTCTGGCTGTGGTTAGAAGGGCAAATGCTTAATTTACTTGTCACTTGTGGTCGTCAGCAAATACAAGAAAAACAACGGGCAACAACAAAAACAACAAAAACAGTAATAGAAATTCTTGACACATATCCAAATTACGAAGCGTTTTTGTTGCAGCGTACGTCAAAGCGCTTTTCTTTTGTTATATTTGCATTATTTGCCGCCATTCGACTTTCTCGCCTTCCGGTCGTTTCCTTTTCAGCTCCTTTCTGGCAGTTCTTCTTGTTCAAGCAGCAGCAACTTCCGCTTTATGTACTTGTCGGCTTTTTGTTCGCTCTTGTCTGTGTGTTTGTTCAAATGTCAGTGTGTGTGTATGTGTGTGTTTGTGTGTGAACAATGAAGATGTGAAAGGCAGCAATTATGGAGCTTATGTGAAGTGTAGACCACAGACTGCTGCTGCTGTTGCTGCTGATACAGAACGTTGCAATTGAAATGATTATCGTGGCGGGTTCTTCGCCGGAAAATCCACTAATTGAGGTAGACGATGGCATTTTGTGTGGCGGATTAGATGAACAGCGAAAAAGGTTTAAGAATTATTAAAGAGGTTTATAGTTTTTATAGTTTCTTTAAGTAATTTGAATAATTTTTTATATGGTTTTTAACACTTCTCATTGGATTTATGCTGAGGTTAATTATTATCCTGTACAGAATAATTAACTTTATTTCTTCATTATCATTGAAAAAAAATGTTCATTTCATTATAATTGAAAATTAATATTAATGTGACATTTCATTATAATTGAAAAAGTAATGCTAATGAGATTTTCAATGTAATTAAAATGGTAATGATAATGCGTAATTTATTATAATTAAAAAATTATTCAAATTGAAAACTTTGTAATTATAATTGAATAATTCAAAAGTAATGAAATGATTCATTCAGTTTAATTGAAAAATAAAAAGTCGTGAACATTTTTATTAATTCCAATGTAAATATATTTTGGATATTATAATTGAATAATTAAAAAGTAATGATTATTTGTTTAGCATTGATATTTTCAATGACAACTTAAGTTCTTAAGCATTATGATTGAGTTTTATTTTGTATAGGTGGTAAATTTGTTTATGATTGAATCGATAGAATTCGACATGGAATGAACTTTTGTTTCATTAGCGGCCTAAAAGTGAAAAAAGAAGTTTACAAATTTTTTCTAAAATTGATTCAATTCAAAAAGAAATGAATTCAAAAAAATTTTGAGTATGATTTACTCGCTTATTTTTAAGTTAATTACTATTTACAACAAAATTCCTAATTTAATAACAACATATAAAGCTAAGTCTAATCTTAAGTGAGATTACTTCCTATATTACATCTAAACGTTTTTGTTTCTCAATTCACCACAGCGTATGAGTGTCCTTTTGCTTTGAACTTTTTCAAATATCATCATCAGCAGGACAAGCGCGTACCGCCAATTATTTGCTAAAAGTTAAATTGAGCAGCGCTGCCAAATGTGCGTCCAGAAAGTTTGTAGCTTCAAATCGGTTTTCGGAATGCAAGCACGCAAGCGAGTCGAAAATAAACTATGTGAGAGAGAAACTTTAAATATAAATTTATGCAAATCGATTGAAAGCAGAACACAAACAAATTCATGGCCAAAAGTGCTATTCGAATTTTTCGGAAAATGCGCAAAAATTCGCATTTTGTGGGATGAAATGCTTACGGAAAAAATTGTGTAGCTGAGCAAAAGTCATGCATATTAATTAGGAAATTAGAAGAGGAGAAAATTGGGAAATTTAATACACGAAATGAAAATGCAATAAATGGTGGAATGTGATGAAATTTTTAAAATGAAAAAGAAACGTGCACTGCTGGCGACTGCCACATGCAAATGCAGACAAACGAGCAAAGACATAAATACACACACACACACATACATATGCCAACATACAGATGTATTTGAGTGTAACCAAACTGGGCACATTTCCTCTAACAAATTGTCCCAGTGAAACACTTAAAACGTATATAAAACTTATGGCCTATAATCACTTTGAATACCCGCCGCCCACAGCCCACCCCCCAAAAGCACTTCAAAGAAAAAGCAGAAAAGAATATAAGTCAAAGAAGTGAGGAAAAAAAATATAAAGAAAAAAGAAAAAGAATGGCAAAGAAAAGTTAAAACGAAAGCAATAAAAATTCAATTTCCGCAGTAAAAACTACTTTACTGCCACATATGAGTCTATAGAAGCGCCAAAAAGTATGCAAAGGCAAACACACAGGCAGCACATTTTTCACCTAAAGTCATTAAAAACGTTCGACTTTTGTACACTAGACACTTAAAACACACACACACATCCATACACATGCATGCACAGGCATATTGACATAGAATTACACATACTGCAAGAATAGATCAGGGTCGAAATTCCAATTTAAAATTTCGATTTGTTTTAGAAGTTTTGTACTCAGTAATTTTTTAATAAAAATATTCTTTCATAAAATTATTATAGACTGAATTTTTTTTATGAAAAAATGTCTAACATATTTTTTTCGTTGACAGATTCTATTTAAAAATAGCTTATCTCATCTTTTCCAATTTCATTTAACAGAAATAAGAATTGTCAGAATTTTTGAACTTTTATTGTATGAATATTTTCAAATAAAATTGGAAATTTTAAGAAAAAGTTTATTTAATTAATTTAAACATATAAAAGTACAATTTTTTTTTAATATTTTATAAAGTTATAAACTTTTCTTTCTTAAGAATTTCAACCCCTTTCGCCTTTTACTACCTTTAGGCATGAAGTGTTTCTCTTTTTGTTGTTGTTGTTGTATGTGGTAGGTGGATGTCTTGTTGTTGGTGTCCTCGAGCCTTGTTATTAATGCGCTCCCTGAGGTGTCATTTTTTGTTTGTTTTGTTGTTGTTGTTGTTGTTATTGTAACACTAAGATATAGTGGTGGGTGGGGCAAATAATTTTAAAGCGAAGTGTTTATTGTGTGGCATGTGTTTCTTGCTGCAAATAAGAAGAGTTTGTGTTTCTTTTTGGCAAGAAAAAAAAGGGTTTTCGCAAATTGTTTAACCTTTTTTGTTGTTGTTGTTTTATTTAAGGTCGCTGTCCTTTTTCTGAACGCTGTTTATAAATATGCAAAGTTTAATTCGTTGCTCAGTAAGTTAGGTGACTTTATTGCGAGGGCGAGCATAAATTTGTGGATGTTGTTGTTGACTTAACATTAAAGTTGTTGAGTGTGTCGACCATAAGAAAAATTGTATTTTATTTAATAATTTATTAAGGCTGATCTTTTTAAACTTTTAGTAATAAAACTACAAACATCTTACAAACTGTTACGACCTATTAATTGGTCTTGACTTAAAATTTGTTTAGAAGAGTTGTTAATAAACGATTGAAGCCGATTATGATCAATAAATTAATTAATCAATAATATTAGTCTTTTATGTCAAATTAAATCGTTAACGACTTAGGAATTTTATTAAACTATGGAAGTCCCTTATAAGCTAATTAAAAAATATTTACGTTAAAAATTAATCATTAATATAAGTCATTTATGACAAATTAAATCGTTAACGACTTAGTGAAATATATGTTTTCCTTAGTTTAATAAAGTTCCTTAATAGCCAGTTTAAAAATTTTACGTTTTAAATAAAATTTATAGCACTTTTTAAAGTAAGAAATAATTAATCGATAATATAAGCATTTTATGACAAATTAAATCGTTAACGACTTAGGTAAAATATTCGTGCTATATTTTGATAAAGTTTCTTAATAGATAGTTAAAGTAGAAAACGCTTAAAAAAGTCGTTATAGCTAGATAAAATGGTTTGCGGGTTATTTAAGTTCAAAACGACTTTGAAGTCGTTAACGACTTTATTAAGTGGTTTTGGCCTAAATAAACTGGTTTATGACGAAAATTAAAATTTTTGCCAAATTTTTTAATACTAATTACTATATCATATCATACCTTCTCAAATGACTTCTGTAGAAGCTGAAGAAATGATGAGGAGGAAAAAAATATAACACATTTTCTATGTATGTACATGATCCGCTTTTGCTTATGAACGTTATACTCACCTAGGGATGCATTTCTTATTATTATTATTATTATTATTATTATTATTATTATTATTATTATTATTATTATTATTATTATTATTAGTTAACGGGATGTGCACTGCGACCTATTGTGCCCCGCCTAGGACTTACAGCAATCCTGTTAGTCCTAACTCTGCTAAGTATTTTAGTATTAAGCCTGTTCATCGCAAAATCTACATAAGTCCTTTGTCAATATTTTCATTGTTGTTAGGTGGTAATTTTATTTACAGTGTCCTGTTAGGATGCCTGCTATTATTCTGATGTTGTTTTTTGTTAGCTTCATTCAATCTTTAAAATGTTTAAGGTTGTAGCTCCCTATTAGTATTTTCGACTGCCTTAAACCTGGTTGAGTGGCCCAGTATGTTTCCCAGTATGTTTCCCTGAGTTTTTCTTCTTCTTTCCTGATTATTGCTGCGTAGGATCCTTTTCCCATTCCACAGAATGGTTCTGGACCGACAAAAGGAGTTTTCGCCCCTTTTTTTTGCTAGCTCGTCTGCTATATCATTGCCTGTTATTCCTGTGTGACCCGGAACCCATAGAATCCAAACCCGATTCAGTAACCCAAGCATTTCTTCTTAGCATTAGTAGATATATCTAGATCGAATATTAATAACCACAAAAAGCTTTTAGCCTCAGTGGGTCTTCCTTCAAGAGATAGCTATTACAACCTTACCTAACCTATCATAATTTCAATATTAATTTTAATTCAGTGTAAAACAATTTTTCTTGCAATTGTAAATTTTTATTTTAATTTCTTAACTTTATCCGAATTTTCCATTACATAGTCCATAGTCCATATTTCTTCTTTCATTTTTTTTTGAATAATTAACTACAAAGTTAATAAACTCAACTCAAGGATTGCAAATAATAAATAAAAAAGTTAAAAATAAAAACATTTTTCGTATGCAAAAAAAAAAAAAATTTCCGCTCCGAATTTCTGCAGCTTCCAGAAATGATTTACGATGTCGATAAAGAATAGAAGTATCCAAGTAAATTATGCGCTGAGCTGAATTGCAGCACAAAGGCTAAAGCCGAACCAGCACCATGGAACAGCAGCAAAAACAACAAAAATAATAACAACACAAGCGGCAGCAGACTGCATAAGCGACGGCGCATTGCGTCGCAAATTGTCCCGACGCTGTTTCCGCTGGATACAGCTAGCAGCAGTAACAGCAACTGCAGAAGCAGCAGCAGCAGCAACATGCAAGAAATATTAACAACAGCAGCAGCAGCAACAACAACTACAACAAAAACAACTTCGAAATACAATAGCCGAATTTCGGGCAAAGCACAAGAATAACGCAAAATGTGCTCATGCAGCGTATATAAAAATGAAAGCATACCTTTAGGAGTTGCGAGCATGCGAAATGTGTAGGACGGAGAAAAAAAGAAAATACAACAACAAAAAACCTTCGTAGAAAAACGGAAATAAACAGGAAACCTGAAGTTGTGAAATTTGTGTGCACCGCATATGGGAAGAACTATTTAAGGCAAATTTACAACAACAACAAAAATAACACCGCTAACAACGAAATATCCACTTGAGCGCAAAAGGAGCAAAATAGTTGCCCACGTTTGTATGTGAACAGTACTTTTTATATTACGTAAAACGAAATCGGAAAAATACTTTAATTTTTTTTGGTGAATTTTTTGTATTTATATATTTATGAGACTAGCGAATGCCCGGTATGCGTTGCAATGCCATTTACTTATAAAAAAAATTTCGCGGAACTTCTGGGTACTTCCACTTTAAGCGATTCTGAGTTACGGCGGTGGGCGTTAAATGTTCCAACTACGCCCACTTTTGGTGAAATTATCGACAGTAACCATACAAGCTCAGATACCGAATTTCAGAATTTTAGGAACAATATTAGAGAAATAATGGAATATCTTGGGCGTTATAGGTGGGCGTGTCAAATGTTTTTTGCCCAAAACACTCCGTGACAAAAGAATGGCGTGATCACAGCAACTCCCCAAAATTTCATCGCAATCGGATGAGTGGTTTAGACACGTATAGAGTACAAAAATAGAAAGATACATTAATCTGTATATATACATATATATATATTATATATTTATATAGATTAATTAAGCAAAAATAAAATATAAATTTTACTGTATTTTAAATCGATAATTTTGAATTTTATGTTTGGAATTCTTTTAATAAAAGAATTAATCAAAATTATTTCAATTAAAATTCTCTTGAAATAATCAACTTTTTCAGTTTTTCCGATGCATCCGAGTACTGTGCTCGCCAGGCTTACCTTGGTTACGTTATTTTTGCATAAATGTTAAATAAATATTTTTGTGAAATAACAATTTTATTATTATTAAAAACAACAACAACAGCAACGACAAAGAATTTTGCTTGTTTTATTATCGGCCGCATGCATTTAATTGGTTTTCGCTATTGGCAACACGCTGTTGCGCGCGCTTGATTGGCTGCGCTCATTGTTGCTGTGTGTTTATTTGGTTGTTGTTTTTGTTGTTTGCCGTCACATGCCAGAGCGCTGCGCAATCGTGTATACAATTTTAACGAACTTTTTCCTTTGTGGCTGCGGTGCGTTTTGATGCAACAAATTATAAAATGCAAAATCGTTAAAAGTCAGTCAAGTCGAAAGAGGCTGTGAAATGTTTTTGATATTAAAGGAAATGTACACCCAGTGAAATTGTTAGTATATATATATACACATACTTAATATTTAAACAAATTGTCATATCGGAAATGGACTAAAATTATTTTTGCTATATAAATCTGAATAAAAAAGTTTTACTTTATAGTTTGAAATGTAAATTATCGCTTTGATAGTAAAGTTTCGTCAAACTCCGATAATTAACTAGTTAATTAATGGAAAGCACACACTTTCTATGTTTCCGTGATGTCACATTTTGAAAACTTAAATTAATTCTTTATATTTTCTTTGATTCTCTCAATTTTTAAGTAATTGCCGGTAAATTTCCTCCGCATAACTTAATCAGCGCACCTGCATTAAATAATTAAACGACACTTGCCGCAAAGTCGACGGCAAACAGTGACGCAAAAGCAGAAAGAAAAGCAGATAAAATCCAAAGCGGAAACGGAAGTGTTGAGCGGCAACAGCTGCCATGCCAGCACTATGCAGATAATTAAAAACGCTTTTACGGGCAGATATCTAAGATGAAAATGTACAAGCTTGAAAAAGTCGTTGAACAGATTTTTAGTTAGTTAGTTTTTATATACTTATAAATATAATTTAAGTGCATTTTCCCCCTCCACCATTTTCTATTATTATTAATGCCAATCGACAACCGTTCACAACCACATCACAAAAGACCGTCATAAAAGTTAATCCAGCGTCGGTCATTTGCGAACTCGAAAAAAAAACTTACAGCATAAGAGAAAAAAGTCCGCATAAATATTAATTCAATGCGATCGAAATCAATTTCATTATCTTTAAATGTCCGGCTGTCTTTGACATTTATGTGACACTTTAAACTTGCCCCCGAGGAGATTATTTGCCATGACAATACGTTAAGAGCACATTAAATGGATTTCAATTATTAACAAAAAACAAACAAACCGAGAAGAAAAAAAATTGTGATTGAGCAATTGTTTGGCAGCACACGAAACGGAAGAAGTGAAAAATCAATTTCTAAAGTGCCATCAAAGGGCATCGTAGACGGAAACTGACATTTAATAAATTGACTGAAATATCCGGTTGTCATGTGTGACATTTCCGGCATTAGCAGGAGTTATAAATGGCGTAACAATTATTATCGTTTAAATTTTTGGGTTTAAATAAAAGATTTGAAGTTTCAAGGAACTTCGCTTACCTTAAGAAGCTGAAATTATTTCTTTACTTATTTAAAACAAATACAATTTTTCTTTTAAGTTTTAATTTTAAATATTTTAAAATTCAGTTATTTTCCGTAAGGATTTTATATTTTTGCTGTTCACCTTTAAAAGCTCTAAAGAGCGTGTGATGCTCAAAAGCTTTAAGCTTAATATAAGAATCGATTTTTACATAACTTAAATCTTCGAAAATCCTTAAACCCTAAACAAAAACTTTAAGCTTTTGAAAGTTTAAGAAAGCTTAAAGCTTTAAAAATTTAGATAGTAGGAAAAATTAAAGCTTATTAAAGTTTAAAGCATTAAAAATCTAAGCGTAATTTGTGTTTTCATAGACGTGGAAGCTGTAGAATACATTAAGCATCGAGAAGCTTTAAGCACAGTCTTAAAGATTGAATTCTCTCTTATAAAATTTAGATCTTCTTTATTTTGTTATTATTTAATCATTTATTTTTCCATATTCCCTTCTCTTTTATGTTTAAGACTCCAGCAATAATTTCAGCAAATTGCCAGACGCAAATTGATATGCAAAGCGAGATGAAGACGTCCGTCGCATTGAGTCAACTTTTGTATTTTTTGTGTTGAACGCATTTTGTATACTGCTGAAAACAATTGCTTCTTCCGCTGTTGTTGCAGCAACTACATCATATTGCTAGCTGTCAGTGCCACAACAACAAAGTGTTGCTCGCTCGTGTTGCATAACCACGAAGTTGGTAATTATTCTAATTAATTTTATAAGTTGTAAGCCTGAAATTCTCCTCGAAAGCATTTTCGTTGCGTGGTTTCACTCTCTCGTCGCTGTGTGCTGCATAAGTGGATGCGATGCAGTAAATGCTGCCGCTGTTGTTGTTGCTGCTACTGCTGCTGCATAAGTGGATGCGAGTGGAGTTGGTTAATGAGTTTCGAAATGGTTATTTAACCATTTGCCATTAAAGCAAATAATTTTTACAGAGTGCCAAGTGGTAAAACATGATTCAATAATATTACAACAAAAAAAAGTTTAGGAAATGGAAAATTGGTAAATTGATTAATTGAAAAATTGATACATTGATATAAATAAAGAATCTATATTTTCATTTCCTTTCTATGTTAATTAAAACGATCTTTTAAAAGTAGAATTATTCAAATTTTCTTTGCTGCCCATTCGAATGTGCTTTTCGAAAGGACTCTACGACTACTCGTAACTAAATCAAAATAATTATCCACCCACACACGCAGCGTTTCGCCATTCAATTTCCGTTTCCGTTGCCATATTGTTATTTGGCAAATTGTAATCTCGAGCTATATAATAATAATAATGTGTGTGTGTGTGCTGTCCTTCTGCAAACAAAATTGGCAAACCGATTTGTGGCATCAGACAAGCCAGAACCACCAGACAAGAATGAATGGAATCGCTAGAGATAGAGAACGAAAGAGAGAGAGAGAGATATTGCTACACCATGCCGCATGAAATTTCGGGGCCGGCATCAATCCGGCGGCTACAATAACAAACACTTTGGTGGCTCTTTGCCGTCGTTGTCTCGTCGGACGACTTGTGATGCGGCAGGCAGGCAACATCGACTCGATAGGCAGAAGTGTTGGCTTGTCTTCATGAGTTGGCAAACAGCAGCAGCAGCAATCATCGCCTCAAAATCAAAGCCGGCAAAATCGTTAGGAAACTTGCGAACTGTGTCTCGCCTGAAAATTTAGGGAAATGGACGCAATGGGGGGTGGGTGGCAATGGCAAACACAGCATGAAATGCTTAATTAATAATAGGCTCTGGGTTTTTGTGTGGCTTTGTGATTACGTCTCGTAATCACAGTTAAGGTTATTATAAACTCTTGGCTGCCTAAATGAATTGGACGTCTCCTCAGCTAGGCAGCTGAGGCATTCCTATTAAGCTGGTTAATGCTGAGATGCTGCGCTTTTGAATGGAAAATTCAAAACTGAATGCGGCATTTGAGTATGTAAAATAATTAAATTTAAAGGTCATTGTTTGAGGAGTGGCATTGTTTGTGGATTTTGTAAATTGAGTAAATGCCGAAATTGTTGGAGTTCAAAACAAGACTTAAACAAGGTTTCTTGTTAATGATTTTGTATTAAAACTTGCAGCATAACTTAAGGCGTTAATGAATTGATAATAGAAATTAAAGGTTGAATGAGGTCGAATCTGTAAAGATATATCCGAGATAAAATTAAGAGGTTTATCTATTTATATAATACAATGTTTAAAGTTTAATTTTATCATATTATAACAAGTAAACTTAAATTTAAGTTTGTATGAATTTTCGTTAATATTTTCTATATTGGAAACGCATTCTCTTTTAAGAAAAATAAATAAATGTAAATCACTTTGTACAAATCTGAAAATTGTTTCTATTAATACAATCTTAACATGCTCGGCTTTTTAAAAAAAAATACTATTTATATAAAAATATTTGTAAAACCAATTTATAGAAAAAAAAAACACCGAAGTTAAGTTTTATTGATTTACTGTCCCAAGTTCGCTTATAGTCTACAATAAGCTTTTATGTGCTTGTATGTGTACAAAGTACTTTAATTGTGTTTGACAATCAATTGTTGCACGGCTCATATCATATCGTATCGTATGTACGTATGTGTGTATGTACTTACTAAGTTAATACTTACATACTCTGCTAAGTAGGTACATATTTGTGCAGTCGTGCTTCAAGAGAAAAAAAAGACCATTATAGTCACAAAAGCACTTTAGCATTAAAGAAAAGATATAGTCTGCAGGAGTATCTATAAAAGTAGTTGTGGGAAATTAATACATATGTATATTTATTAATATTTAATTGTACTATAATATAATATTTAAACAAAATATTTAAAAAAATGGTTATATGCATTGTTTACTAAACTTATGACTAATAAAATATAGAATATATTATTGAAAAATTCAAAAAATCGTTATTGTACTTAAAATGTTATTAAAATATTAGAATCAAAAGTGTCATTTAATATGGCAATGTATTAAATTACTTTATTGGCAAAAAAACAATGAGAGATTAAACTACAAGAGAGCGCCAAATTACTCTCAACTCGATTCAATAAGAAGTAATTTGGTTGAAAGAATCTGGCATTACTCAATCTCATTTACTCTATTTCTCAATTACTCATTACAATTGGTGAGAGTATTTCTTAAAGGCATGCAACAGGTGTTAAATGCAATTTAAAAGCATACTTTTAGGCGCGTAAAATATATCGTGAGCCATCTCGGGTATAACAAATTGTTTGTACTAAAATTCGAAGTATAAGTGAATATATTCGAGAGCATCTTTTTCGACATTGAAGTTAAACAATGAGTGCTCACTCTCAATTTTAGATTGCTGGCTAAAATTCCATTGCATTAGTTTGATTGCAATATTTTTTACAAAATTTACTCTAACTTAATTTCTATACAAAATCAAATCGCGAAAGAAACCTTTTTTGTTTGATATCCTAAAAGTATGCTAAAACTGAGAGTAAATAACATTTATTAAAATAGCTACCCTTGTGCTACGCTATGCAAATAAAGGTGACATAGGTCAGTTTTGTTGACAAACAATGCAAAATGAGCGAGCCTACTCGCAAAATTTTTTTGTATACGCTCATTCTCTCTTACACAATTACGCTCGCCGTACTCATTTGCCGAAGCAAGTTTTATGCGTATTTTCTCAACAACTTTGAGAGCGGCAAAAGCTGCACAAACTATTTTCAAAGTATGAGCGAATTACTGTGGATAGATATAAAAAAACAAACAATTCCCATTCAGGGCCTATGAGCTGAGAATATGCAAAACAACTGCCTAAAAGTATGCTATGGTTTACATAAAATAACAGAAAAACAAAAATAAAATAAAATGAAACATAATAAACTGGTCAGTACTGGCTTCCTGTCGCTCAATTGTTATTTCCTCTGACAGGATGTGAACAATTTGAAATGCGAAAAATAAGATTATTTACAATTGAATATATTAAGCGGAGTATTGGCTTTAAAATTAAATTGCTGAATTAATTTTTGATTTAAACAAATCAAATAAATACAAAAACAATAAAAAAGTTCATTTGCGAAAAATTTAATTTGAAATACTTGTCTGTAAATTTGTCCTTGTTATGACAATTAATGTGTGTGCAACGAATTGATTTTTGATTTTGTTTACCAACTTGTGCGGCATACCTTTAGGCGCCCGGAATTTTACAGCTCAGCACTTAAAACTAAGCTTCTTGTAAGATTAACCTGCCACATGAAAATCGCATAAAAGTAAACGTTTTTCGCAATCGTAAATATTCGTGTTATTTTTTTGCTATGGCCAAATGTATAAATGACAACGCAAACATGCAACACGTTATGCCAACAGTTAATGCCAGCGAGTGTGTGTGCGCCTCGAAATATGCATTAAAAATTGCAAATGGATTTTACATTTGCAAAAACGAGATGACAAAACGACTCTGACGACAACAAAGCAGCCATAATCCGCGTACACAATTGACAATTTATTGCCATAAGCGCCAGCGGGCGCGGAGAAGTGGGCGAGGCGAAGTGGGCGATGGTGTAGGTATTATTAAAATCGCAGTTTATTGTCTCGCTAGCGAGCTGCCATATTGTGTGCGCCATACATGTTGAAGTATGTGACCGAGTGGCGGCCAACGGCACAGACATGCAAACAAACACACTCGCAGCGTTATATGCCGGTTTTCTTTCTTGTTTAGCCTGCTTTTAGGCGCTGTTGATCATTTTTCGTTGGTTATTTTGGGTACGGCCGATTGAACGATTCTTAAATGACAAAGAAAATATTTGCGTTCATTTTTGCTGCATACTTTATGGCACTTTAAAATCTGTTTTTGGGGGTATAATACCAAAAATATTCAAATAGTCGCATAAAAGTATGCTACAGTTCTAATTTGTTAATACTGCTTGGCATAGTTTTGTGGAGTTTATATTAAATGAAGTTTTAACATTATTTAATGATAATACAAATACAAATTTTAAATTTTTTGTCGAGTCTTTACAACAATTTTATAAGTTTTTAATATACACATATCATATACATATATCGTCTTTCATATAACAGTAAAATATTCCCTACCGCAGATTGATCAAGGAGACAATTTTAATACAACTCAAATTTGGCATAGTAAACGTTTAAATTTATGCGCTGACAGCGTGTTGAAAAGCGTAACGCATCCTTACAGCTTCACACAATCCAAAGATGCTTGCATCGACGGTACACCTGGCGCGCCATTTCCCTCAAGACACACACTCACTTTCAGTTAAGTGTGTGTGTCTTAAATTTTGAATGCTTATACCTGACTGGCATAGCACCCCTTTGGCAGGTGTAATGGGTGTGACATGGTAAACGTGAGATTAAAAGTGAGTGTCAGAGAATGTCAACAACATGCGTTGCTGCCTGCCCGCCTGTCCGCCTGCCTGCTCTACTGCGGCAAAGCAATTTGGGCGAAGGGCTGAGCTTTGAATGAGAAATGAAAATGAAACTTTCTGCTGCCTGCCTGCCTGCCTGCCTGCCAAATTGACCCATTTTTGCTAAAGGGGAGATTTGATGGTTTATTTTAAAAGTATTTTATTTTATCAATTGTCAAAAGTTTTCACAAAAGTTTTGCCGGCTGGTCAAAGTCCTATAAATGTAAAAACTTTTCCGTTCGAACTTGGAAATCTTAAGTGCTTTTGACTTAGTGTAACTACAGGTACTAAGTTGATAGTTTGAGCTTTTGTTTGCTAAGTGTCTGATATGAGATATAAATGTGGAACTAATAAAAATGTATTCATACAACTTTCAACTTGGATTGGACACAGTGTAAAAGTGTTTAATATATGAAAGTAGTTTTTAAAATTTTTTATATATTAACAAATATTTTTAAAGGTACCTTAAGTCCAAGATATGATCTTCCAAAATCGATTTGAAGGTCTTTTAAATTCCGATTAAACAAAAAACACATTTTAAAATTTAAATTTGTTATTTTGAATTATTCTTTGAGCAATTCTTTTAACCCTGCTGCAACTTTTTCAAAGATTTCTTAGCCTTTAATTTAAATCTTCATTAACAAATTCTTCCCTATCTACTTGCCGCGCGTAAACAAATTTTATTCTCGCTAATTCAAAGTGGAAATCGCGTTTAAATTTGAACGTCGTGAGGCAAGTCTCCCGAGACACAATTACAAAAGTTTGCCTACATGCCGCAATGGTCTCATTTCATGGCTGTAATTTTTGGTTTAATCCAACACAAAAAAAAATGGGGAAATTAATTGGGTGCAAAATAAATTTAAACTGTGCACAGACCAGACCGGAGACTTTGGGTTAAGCACATTTCCACTTAAAATAATTTTAAATATTAGGCAAAGTTTTGCATTTGAAAATATTTTGTAAATTTTACGTTGTATAAACTTGGCCTTTAATACTTTTGCGTAATAAACTTAAATTAAATTCATTTTATTCGGATTTTTGTACATACAATTATATTACATGTGTGAGTGTGTGTGCTTGTGTGTTCTTGTATTTCACCCACTTTCCTTATATATCTTGATAAACGATACTCTTGAGGCACATTTGCGTGTGTGTTTGTTAATGTGTTAATTATATTGTGGCTCGCTTGCCTCTAACCTCAACCACTCCTCCCCGCCCACCCAGCAAATATGCGTTCAACTATATTTGCTGCATACGCTTGACTTCCGCCAAAATTATGTCTTTATTTCCGGTCGCTTTGTTCGTTGTCGTCGTTAATGCCCTCTTCTGATAATTAATGAATGAATGCGTATACATACATATACAAAGCAATTAACATGTTGGCTTATAGATTATGGGAAAATTGTATTTACATTTTTCTATTTTTGGTATGGTTTTATACAAACACTTTGTTTTTGCTTCAGTTGTTCCCAATTTAAAGATTACGATTTCAAAGCTTTTGAAGAGTAAGCTTTAACATTTTGTTAAATATGAGAGCTTTAAAACTTAATGTTTGTTTTGGTTTTCAGATAAAAATCCAGGCCTTGAGTTGAGCACCTGTTCACGGCATATTTTTTAAACTGTGGCATTTTTCTGACTTTGGGATATATTTCTGGAAACTAATTTAATCATTGTTGATTATATAAAACATATTTTTCCCATTGCTTAATTAAATTTAAAGCTTTCGGATTTTTATGGACTTCAAGTCTTTTTGCTCTCGAAGACATTATGATTTTGATTTATGAAACTTTTAAAATTGTATTTAAATCAAATCAAATTAAGATAAAGCGTTTATTTCAGGAGCTTTTAAGTTCACTCTGATTCAAGCTTTTGCGATTGAAACTCTACTGTTTAAAGCTTTTATGAGTAAAGCTACCTTTTGTTCATAAATATTTTTATTTCGTATATATTGAAAAAGCTTTAAAATTCCTGAGAGCTTTTAGCATATGTTTTTACGATTTCGTAGCTTGTTAGCTTTTGAACCATTTGATTTCAAATTTTTTCCTATTGCAATCTACAGCTTTCTAGTTTTTAAAAGCTGTACTGAATAAATCATTACAGTTCCATTTAAAAACCAACACTCCGCTCCGAATCAGAAAAAAAAGTCAACTGGCATTTGTTATAGTTGAACCCTGCCCGCGCCCTTCATCAAGTTTCCGCCACAAATAACACACAAACACACACACGAAACGCTTCTAGCGGAGCAATTCCAATTCATAAATTCTCTTATCTACGCGCTCATTCGCATGAAAATGCAAATAAAACAAGTAGAAAAAAAGGAAAAAGAAAAAACAGAAGGAAAAACATATAAAATCGCACCATCAAAATCAACGATAACAGCGCACAAAACAATGACAACAAACATAAGAAAATAATCGTCACACACACAAACAATAAAAAAAAAACGGAGAAAAATGCTAATCCTGGACGGCGTGCGCCAGTGTTGCCACCCAACTAAAACAAATGATTATCCATACAACGCAAGCGAGCGAGCGGGCGAGGGGACGTCAGAAACAGATGTAAACGAAATGAGATTCTTTTTACGCGCCATGTTAGAGGAAGGAATGAATGGGCGGATGATTGTGCGAATAAAAGAAAACGGAAGTGAGGAGGCGACAAGATGAATGTGGTCAAGCGTAAATGGGGCAAGTAAACAGCGTTGTCCATTCGTGCCAGTCGTGCGACTCGTTGTTATAACGAAAGAGGTCAGAGAGGAAGAGGAAAAACAATGAAGGTGAAATAAAAGGTCGCTGACTGCAAGCCAAGTGAATCAGTCGCTGTTTGTTAAATAGTATTGCATAGTTAAGGGCGCTTTTATAATTGAAAACTGCAGTGGAGATAATTTTGTAGGTAGCTGAAAGTAGTTAAGAAGGAGAGTAAATGTTTAGGGTTAGACATTTACAAATTGAATTTTTTTTTAATATTATATTTTTTTAAAAAATGTTTAAACGTATGTTGTTGTTTTAAATTAAAATTTTTCATTTTCTTAAATTGAATATTTTTAATTAATTTCGTTTTATCGAAAATAAATTAAATAAAATTTTTATCATAACTTCAATTTTGTAAGCACTTTTGTTTGATATAATTACTTTTTAATTGAAACTCAACCCACAACCGTTTTAATTAAAACAACTGACTGCGTTTAGTAAAATTCAGGAGTATTTTGCGTCCAATCTCCTGTTGATAACAAGATTTTTTTCAATTGGATCTTGCCAGGTATCCAACTTACTGCGGTCCTACTGGTTCTACTGCTAGAGTCTTTAAACTGTGCTACTGACGCACGATAGCAGTATCTCATGTAGTAGATTAGAGTTTAGTGTTGATTGTGGGCTGGTATGGCACCATAGCACTCAGTCTACAAAGGCCAATGTCGTGTACTCAAAATAGTATCAAAATAACAATGAAGAGATATTAATAATTGTGCAGCCATGTTGTCCTACAAACACAATTCTTGACTATTTATAAATCTTGTACTTCTTGTGGGCTAAATTTTTACCATGTGATATGGAACTAGAATCCCACTGCCTAGGTAATTAAATCTGCGTCTTGCCACGGCTGGACAAGTGCAAAAAACTTGACTCGTATTGAGATGGGATTAGTACTCGATTGAATTTTCTAAGCTGAGTAGCAATTACACAACTGAACAGATAATCTTTTTGTGAGTTGAAATTTACGATTTTTTTCGACTAATAAATTAATTAATACAATTAAAATTTTTTTGAAATGTTTTACTTGTGTTTTAGACTTTAAGATAATTACTACGAACTCTTCATGCAAACGGAGCCTCTTTCTTTTTTATTTGTTTACATCTACATTTAGGACTAGGAATTTATTATAACTCAATTTTATTAGTTCCTATTTGATTTGCAGGAGTAATTTTATAATTTTTAGTAATAGGAACAGATTTTATAGTATATGTATTACCTTGAGGGCAAATGTCATTTTAAGTAACAACTTTAATTACAAATATTCTCTTTGCAATTCCTTACCAGGTAATAGATTTAGTACAATGAATTTTAGGAGGATTTGCAGTAGATAATGGTACTTGTTTGAGGATACTTGTTTGATCGAAATAATATTTTGTTGTTTTTTGAATATTTAAGAAGCTTTTTGTTTGTTGTTGAAGAAGAAATTTTGTCTTTAAAAGAGTTGACAAATGAAATCGTTACAAACGAATAAATAATTCCATATATTGTGGTTGTGGATTGTGATAAGGCATTTGGTGAGTATTTTTGCTAAACAGTGATGAGCTATTGAACACTACTCTTACTCGCTTTTTACCTTTCATATTATTTATTGTTCATGCTATAACTATAAGCCATATATTATTTTTACACCAAACAGGTTCAAATAAATCACTCGGCCTTAACTCATACACTGATAAAATTCCAACACAACAAAAATTTCCTTCGAAGCGCCAAATAAAGTTAACAACTTTTCGCACCGCAAATGCGAGCCTCGACATTGAAAGTAATTTTTGAGTTTTCTTGCAAATTAAGTTGCAATAAATTGTGGTATTGAAATGTTTTTTAATTAGATTAGACATGCTTGAATAATTTCAGAAATTTAAGTTAGCTAAAGTTTCTATAAACAAAATCTGAATACTTATAATCTTATTAATTTATTGAAATACTTGTTTTATTTTACGTTTGCGGCTTAGATACATTCACAAGATAATCGATGTGTGTGGTAAGATTTTCAAGTGTTTGTGTGAGTGTTGACGGTATTTATGCAAATTATATTATAACTGCAGCTATAAGCTATGCCATAGCTGGCATTTACATCCGCTTTTGTTTTGCCATGAATGCGGTTTTGCCATGAAAATTTCGTTGTAATTTGGAGATAAGTTAATTGAAATATTTTCTGTAAGCAGACAATTTCAGAGATACGAAAGTATTTCTAATAAGTTGTCTGATTAACAATAAAGAACATTTCATAATTGATAAAATATTTAACACTTGTGTTGTTTCAGTTGTTATGCCTATGGCTAAAATCGTGTTTATATACCTTAATTTAACCGGATAATTCATTGGAAATATAATTGGATTTTCGGCTTTAAAATGAAAGTCAGATTTTGGTTTTCGAATGTTCAGCAAAAGTGAAGAACGACATATGAAATAAAAGCGAACTTATTGAGCTTTTAAGTTTTCGTTATGAAAAAATGATGATTGGATTTGGTATATTGTATATCATATGTTATTCTGAATATTTTTTTTACATTCACAACTTTTTTTATTTAAAACACAGTAACAAACTTACCCTCAGATACCTCAATTCTTAGATGGAAGTACTTCCAAAGCAATTCCGAATTTAATGAAAAATCATAAACTAAACCATACAGAACCAATGAAAAAGCTTCGAGAAAATTTGAAAAAATAACAAAGAGCGGCTCATACTTTGGTTGATTTTATTATTTATTTAATTTTATTAGTTAAATTATTTTTTTAAAATGAAAAACCAAAACATCTTTTTCACCTGACATTTGATTTATATACGCAAGCCATGTTAATAAGTAAAGGCCACGAGTCTTACCTTTGGGACGCACAATTAAAGTTTATCGAAGGTGTTAAAGCGCCTATCAAACTTTATAACGCTCATAAAATTTTTCCTTAATTTTCAGACCATTGTTTGTAAAATAATAATAAAAAAAAAGAAAAGAATCCACATGATAACCAGCAGCCCCATAATGACATCGACCTTAAAAAAATTCGAGAGACAAAAGAGAAGCGCCCATTTTTGGCTGCTCTGTTCACTTTCAATATTCCGGCCAATTACATGGAAATGTCCTTTGACTTCGTGGCCTTATAGTGGCGCAAATAAAACAAAGGAAAAACCCAAAGAAAATATGAAAATAAAGATTATACAATTGATAACTGCTGCAGCAAGGCAAAGAGTTTATTTATTTTTCTATGCCACAAAATAAAGGAGCAAATCACTTGCAGTGCAACCTTTGGTTTTCGCAAAGGAAAGGAAAGTGCTTCAACGATTTAGGACGCTTATTTTTTGAAGGTTGTGTGCATAATTTTTGCCTTTGCGAAACTATCTTGGATCTTTTTTTTAAATAGTTAAAATAATTGTTGTTTTGGTTATATACAAATTAGGGTTTAACCTTTGGACGGAAATAACAATGTGATATATAAGTAGTTTTGAACATACAAAATTATATAATTGATGATATTTGAGCTTTTGGATAGACTTGTTAAAATTTTGAAATATTTCATATCAGTAAAGAAGCACGAGTAGCAGCTCTAAAGATGAACAAACTTTCTCAAACTATTCAGCCGATTGATATAGTCTCTTTTATATATTTTCATGGAATGTTTATATATTAAATATTGTTACAACATTTATATGTCTTATATATTTTCAATAAATTGCTATGATTGTTATTTTTTTTAATATTATTGTTAACATGTGGTTACAAAATTTCCAAATCCATTGATCAGCAAAAACAGAACAAGCTCAGCAGTTATGCCAGCTGCATTTTGATTTGAATTCGCTCTTATGTGCACCTTAAAATGAACAATCAAATAAAGGAAAAAAATATCTAAATGCAGCCAATCGAAGCGGATACGGAAATGGCTTTGCACTAACAAGGGAATTTACACAAAACCAAAAAATCGCCAACAGGAAAAATCTACAAAAGATGAAAAAAGGAAAGAAAACTAAAATAGCAAATAATAAGGAAACAAAAGGTGTTTAAGAAGGAAATCACGACCAAAGCAATGGAAAGGAAACGTTTTCGCATTACGTTTTGGCGGTTGGCGGAAAAATTTGCAGCTGCCATTGCATGCTTAGAATATTTGGACGCAATTTACCTGCAGAAAGCGGTCAAGGACAAAGTGGAGAATTTTGCTTGTTAAGCAAATTTTTTGTATTCAATTTTTGTGGCTGTGTGAATATTTCTTAAATAAATGACAATTTTATCTTATGCTGCATATAAGTGCATATAATGCATATTAATGGATGTAATGCATATTTCGTGACTAAATGCAAACATAAATTAAAGTGAAATATATAAAATAATGAAAAGCAAAGAAATGTTTTGGACTGCGGCCTCGGCGTATGAGTAACATTTAATTTTGACTATTTAGGAATTTTGATTAATTCCAATGGAAAGTTGCAAATATCTTATAGGCTGTCTAAAACAAATTTTTGCGAAATCTTTAAACTATTTAAAATATTTTAAATAAAAATGCTTTTGTTGAAGAGAATTTTCAGAGAAATCAACGAAAATTTTATTCGTTCCCAAGTGATTTTTAAACCTAATTTGATTTGAGCAATTTAGTTTTTTGTGAAAGAAAATACGCAATCTGAGGTTTTTTATTTTCAATTTTTATTTAAAGATACGAAAAGCTGAAAAAAGAAAAGCCAAACCAAGCAAATTGTGTTATTAAAACTTAAGACTGACTTAAGCGAGCAGCTTAAGTGGTTCTTTTTGAGGATTTTTCGCAGATTTCCGAGATTGTCATATAAGTGTCATGTTATGCTTTCATCCTTTTTAATGCAGCGAGCGCGCAACCCACAAGCACACAGCACCAAAGCGAAGCGAAGCGTTGAGTGACACTTGGCACACAAATGTGAACAGGCTTCATATACATATCTATTTATATATGAGTATGTGTGTGTGTGTGTGTGGTTTTGTATGTATGAGTGGCATGCAAGCCGTGTAACGTTGCATTGCAGGATAATGAGCGGAAACGGATTTGCAAATGTGAAAATTCTTCGCCCAACAAGAATTTCACTTGGCATCCAGCGAAGAGCAGGCTAAGTGCACAGATGAGTGCTTTGTTTGAAAGTGTGTGTGTTTTTGTGTGTGTGTGTAGGAGGAAGTTGATGACATACGCCACAAGATAAGCATTTCATAATTACACTTCAGACGAGGAGATTTTCTTTTACGCGATGAATGCTTTTTAAAATAGTTGCTGAATTTTCTACGCAAATCAAAGATATGTGCAAAAAATTGTATTAAGTATATTAAAAAATTAACTATAGTATTTAAAAATAAAACCAGAGATTTTTAGAGTTTACCACCTGTAGTGTAAAGTAAATGTTCGATTTGCATTGTTTTGAATGTGTAAATTCCTGAATTAAATATTACTCATACGCCAGCAGGTCTAACTTAATTAATCCTGCCCACGCTGTGAAGGAAGAATTAGTTCAGCTAAAATTGTTTATAATAGTTTCTTTATTAATTTAATTAATTATCATGGTTAAGAAACATTTTATTTATGTTCTTGATAACCATTTTCGTTCTATGTATCACTTTTATAAACCTTTTTTTATATACTCAATTAGATGTCACTCATACGCCTTGTGGAACTTAAATGAATGTACCTAAGCAATACAAAAATCAGTTAACAAACAAGAATTATGTTCTAGTATGCTTTAATTTTGTCGTCGTTTTATTATGAATATAATAAATCATGTTGTATTTTATAATTTACCATTACTTCTCAAGGTTAATACGTAAGATTCTAAGCTACACATATTAGTGTAACATTTTCATGAATTTTCATAATTTGTCTTTACGAAAACAATGAAAACATAAAACTAAATTAAATAAAATGAAATAAAACGTTGCCCATAAAAGGCTAAAAGAAAAAAAGAAACTTGTAAAACTACTTTCAACTCATTAAAGTAAATAAAGGGCGCCAAAGCGAAAATGAAATGCAAATTACAGCAACGCGCGAAGCGACGCGACGGCAAAATGAGGAAAGTATAAAAGCGAAAAGGCAGCTATTTGCTAAAGCGGAAAGACAAAACGCAAATGCTGCTGCTGCGCGTTAGCTTGCAAAGGCGAACAACAAAAACAATAACAACAACAACAGCAACTACAACATCAACATCGAAATGCAGCACGGCGCATCCTTGCAGATCCTTGCACTGACGGCGGTTGTGCTCTTAATTATTTATACACGCACCGACACCAGCAAAACGCCGCGCCGCGCTGCGCCGCGCCTCGCAATACAAGCAAAATAGCAAAGCGTGTGTCAAAAGCACTTTCGACGCAACGCGAAAGCCGTAAGCGCTGTTGCAGCCGCGGCGCACAAATGCTGCACGACGTAATTTATTTATAATATAATGCAAAGCGAAGAGAAAGAATCGTCGTACTGCATTCGTTTTTGTTTTTAATTAAATGTAATTCTTTATTTAAATTTAATTACGGCGCCGATGAGCTTACGTCAGGCATCGGTGAGAATGTGAGGAGGAATTACGAGAGCTTAAGTAAACTTTTTTTTTGTGTGTTTAATTAACTTATGTATTTAATAAGTAGTAAAAGATCTGCGTAATTGTTTGATTGAAGAATAAAGTAATCGTTTGTTGTTTTCTCGTTGACTTAAGAACTTGATTGCTTGATAACTTTTGTTACATGAGTAGTTGATGACTTTACGCGATTACTTGATAGTTGAATACATGATAACAAGATTTATGTTTTAGTTTCTCATAAAAGTTAATCAAATAAATTAAATATTTGATTAACTTTTAAGAAATAAATAAATAATTTGATTAAATTTTAACAATATTGCTAGATCATTAAATACTGTTTTACATAATTGCTTGATTAATCGATTATATCATTACTTCGTTATTTGATTATTTTATTACTTAAAGTGATTATTTGATGAAAGATTATTTTTAATTCTTTAATACTCGCCTAATTGATTAATTTATCCCCTTATAACTTGATAAATTAATAACTGTTTTATGTAAATATTTAAGTACTTTACTTACTACCTTACCAACATACGAACTTTATTATTTTATAAGAGATTACTTTATCAATTATCAAACCTTGTTAATCAACTATTTGATTATTTTAATTAATAGTACTTGATTGTTCGATATCGTAAATGCTTATTTTATTGACCACCAGATTATTTGGATACTTGCTAACCATCTTAATTACTTGAATACTTGATTTCTTTATTATTGGTTAACAGCAATAAGTAATATCTTAATTGCAATATTGTATTAAGTGATTACAAGATTACTTGATTATAAATAAATAGTATGACTACATGATTATATGATAACATGACTTTATGATTAAAGATAAATGATATGATTATATCATTATATGAAGATATGGTTACATGATAATATTACATGTTAATATGATTACTTTATTATAGATAAATGATACGATTAAATATTTATTTGATTACATGATGAAATGACTTTGTGATTACATGATTGTAGATGAATGCTATACTTATTTGTTAAGACTATATTATTATATGATAAAACGATTATATGATTTTATGATTATATGATTAAATGATTGTATGAATATATGATTATATGGTAATATGATTAAATGTTATATGTTTGTACGATTATATTGTATTATTATATGTATTATTATATGATTATATTGTATTATTATATGATTATATGATTATGTATATGATTGTATGAATATATGGTAATATGATTAAATGATAATATGTTATATCTTTGTATGATTTTATGATTATATGATTATATAAATTTATGATTTTATGGTAATATGATTTTATGATTACATGATTTTATGATTATATGATTATATGATTAAATGATTGTATGAATATATGATTATATGGAAATATGATTAAATGATAATATGTTATATCTTTGTATGATTTTATGATTATAAGATTTTATCAATTTATGATTTTATGTTAATATGATTTTATGATTACATGATTTTATGATTATATTACATGATTACTTGATTGCTTGATTTATTTGCTTTGATCATAAAATCACTTGAGGATATATAAATATTTGATCTTATGCATGAACTATTATGTGACTACATTAGTACTCGTTATTTACTGAAATAATTGATAATCTGATTAGTTAGTTAATCATTTTAATAACTTAAAAAAACAAAATTTGTTTAAAATTTATTTGTCAAATGCTTTCTGTTGAGTTTATCAATTTCAAAAAAATTCCACAGTAATTAAAAATAACAAAGTTCATGAACACAGCACTAATCAGCATTCCAAAATATGCAACAAAAAAATGTTATTTTGACTTTTCCATTTAATACACGCAAATAAATTTAACTCAATCCAATTATTACGCTTTTCCGAACACCGAAAGTTGTTATGTGCCCGAGAACAACAACAAAAGCTGCAACTCAAAAAAAAAAAAAATTAAATAAATAATAAACAAACGAACAGCACTAACAACGACAACAACAAACAAGATGTTTGTTTTTTGGATTTGCCAGTGCAGTTAGTGTGCTGCACAAAAATAAGCAAAAACAACAACAACAACAACAACAACAACAACAACAAAACTCTTCCATTGTTTTGAATTTTTCCAATGTGTGAATTTCAGTTTTAATTCGTTTTACGAATTTTTATGGCGTTGCCGGCGTAACAAGTGGAATTGTGCAAACAACAGCAACAACAAAATTGAATAAATAAGAGAAAAAATGTAACAACAACAACAGCAGCAACATTTTTAAATTGCTGCAGAATTTAATTTGCCATGATGAATTCACAGCAGAAGCGCAACTAACTGCAAATATTTTTCGCAATTTGACTGGGCAAAAAAATATTTTCTACGCCGAATCTAAATTCAAATCGGAAATATTCGAAATTCCTTTAGTTAATAACATTTTCAGGCAAATGAATGCTTCTGCGTAGATACGGAAAATTCGAAATCTCAAATTTCTATCCAAATATTTCCGCACGAAATTTTTTAGCCGGAAAATTCATTAATACGTAAATACAAAAATTTTTCCTATCGCCAAAGTAATTTATTAAAAATAACTACTTGCCATTATAGGTAGACTGAATTTAACAGCAGAGCACTCAATTACGTTTTCACAACTTCTCAACGAGAAATCAACGCCAGCAGCAACAGCAGCAGCAGCAGCAGACAACCCGTGGCAGCGCGGGCAGATGCCCAGAGGCGGGATGCAACACAGCATCGAGTCAAAGCCAAAGGCATTTTCTGTGCGCTCACAATGGCGCCGGAGCAACTTGTAAATTAATTAGAATAATTAATAACTTCGGGGTGGTAATGCAAACGCTAACAACAAGAACAACAACAACATCAACAATAAGAACAACAACGATAACAACGACATCATCAAGTAGCTGCAGACGCAACAGGAGCCACTGCCACTGCACGAGTTGGCCCGCAATTGCATCAAAATGCTGAAAGGAAACTTGCGCCTTTATTCAACTTCGTCTTCTGCGCTTTGGTTGCGTGTTGAGAACGTTGCACAGTACTTTGTGAAGAGGAAGAATGTTTTATAAATTTAAATTGTACAATTTTTTACAGACTCGGTAAGAAGTCAATTTTGAAATTGGAATTTTTGAATTAGTTTTGATTCAGCAACGGTTTTAATTGTATTAAAAAAATTTTTAACAAGGAACAACAAACATTTTAAAAAGAAGGTGTTAAGCAAATCAATGAAATTTTTAATTGATAATTCTAATTTTGGTATAATTTGTTTATAATTTTAAGTATAAATAAAAAAATTTGTATTTGAATTGATTAATCAATTCATTGAATAAAATTTAAAATTTCATCTTTAATATAAATTGAGTGCCATTGCTTTTCAGTTTCAAAAACGCGTTTGTACGAACTCGAGTATTGGCAGTGCACGTCAGTGGCTCAGTGTTAAGATTCTCGCCTCTGACGCAGTTAGTTCAGGTTCGAGCTCAGGTTGGCGCCTAAATTTTTAAAATTTTTAAAAATCATTTTCTTTTTTTTATAGAATAAATTAATTTTAATCAGAACATTTCCTTCTCTTCATTCAATAGAAATAAAGGATTATTGCTTGTTTTAGAAAGTTCTGTATAAGGGTCGTGCCTATTTTGGTTTATTTTTGAAATTCTTTCCTTTTGAAAAAACTCTTTTATATTATATATTTGTTAATATATAATTTAAATAGATTCCGTGGCGCCAAGCACACTAACAAAGATCACGACGCAACACTTAAGAAAACACTTCACTTGGCTCACTGTTAAAAAAGACACTGGCTCCGTTTTACCGAAGCCCTTTATTTATAAACTCTAAAAACGTCCCCTATTACTAGTCTAATATAACATACCAGTTATTTTATTATCAGCCGATAGACAAGCGTCCTAAATAGTCATACCTAAACAAATAAGCTGATTATAAAACGACCAGACACATCTTTTAGGATAAGATTTGTAACCTAAATAAACTGGCTGATCACTAAGTAAATGACCAGACAGATTATTACGGGCTAGATACTGCTTATCTATCGGTTTGTTCAAATTTATTTAAAAACAAACAACACCAAACATTTCTTGGTGCTGTTTAGAAGTTTATACACAATTAATATAGATAATATTTTGCTATCAGGTTTTAATATCAGGTGATGATATGAAAACATCTTAAATCTTTACCAGAAAATTGATTTACCATCACGGCGATTAAAAAAATATTCCAAAAAAGATTTTAGCTTGAGTTAAAAATGTGATTTATTTAAGATACAATAACAAAATGTAGAGATTTCGCAAATTGATCATGCCTGACTAGAAATACGACTCGAAAAAGACTCAAAACTGATCAGACATGCGGATAATGAAAGACCCTTTGAAAAGAATAGCGGGTAGGGTACCAGTTTCCTCTGACAAAGGAATCTTTTATGTTCAGAAAATAAGCGCATTTATGACAATTTTAATAGCGCAGAGTACTCAAAACAGATCCGAATACGTTCAACTATTTCATAAAGTGTTGGGTTGAATTTTTCTTTCTGAAATTCAATACTAAAGTAATGCCGCATGCATTGATGCAATTATGAGCAGATACAAAATCTAACTTCACATCAAAAGATGGCAAGATCGAGTGTTTTACCATCTTTTAGACTTAGCTATGACTTCTGTATAGAAAAAATAATGGAGCTAATAAAGCTGAGAAGTTGTTGACTGCGGCAGATTTCGGTCTTCAGATCGCTGAAACTCACTTGAAGCTTGGTACAAAGCCCAATTCAAAAGGCATTATGTTATAACAAAAACAACAAATGTTTCCGCTCATATCACCTTTCAGAAGTCTATTCACTTTAAGTTGTTACTTTTTTGAGCTTTTCAGGCAATGTATCATTTATGTAACAAAGGACTTTTTTTGAATAAAGGACTTGAATACCTTTAAAATTTTTTTTTTTAAATTTTGTATTCTTATTCTCAGTAGCTTTTGAAAAATATACGTTTTGGTTAAAAATATTCTCTTGTCCGATAGAGGATTAAATAGTTTTCAGTTCTTTATTTTTAAGTATATTTAATATTGTTGAAATTTATCACGCTTAAGTACTGTGCGACTGCCGCCTACGAATGAATGAATGTGAGCCCGAAATGTCTTCGCCTGTTGGTTGGCATTGTTTATGAACACCGCGCGTAGAAATGCGTTCAGAAAGCTTAAAGCAAATATGGCGCAACATTTGCTTCCGTCACGTCATTTCGCTTGCTTCTTGACTTCCGTTTTAGTCGTCGTAATGCAGAAATAGCGAAACCACAAACGAATACAAAAACGAAGAAGATTGAAAAAAAAGAAAATAGAAAAATAATTAATTTAATTAAGTGCCAAATGCACTCGAAGTGGTTTCTGCTCGCTGCGCTGAACAAAGTTTATTGCGAAGGCTAAAAACAGTTTGTCATTTTCAGATTTTTCGTTGTTGTTGTGGTTGTTGTTGTTGTTTTTTGTGAAGAACTTAAGTACTTAGTGCGCATCGCATCGATATTGACAGTTTTTAATTGCTCAGGAAATTATTTAATACAATAATATAAAGCTTTGATTTGTCAAAGTTATAAACAATTAAAGGAAATGAATTGAAAATTGAAATAAAAAATGCCGGCGCAAGTTTTAATTGGCTGCAATTAGTTCGAATTGCAGTAATTGCTTGACAACTTCAGCGATTGGCTTTTAGAAATAGAATGGAAGATATATTTTGCTGACATCGGGAGATACGCGACAATATGCTTATGTAACGGAGTACTCATGTTATAATACTATGTTCTGCTAAATGGAGTTATATACCTATGCATATGTACAAATAATACAAAGAAAATGAAAGCAATTTTACTTAAATACCAATTGTAGCAAAAAATTTATTCTACACACGGCAGAAAAATCATGTAAAATTAACATGAAAGTAATAATTCTTAAGGTTGTTATATTTCAACGCTAATGAACATGTTCAAGAGAATATTTTCATCATCGTCATTGGATCATTGAACTCCTCGGGGAGCATAGGGCCACAAAAAATAACATTTTAAGTAATATTAATTTTACTCAATTGTCAGTCAAAAATTTTGACACACTCTGTTATTATCTAATGGTATAAAATGTTGAGCCAATATGACCCAATGTTAATTTAACATTTTTAGTCGTATTGTTATCTGCAAAATCTGTTATAAGTTACCTTAAGAAGTGTTTTTGACACTATATCATAATAACTTAATACTTTTATCATGCATATTCGTTCAATGGTTGAATTTAATATTAAAACTCATGTTAAATTGACAATGAAACATGTTAATTTAACTTGATAAATTTTCATAGAACATTTTATCATTGAAGTTGAACAGACGCGGTCCTAAAAATGTTTTTGTGAAAATTCTCTATAAGCTCTTTAAAAAAATTGCATTTAGTTTGAAAGTAACTCACAAAAGTATGCAGCAAATATTGAATTGCTTTGTTAGGAATTGAAGTACTCTGGAGTAATGCAACAGTGTAATTTTTTTTTGAAAAGCAGCGTTGCTGAGCTTACTTTCAGAAATATTTCGTATATGCTTTTATAGGGATCCTGGTAAGATTTTTCTTAAGTAAACGAAAACGAGGTGCCTAAAATTCTCAGTTGTATTAAGCATTATTAACCTGCTGCTGCAAAATTTTATTAATATGATCAAATTTGTATCTGATCTGAGCAGATTCGCAAATTGATATCTTCTCGTATCTGGACTCAGATCTAATTATATTGGGTTTCATATATTAATAGGTTTGAAATTGTAATTAATCCGATTAAAAGATTAAAAGATAATTGGATTCATATGAAACAACATGTTAAAAGCTTGATGTTAAACAAACCAATTATTTTACTATCCTGGCTATGCTTAAGGCCATAATGCATTGGGTTTTTGGATTGTGCATTTAATATACATGCATATATATTAAAAAATTTATCAAATGACATTTCAGCGCCATCAAGGACACCGATAACTTCGTTAAGACTTTTCTTTTAGATACCAAAAAAACAATATTAAACATTTCCAACACCGAACAAAAATACGTTAACAAGCGGAGACAGTTGGTCGACAGCTCGTTGTGCATTTAACTTGTTATCGCCAATGTTGCAGCGCAAAAATGTCATTAGAAAAAGAAAGAAATTCGACACGAAAATGTGAAAATGTACAACATTGCTTTTAATGTAAAATTAAAAATGGCGTAACATTCGCAAATGCCGCACTTATCGTGTCGTCGTGTCGTCGTTTGTTCGCGCGCAACATTTCAAATGACATTTCTTAGCTTTGCATTGGGCCGGGGCGACAACGTTTTGCTCTGTCTCCACGCGGCGACAACTTATCGCGCACCCGCTCGACACTTTTAATTGCCAACTGGCAAAGTGGCAGCTGTTAAAATATGCTTCCGTTTCCGCCGCTTTGGCGCCCTGCCATTAAAGTGGGAGTGGGGCGGCGCGGGGGGGATGGCCTATTACCTGCCTATTACCGCGCCTCATTCAGCCAATTGTCTTTTAATTATTAAATTCAGGTGGGCGTTGCGCATAAATTCGAGCGCGCTGGCGTCTTTTTTTTTACGCCGACGACTGTCGCCAGCTGTCGTCGTTATCATTTTGCACGCCTATTTGCACACGGGTTAATTAAATTTAATGAAATTAAATGCGAAATTGAAATTTTCCACTTTAAATGCGACGCTAAGCAGCTGCGCGACATTGCGCGCTGTTCGCGGCATTTAAGCGCAACTTATGTGGCACTTATGTGGCACTTTAAAATACAATTTTTTTTAATTGTTTCATGTCGACATATTTTCATAGGAAAATACAATTTAAATTGAAAATATTTTTTTTAAATTTTCACTGCGCAAACCTTGAAGCATTTTCAATTTTAAATTTTCGCGTTTTTATGTTTTTCTGATGCATTTAAAACGATAAACGGGAGAGAAAGAAAAAAAGAAGAGTTTCAGCAAAAGTTCATTAAAAGTGCGCGCCTGATTGCGCACACTTGCCGCCCGCCTTTGCCGACATGTGTCGAATGCAACCCTGCTGCCGCACCACCACACCGATGCAATCAAGCGCGTAAGTGTTGCCAATGGCAAAGTCCAATTAATCAATTTTTACTCGTTGGCAAAATATTTCAACGAATTGCTCGGTTTGTTTTTTTGTTTTTTTTTTGCAGAAGAAAAATATTTGAATTTCTTTTAGGCGCCGACACTTTTTTAAATAAATTTTTTTCAGCTTTGTACATTTTTAAAGCGAAAATTGCTTAAAGATAATTTAATGAAGGAAGATATGAAGCTTTTGCATATTTTAGTTAATTTTAATAGTTTACATGGGCAAAAAGGCAAGCGCGTAAATGAAAAGTAAATATTTTTCTCTTTTTGCTTATAACTCAAATTTAGTTCATGGTCAGGACACAAACAAATTTGCTTTTTTAAAAAATGATTTCACAAAGAAAATACAAAATTTTCTATGCTCAAAGGAAGTGCAGCTTGAAACTTTAAAGGATGTTAATGTAAATAACAACATCGCTTAGTAGGATTTAAATAAATTTTTAATCAATAATACTAACTAGAAATCTAAAGTTTGTTATTCTAACCGAAAGGTTCTGTACTTTTTTTTAAGGAGTAATCGCCCACAGCCTCCGAAAGTGAAGTAAACAAAAATTCAAAGGAGAACAGTTTTCGAGACATTACTAACAATTATATTAATAATTGCAATCGTTGTCTTCATGGAGACACAGTTTGTTCATACTGAAAAATGTTGTTATTGTATTAACTAATTTACAAATTTCAAACAACAATATTAATCAACAAAATTAATTTAATTATTGGAAAATATTCCATTCTTAAAGACCTTTTAAAAAAGATAAACAATGTTGTCTAAAAATTTGCATAAAATTCTTCTGTTATAATGACCTTAGCTCGAATAATATTTTTTATTCAAAAGATAAATAATGAAATGTGTTTTTAATTGTATTGATTAATTTATTAATTGGAATAATATCGAAAATGCAATAAAAATGAAGTGTTGTAAATATATATGCAAGTATATATCCCAAAAAACTAATATTTGATTTGTGCGACTGTTGCACAATCGTGAGACTCTTGTCTCTGACACAGTAGTCTCAGGTTCGATCCCTGGCAAGCATCAATATTTTGTTAATTAAAATTAATAAATAAATTTGTATTTTATGTTAATAAATCAACAAGTGCTTGAGTGCAATACAATACTTTTTTTATATTAACGCTATTAATTGTATTAATTAAAACAGATGCAGTTTCACTTAAAAATTTAATTGCTTTAAGCCAAACGTTAATTGTATTGATTATTTTTCTTTTAGAATATTTCGTCCTTTGTAATAATCATAGCAAGAAGACCGTTGATAAGTAATAGTGGCGTCCGGTCTGATAAATTGGTCAATATTTTTGTTGTTGTTGTTCAAAAATTTCAAGACAGATTCAGCCCAATAAAATTCTCATTTATATCATATTTTTCGTTTGAATTAAAAGTATATATCAAATTAAAGATAATAGACATTCCAAATTAACAACAATATGAAACATTCTTGTCAGTTCAAGCGTTAAAAGACTTCTTTGATATAATTTAATTTTTGAAAAAATATCAAAAATATATATAAAATTTCAATAAAACTGTGGAAATTACTCAGACATTGACATGTGTTTACTATTACTTATACAAGATATTATTGAAGTGTTTAACAGATAAATTCTTACTCCTTAAAGAATGCAATTCCAGTTTACTCATACGCAACGTTTGCTTTTTCGTTGAAAGAAAGTGAAAGAACAATTTTTATGTATAAGTACAATTAAGTAAAATATTTCAATATAATATTTAATTTAATAACAACAACAAAATAGTGAGAAATTATGAAATTTAAAATTTACCTCAATTACCTTCGCCAGTCAATTTAACCGCCTTCAGTTTTGACTCCCTCGAAATATATCCGCATTAAATGCTAAAGCAGAACTTTAAATGAGCGGCCACAGCTTACACGTTCATATCTCAGCGAAAACATATCAAAAGCCGATTTGTTGCTGCTTCATAGCAGCTGAAGTAGCAGCTACAGCAGAAACAACAAAAACAAACACAATTTATGGCCTCAAACGACGGCAGCGTTGGCAGCGCGCAGCACTTCTGATGGCCATATTGAGCGGCATATTTGCATGTGGCAGATGGCATGAGGCATGGCTGCGGCATGCAAAATTTATGCCACTGTCGACGCGGCATAATGTTGACTTTTTGTTGTTGTTGTCGGTGTTGTTGTTGTTGTTGCCTGCCATACATCATCACTTTACGCGACTGTCAAGCGTTTTCGCAGCAATTTTTGAATATGATTTTGATAACGTGTTTTGATTTAAGTTACGTTTATGCTTGGAAAATGATTGTAATTTTTTTTTTGAGTTTAGTTTAAAAGTAAAATTTTTTAAATTTAATTAAATTTAATTCTTATCGTATATTAAATTTTTTCTTTCAATTCTCTCTTACGTCCCAAACGTATTACAAAGTTTGATTAAATGGCTTTTGCTTCGCCAATATTGAATATCGAATAAATTTACTTTGTGCCAGCAAACAGCAGCAGCAAATAACAATAATAGCAACAACAATTGCAACAACAAGAACAAGAGCAACAACAATGCACAAAATTTGATTTAAGACGTGGGAACATGCAATTGGCAAATTAAGCAACTGCAGTTCAAAGTTAAAAATGTGCTTTTGTACATATGCTAAAAAAGAGAGTTGCCAACTTTTACCTAAACAAAGAAGTAATTTTTCAATCCCGAAAACATTTAATTTTTTTTCTACTAAATAAAAATTAAATCATTGTAAGAAGAATTATTTTAATATAATTTAATTGAAATTTTTTAGCAAATTATCTAATCATAACTCATGGCAATTCTGACGATTTTATTGTACCATTAGGTAGTAAAAACTTTGATTACTTTTCTTTTTAGTGATTTTTTGTCGTTGTTGTTGTTTTCTCTGTTATTTTTCTTTTGGCTCTTTTCCTTTGGCAGTTTTAAATTAGTGCATATGTTAGGTATGTATGTGTATGTGAACGTGTGTACGTTGCGTTTGTGAATGTGTGTATATAGTAGCTCAAGGGGCATGTCATACTTCATGCTGCTGCTGTCAGGCAACAATTTGTCATATTCGCCAACTTTAGCACATAAAAAACACAGCAACAACTAAGAGCAAGTAATTTAATGTGGACATTTGTAAGCGAGTTTTAGTGACAAAATGAAAAGTGAGCAAGAACACAGGGTGCGAAAGGGTTAATTAATGAGTTTCGTCATGTGGTTTAGTTTCGAAAGTGTCATTAAAATGTAATTGAAATTTTAACGACTGTTTGAACCATAGTAAAAAGAAATTCTTTGTTTGAGATAAATTTTCTTTGATCTTGAAATTGTGAAAATGTCTTGATAAATTTTTGAAGCTTTTGATTAGCGATTGTGTTTACGTTTATTATATATTTGGATAAAATTTTAATATTGTAATGTTATCCAATCATTAATTCATTTATTTAGTCATTTATTTATTTATTCATGTACTCATTTATTCAGATACTCATTTATTAATTTATTCATGATTTCATATATTCATATATTTCATTCATATACTCATTTATTCATTTATTCAGGTACTCATTTATTCATGTATCCATTTATTCATTTATCGATGTACTCATTTATTCTTTTATTCATGTATCCATTTATTTATTTATTCATGTTCTCATTTACTCATTTATTAATGAATTCATGTACGCATTTATTCATTCATTCATGATTTCATATATCCAAATACTCATTTATTCATTTATTCAGGTACTCATTTATTTATTTATTTATTTATGTATTCATTTATTAATTTATTCATGTAATCATTTATTCAGGTAATCGTTTATTCATGTTAACATTAATTCATTTATTCATGATTTTATATATTCATATACTCATTTATTCATTTATTCAGGTACTCATTTATTTATTTATTCATGTACCCATTTATTCATTTATTCATGTACTCATTTATTCTTTTATTCAGCTACTCGTTTATTCAAGTACTCATTTATTCATTAATTCATTTAATCATATATTACCTTTTGAATTTCTTTGATTTTTGGTTCAAATTTCATATCTTTGGTTCGGCATTACCCTTAATTTTTTTTTACTAATTTGAAAAAAAAAGAAGCACACAAATTTGTTGTTGGCTGCTGTTGTTGCATTTCAGCTCGCTTCGTCATCCAATCCCAATCACGTTTGTCATTTGGGCACACGCGCGTATTTTACATAGCAAATGCGCCAAAAACTTTAGGATAATTTTAGCACACACACACACACACTCACACAACACACATGCGTTTTGTGCGCACGTATTGCATACAAACATCGTTGCAGTTTTGTTAGCACATTTTTCAATGCATATTTACGTGTGCAAAATAAATGACAACATTTGCGAGGATAATATTTAAAAATACTTTTTTTAGCTTTTATTTTAAGTAAATTTATTTTTGAATAAATTCGAATAATTGGAAAAGTCAACTATTTTAGCTAAACTATATAAATAGTTATAAAAAAAACTGTTCTTTAATGAAGTATTTCGTTTTGCGTTCTTCGTTAATATCTCATTTTACGATCCTTTTAATCTCCAGTAAACATTTCCCTTTACTTCGCATTAAAGTGCATTTAATTGCCCATACACTAGCGCAGTCCATGTCGAGCATTACAATTCGAGTGGATAATTAATTTGTGAATATGCGTGTCGCTATTAACGCCATAACACACTCATTCACATACGCACAGATGCACAACGAGTCGCTGCATAACTTTAAACGCAACTGGACGCCCTGCTAATGGTCCATGTCGGTCGGTCGGTCTAATAACTAACGCTAACACAAGCACAACGATGCCATATTATATAAATGCCAAATACCAATACAAAAGCCAGAATAAAGCGGAAGCAGAACTTGCAGTTTGCAATTAGTCAGGCACTCGGATGTATTTGGTATTTGTGCATTTGTGTGCATTTTGTATATGGTCATGTGTGTGTGTGTGCGTGTGTGAATTGTGTGTATTTATATTTGTAAATAATAATCAAACTAATTACGACATTGGGCCCCAAAGTAAATGCGCACACATGAGCCTACAAACTGTGTCTGTGTCTATGTCGGTCCGCCCGTGTGTCTATGTGGACTTAAGTTCCATTAACGAGAGCTTTCTGATTTTTATGAATATTGCAAAATAATTCAAAACTGTTGTTTGACATGCAGTTGCCTATTGACAAACACATTTTAAATGAACTGCCTTTTGCAGGGAAATATTCATTGCAGGTTTATGGAGGGGGATGTTAGCGAAAAGTATTTGAATTCAAACCTAAAAGGTTTTTTTGTTATCATTTGCATAAAGTATAAATAACATTTTTGTATTTAAATCAAGCTAATTGAACAACAATTTTTCATAATTGCAATTTTGCAATGAGCTTATTTAAAATATTGCTTTCAAGGCCATAGCTCCAATTTTACATTGAAATTTATTGAAACTCTTGCAATAAACTAATTCAAGTGAAAGTTTTAAATTATTGGCACATGACGTATGAGTGATGTGGAATATTTTTAAAATTTTAAAGCTTTATATAAGCTTCATGAAATACTATTTTATAGCTTTAAGTACAAAAACAAAGTATTTGCTTAAATTTTTTAACTAACTAGCAGCGTTGTGTCCAAAAAAACTCTCAACATAGCTTTAAAATCATTAAAAAAGTAAAGTAATGAAATATGCATTTCATTGTAATTGAAAATGTAATGATAATGAAATACACATTCCATTATAACCAGAATCATTATCATTATTTATTAATTATCGCTATAAACACAAAATTTTAATGAAATTGCCGTTTCATTACAATTGAAAAAGTTTTGTTAATGAAATGTATATTTCATTATAATTGAAAAAATTGCATATAATTTTTATTGATAAAAATAATGAACAATTAAATAGTTTTTAATTAAAATTACAAAATTCAAAAGATAATGAAATGTTTCATAAGTATACATAACTGAATAATGAAAAGCAAAGAACATTTTTATTTTAGAAACAACATTTCCAATAAATACTTAATTTCATTAGCATTATGATTAATTTCTTTTTTTTTGGAAGAATCAAAGTTTAAGCTTAAATTTGATAATCAAACTATTACATATGGTGATTTTAATAATAGTTTAAAAACTGTTGAGAATTATTGACAATTGCAACTATATTTCGCACTTATTACCTCGTACCCAAAACAATGAATTTAATATCACTCATACGCACCGAGAAATAATTCAAATGAAGTACAATCAAATACGCACATTAACCGAAAAAATGCTTAGACATTTGAGTGCTTTCAACCTTTATTAACCCGCTTAATAGTTATAAGCAAAAGCTTTCACTTGCGATAAACTATCGCCCACAATTCGGCGTCAGCTTTAGTGTCAGTTCGGTTCCCGTCACAGTGACAACATGAAAATCTCGCATCGTTGCGGTGTTAAGTTGATCGTATTCAGTTTTATACTGCTCGTGCTGACGCTATTCGCGTTTGCCTTCACGCTTATGGTTCGCATTACTTTAAAGTCGATTATGGAACGGTTTACTGTTTACGATGGGGTTCATTGCAGTCCTAATGTGGCCTACGAAGTCCAACAGCACGGACGCTATTGGGTGTTAAAGAACTTTGTAGTACCACAAACGAAGAACATTTGCGGTTTCGATTTAACGATGACGATGCAGGGCAGCTATGAGGATATTTACAAGCTGGAGGAATTATATTTAGATGCGAAAATGATGTAGGACATTAACGAAATATTGATGTCTCAAAATAGAAAAATAATAATGATTTATAAAATGTATTGCAGCTCTTTGGACTTGTACACAAGTTTTGCGGTCTACATACCGGATGTGCAGCATTTTAATCAATCTCTCACCGCCATTGCTTATGTACGGAATTGCCTCTTTTCGGCATTTAAAAAAGGCAAACGCTTCTTTTACGTACGCGAGTATGTAAGCTTCCATGTGTACTTTCGTTTTGAACTACTCGAAGAGCTGAGTGAATATATGATTTGGAGCAAACAGTGGTTGGACAACTATAGCGAATGTAATGCACCTGACGACGATGACGACGGCATGGGCGGCAAGACTTTAGAGTCAATGGCGTCAATACAGAATGCCGTCGTTGTTGGTCGAAATATCGCACAACTGGCGGCGCATACAAATCTCGTACTTGGCTTAGATGCCCAGACGTATCCCAGCCGACGGTTGTTTGTAACTTTGATGACGGAATTGATATTCACCGAAGATGCCGATGGTTTCGATAGAACGTTGGTGGTTTTATTAAATTGTTTATGTTCTTCTTGGCTTATCAACAAAGACTTTTACCTTAGTATATCAAATAATTGTTGTATTTATTTTTAGTGTGCTCCGTTTGCCGTTGATCTTAGTGCATCATTTGCAGCGTGGCGACTACGAGGCGCGTATGCAGAAAACACAGTTAAAGCAACTCTTTAATACGCATGCTCACAAGTACTTACTACTGCAGGACGATCCATTTGGAGCAGGTGACTGGTTAGATGTTGCGTTTGAATTTTATGGGCATGTGAAGCACACTTTTGTCGAATATCAGCAGCAGCTTTTCGCATACAAGTCGTACTTTGTCGGCTGCAAAGAAATGCCGCTGCTGGGCGAGCAGGAGAATTTAAGCTTAATGGAAAACGAAAATTTGCGGGTTAGTTTGGGGGCGTTTATTCAATTATTATATTAATTTTATATAATTTTTTTGTACATGTACTTTAATGAAATATTTTGTGCAGATTTACGCCATGTTGCTGCAGGAGTACAACTTTAAGATACCCCAGTTCGTTTATGTCTTGCATAATATCTCCACCTACAATGAGCGTTATCGTTATCGCTTTCAATCGCCTCGCCTTGATGTGCTAAAGCAATATGAGATCGTATATGGGCCAGTGGTAGAAGAAACTTTTTAGACCCACTTTTAAAAGCTTAATAATTTAATTTTAATGAATCCTAGGCGTAATTGAAATATTAATAGCACAGATTTGAAATCAAATTTTATTCGAACTTCAGTTAAAATTGCAGAGTCCTGACTTAGGTTATAAGTTTCATATTTCCTTAATCGTTTTATTTAATAATTTTATTTAAAATTCTCAGAATACATTTTCTATAATAATAAAAAAAAAATACATAAATACATTTTCGTATTACCGTTTCCTTGCATAAGAATCACAAAAGTATCAACGAAATCCTTTAAAATCCCTGCAACGCACTGAATTAATATCACTCATACGACGCGGAGAATATTCAAGGGCACATTCTGTGTTGTAGGCAAACAAACAGCAGCTGAGCGTTATCTCTCAATAAACACGCACACTCACACTGAAACACAAACACACACACACACATAACTCAAATGCATAAGTAGGCATATTAGCGGCTTTGCATACTTTTAGGCTTTTGTGTAGTAAATTCTTGCAAACAAATCGCACGAACATTGTATGCCAGCAGCTGAAAAGATTTACGCCGCAACGAAAATTACACGGCATTAACGCAAAAAATTAATACTCCATCACGTTAAGCACCGCTTGAGACCATAAATGTCGATGATGCTGGGCTGCGCCTAATTGTTATGCTATAAAATTAACATAGCTTAATGTCATTAAGGTGGCTTGAAGTTAAGCGCGAACGCGTGTTTTCGTGCAAGATAACAAGCGGATTTTGGCCGTAAAAAATTAGGTTTTTGTTGGTAGTGTAAAGTATTTAATGTATGTACAGTATGAAATATATAATATACTTCAATTCTCCGGGTCCATTTTAATTTCAAATTTATTTAAATGAGGCACTCATGTTAAGAAGTAACTAACTAACTTATGTAAAAGGTTCTTAATATATATATTTATATGAAAAAATGGGAGAAAAAACATTAAAATAAATAAAAAATAAAAATTAAAGCATACTTGTAGGCGAAAGTATTTAAAATCATTTTAATTCCTAGTTTATGCAGTTGAAATGTTTGAGTTCTTCAACTGTTTTTATATAAATAAAACTATTTTGGATTTAAATAAAACCCATTTCATTATATTCAATTAAAATATTACAGATTAAAAATCAAAGCATAATTTTAGGAGCACTTAAATTTAAATGAATGTAATTTTTGTATGTTAAAATTGAACAAAACGCAGTGTAAAACGACACATTGTACACATGTGAAATGACACAATGTACACTTTTAAATAAAATGTTAGAATTTTTGGGCATAATTTTAGGCGCACTAAAACTAATTTTAATTTGATTATCAATAAAATGAGTTCCACTAAACGTATTTCAAACTAAAAGAGTTTTTAAGCATATACAAAATTGCCACGGAGCAATTAAACTTTTAAAGCATACCTTTAGGCGGACACAAAATGTCTTAAATAATATACAATTCAATGCGAAAAGTTGCACTGCCAAACATTATTTAAATTACACAAGTGCCAATCACTTTATATACCAGACTACTCTACATTTACTGCACTTTTCCTGCCCTGCCCTTCGCTTCCTGCAGCGCCACTCGTCACTCACACCGCCTCACCGTACTCGTTCAGTGTACACAAACTTTGCATACAACTGTTTTTTTTTTTTTTTCGATGTTCGGCTGTGCGCTCAACCGCTTTCACCGCTCGACTGTGTGTGCGTTAAATAAAAGTTTCGAATTACAAATTGTAAACGGAAACACTTTAGATAAAATTCATTCACGCTTCAAACTTACCGAATACCGATTTGGCTGTGCGCACTCGGTGTGCTTGAAATAAAAATACAAAAATTAAATACATATGCGCCTATTGGCATGCAACACTTTTGCATTTTAAATCGCCGTTTGCATAGTTCAGCGAATTTTACGAATTGAAAGTGGTTGAACAAAAAAATTGATGTAAACTGGTTTTGATAACAGTTTTCAAAAAAGACATTCGTTAGACTGGTTTTAAATGAAACTGTTGGGCAATATTGAAATGTAAAACTTTTAATTGAAATCGCTTTTGAATCCTTTTCATATCTCCCCTTCATATCGCTTACAAAATACTACAAAATTGCACAGCCGAAGCCGGCAAACCAACAAGTTCGCCTAATGAGACCACTGCGGCATGTTAACAACAACAATACCGCAAAAAAAATACCCAACTTTTCGAAATTACTTTGGATGCTACTTTTCGCGCACAAAGATTTCGAACGAAAAAAATTTAAACCAAGACTTTGGGCTTAAATTGGAAAAGTTACCAAGTTAAGAGTTATAAGCAGAAGCGAAGAAGCCGGGGCAAAGCAAAACTCGCGCACAAACTTTTAAATCCTTTGGCAATGGTTAAATCTCACTGGAAATAGGCTTATCGCCGCAGATAATTAATTTCGCGACTAGAAATATGAACGAAAAGAAAACAAAAAACACGAAACAAAATCTAAAATTAAATTATCGCGTAAAGGACACGGAAACTTTCGCTTTTTCGAATGCCGCCGCTGTCGCCGTCACTGCGACTATAACTTGCGCGATTTTCGAGATTGCAGTCAAAGTTGTATGTGTGTGTGTGTGTAGCGGAAAAGTTTGGATGCAATTTTAATCTGATTAGGAATTTCTCGTTATGAAGAAGAAGTGTAAAAATGCTTTAAAGCAGACAAAATAACGATTTTCTTTTAAGATCAAAAGTTGTTCTGAAAAGTTTCATTTTCCTTTTAAAAAGCTAAAAAAAATACTGGCAGCTTTATTTTTTTTAGCTTTTTGTTGATATCAAGAAATGTGGTCCAGAATAATAAAAAAATATTAATTTAATATTTTAAACTTAGTTTGATCATAGTAAAATATTAAAATTAGTTTTAAAATTATAACTTCTGCACTTTAAAATTGCAAAAAACAAACCTTACAAAGATATGATTCCAGAATACAATAAAAACAAACAACAGCAACAAAAATCTTATCTATTTCAGGCCTATTTACATTCTGAATTCCTGAAAGCTGAGGAATGATCAATGCTGGAGTCATCTTGAATCATTGAGGAAGTTTAATATGTCTTGTAGTGGAAAGTCAGACAGAACTTCCAAAGAGGTTGGAATGGCGGAGTGGTGAGTAGGAAGCCTGACTCTTGCTAAAGCCGGACATTCACAGAAGCAGTGAATCAGTGTCTCTGTCTTACTGGTGTTACTGCAGCTTCTACAGTGGACATTATAGGCATGAGAGCAAATGATCGATTATACAAAAAAGCTTTTTATTCAACCAATTTTTGGTTAACATATAAGTTGCTCTTAATCTATTCAAAATTTAAACGAATGCTTTCTTCAACCAAAAAAAAGTTGTACAAAAAGCTTTTAAAAGTTCTTTCACAGAAAAAATTCACATGCTCTCGTGGTTTTAAAATGAAATAGTTTATGTTTTTCTTTAAAGCAATCAAGACATACTAAAGAAATTTTGTTGAAGAAGGTTGAAGAACCAAAGCATAAATGAAGACGAAATCGCCGTTTTGAAATGTCATCTTTTTCAATAAAAAAAACGGATTTACATCGGCTATATATATACATATTTTCATAGAGATTATAGTTATTGATATCATTTCCATCATAAAGTGCTTTCAGTATATTAATCTACTCACTTCAACCCATTTCGGTATCACGTTCATGTTTTCGAATTTATTCATTTCTGCTACAAAGCATTTTATTCTCGCATGCCCAGCGTAATTCCACGTACTCATTATACCTAATTAAGAGCAAATGCGAAAGGATATTCGTTGCATTAATAAAAGTAGGCCTCGCATTTTTTTTGTATTATCCATTCGACTATGTGCAATTTATGCCTCGCCCCCGCCCCCTTTAGTAATTAGTGTAATTGAATAAATAATTACATGCCTAATCTGCGTGCAAATTGTGCCGGAATGCCTCTCTAATTGAGGCGTGGTATTCATTTCAAACGTAAATGTTGTTCCTTTAATTTCTGCCCATTTTTTTTACCACTTCTGTTGTTTTTTTTTTTGGTCCTTTTTGTAAGTGTTGAGTTCCTTTTTTTCATTCTTTGTGGAGTAGCTCAAATAAATGGCGCATCTAATTGGGCGTATAGAAATGGACGTGCAAATATTTTGTTGTTGTTGTAGTGGCTTCAAAGGGTGCATATATAAAAGAAATTCAATTAATTTTAGCAGAGTGAACTTTTGATATTTGCTTCAATTTTATGAGAGATTTTAGAAATGAAAAAAAAGAGATTAAAATTCAAAAAGTTGGGGGGACTTAAGCCTTAATAGCGTTACAATTTTAAAGCTTGCTGAAAGCGCCTTATAGAAAAGTTTTAGTTTTCTAAAGTTGCCTTTCTGTTTAACTTTAAATTTTATAATTGTTTAGATATCTAATTTCTAGTGTTAGGATACTGGAAACTAAATCAAAAAATTCATTCGATATCTAAACTTCAACTTTTTCCGTGTTAAGAGCAAACTTTCATTTTAATATTTTCAAATCTCTTTGTTTTCTAAATATGTTTTGTCAAAAATCGATTTTCAAATAGTTGTTTACTATGTTTTATTCTGCCTTAATAAAAATCAATTAAAATTCACAAAACGCTTTGAAAGTATTCCCTGAAAACATAAAAGTGCTTTGTAAACGTTAATTATTGCCAAACAGGCTGGGACTGGAATTGCTTGTAGACGACACAAGACAAAGTGGAAAATAAGTTGGCCTAATTTTGTGGACCAATGAGATGCTGGCGTGTGTTTGCCAACCAAGCCTTTTGAGTTGTTATTGCTTTTAAATGGCAATTTAAACAATTGCACGTCGCAACGAAGTACATTTTTTTTAATGGCAAATACACATATAAAATATTGTAAAGCTTTTTGTATTTCATTTTGGAAAAAAAGTCTAATGGGAAAATATAATAATTAAAAATCTTGAGCTAAATTTCGCACGCTTAACATATGACTTTCTTAAGTGGCTATATTTCATTTTTTAAATGCTTTTTAGATTTTTTAATATAGGTTAGGATAGGTTAGGATAGGTTAGGATAGGTTAGGATAGGTTAGGATAGGTTAGGATAGGTTAGGATAGGTTAGGATAGGTTAGGATAGGTTAGGATAGGTTAGGATAGGTTAGAATAGGTTAGGTTGTAATGACTGTATCTTGAAGAGAAACCCACTTAGGTTAGGAGTCCTTAATGATGCCATGCGGTATATGAGTTATATTTCTAACTGAACCATCCTGTACTGTTAATATAATGAATATTAATATTAATATTAATATCTGATCGGGATATATCGAATAGGTCTACGAAGAAATGCTTCCGCAGATGTATACTCGTATATCGTTTGTTAGCCAAAGCGGGGCATGTACAAAGAAGATGTGTTATAGTTTCTTTCTCCTCCTCATCACAGACTTTTTAAATTAAGTTTCTTGAACTTATTATCTATATATATATACAAAACAAAGTTGCATACCTATGAACACGCATCACTAACGAACGGATCGTGTGGAATTGTAAATACTCGAAATGATTTCAATTCAAAAATCAATTTTGGGCGGCACTAAGTTTGCCGGGTCATCTAGTTTACTATATATAAAAGCTTTTAACTACCCTGAATATTATTTTCATGAATAAATTTAAAAATGCCAAAAGAGTAATCACTCGCGAAAAGTTTTTGTCTACGTACAAATTAATACTTTATTATGTTACTTTTATTCAAACGATTATGATTACGATTATTGCAGCATTATTATTAATTTCAGCAATTTGTTAAGAGTGCCCATTACCCAGTAATGACGGTTAAAAAAAAAAGGACACGTCACTTCATATACCAAAAGACCGCCAAAAAATAACATAACAAACCATTGAGTTTTTAGTCTTCTCGAATAGCTTCAACTACGCGGAATTGTCTGTTAAACATTGAACTTGTAATCTTTCAAATATTAAAAAAACAAGAACAAAAAAAAACATAAATATGGCAGCGCTGACAGTTAAAAACAATCAAATGCAACCGCCGCAGCAGCAGATAAAGCCGCCGCAACCGCAGCTCTCTAGAACCAAAAAAATAATACTTCTCACTAATCTTATCGCTGTGATCGTTATGCTGCTCTATATAGTTTTTTCCATTTACTTTTTTCATATAGAAGATTTTAAGAGCGTTGTTGATCCGCGTGATCGAAATCTAAATTTTGCGCTAGGTTGTCGCCACAAAACGCTCAAGTATACGCCACAACAGCGCGGCAATTTTTGGCAACTAAACAATTACTACGTAGGTGAGGCGGCAGAAAACGCCGGTTGTGCGAGTTATGTGACGTACGTGGTGCCGGGCAGTGTGAACGATGGGCGATTTTTTAAAAACTTACCCGAGCTGGTCAAAAGGTAAAAATAAAAAAAAATCATATAATTAAAAAAAAACTTGTTTTCGAAAAGCTTTTGGCATAAACATAATATAAAACTTAAACATTTTTGGTTATCGAAATTTTCAAGTCTGAGTTTTTAAAAATTTGTTAAAAGCTGTGTTGAGCTTTAAGCTTAATTTTTTTAAAACTTTTGAAAGTAATTCTGTACTGAAAATCAACAGCTTAATATTAAACTGCTGCAGTTTTAAAAACTTTATGTGCTAAAAGCTTTATTTCTGTTCGAATGCACAAATTCAAAAAAATGTCCTTGGGTAAAATATTCAAAAGAAGCTTAATTGTTTAGTTTTGTTCATTGTTAACCAATAGGCCCTTTAAATTCCTCTTTTATCATACATTGACAATTATCGCCATTTCCAATTAACCCTTTCGAACAGTTGGCAGGCGCCTATCTCGGCTGGCCTATATGCGCCTGGCGATTATTTCAACGCAACGCTCGACGCCATTCAATATGCGCGCAACTGCATACCGGAAGCGGAACTCGTCCGTCGCTTTGTGAGCTTTCACTTATTCTTTCCGGCACACGTGAATCAGATGCCCGCCAGTATGCCGCGCACAGCAGCAGCGGCCGCCAGCTGGGACTACGATTGCCGCGCCCAGCATAAGGCGAGCCAAACGATGAAGATGCAACGGCATTGGCCTGGTAAGCCATATCCGGTGAATGTTGCATTGAATATGGCGCGTCGTGCGGTCAATACGCATTTTTTACTGCTCAGCCCAGATGCTGCATATGTGCCTCATGACGTCGAGGGACAAAGTGTATCGAAGAAGTTTCTCCGTATGCAACTGAATGAGTTTTGTCCAAAAATGTAAATAATAAGTATCAAAAAATTTAAAATTTAAATTTTAAATTCTTAAATTGAAATATTTAAATTAAAGCAAAGAAAAGGCTCACTGCAAAACTGGCGATGAATCACTAACGCTTACAACGCGTCGCTTGTTGTATGTATCACCATTGTATAAGCTGGACATGGATGTAGTGGTCGCTTCTACTAACAAACCTGAACTGGAAACGTTGGTGGCCCAGGGCGCTGCTGCTTTAAACAAATCGCCGAAAGTGACGGTTTTCATAAGCGACAATCATGTGCCTTGGTTTGATGAACGACTGCCGCTAAAGCAAGAGCTCTGGCATGGTAATGTGCAGGTGAGGATTCTATTAAGTACATGAAAAACAGATATTTGAATTTAATTAATATTCTTAGCCCTTTGCCATGTGTCTGCTGGATTATAAGATGACGTTGCTTACGGATATGTTTTTGACATTTCGCAAGGAGCATGGAAATGCCTTACAATTGGCAAATACATCGGATGACACCAGTCAATATTTAAAAGCGTCCACTTTGAGGGCGGAATATTTGGCACTCTATGGTAATTCCAATGAAATGGAATGTCGCTTTGGAAACATTTGAAATCACTAAGCAAAGAACTTGCGAGAGTTTACAAAATTTAATCATTGCTCATATTTATACCTAAAATATTTTTATTCTCTATTTAAAATTTATAAACTCCTTTTTACATTTTATGTCTCTTAGCATTTAAAATTATAAAAACTTAACTTTAACAAAATACAAATACAAATTTAATTGCATTAATAAAATAATTTCATTAAAAGCTCTGCACATTTAAACCTAAAATTGCGTTGTACCAAAATAAGTTGTGCCCCACGACGTATACGCAACAAACAACTTTTCTTAAAAGAATTCTTTTGCACATAAAACAAAAAAGACGCTGTCGCTCGAGGCCATCATTAGGTGTAAGCGTAAAATCTTTATTTTCAAGAAAAGTGCACTTTCAGACACGCACTCACACGCACTCCCATACATACACTCAAGCATTCACTCATTTGCAAGAGCAACGTTTCCGCTTATTATGCTGCAAGCGCGCTTGCGTTTGTTCATGTGCGGCGCTTGAAACAGCATTCAGCATCTTCCTTCCTTCCTCACGTGTAGTCACACTTAAGCATGGAGGCATTGCGGTGCGGAATGTCATCCGAACGGTGCGCTTAAGTGACACTCGTGCATATGTATGCATGCCCCGGGGAGTGTATGCGAATCGGTGTATGTGCGTTTAAAGGTAAACGCATGTGTGCGCATGTGAGTGTGGTACATTAAGCGGCTAAAAGGATAATATGGCGACTAAGTGACAATTTCAGCAATTTCGAAAATTCAGGCTAAGATGCTTGCTCGCGCGTAAGCGGTTTTCAAGTGGCACGGGGTAATTGTGGAAAGCATATCTGAAGAGCGTGAGTTTTTAAATAACGAAAACTTTGCGTTAAGCTGCAAAAGTAAGTTTCCAGTTGAATGCTTTTGTAAATTAATAGATTAAATCAGTGTATAAACTCTCATCATGGTAGCATAAGACAAACCGGTTAATTTGTTATATATAAAAGAGGCGTGGCACTGGTTCAATTCAATTAATAAATGGTATATTTTATTATTTTAAATATAAAAAAATGTATAGTTTTTTATTTAAGCCTTGGAAAAAATAACACTTAAAATATCATTTTCACACATGCACAATTAACAAACCATTTGCGCGTATTAAGTCAGCAAAACTACAACAACAACAAATAAAACTAATACATATAAAATCATATTTTATTGGCCGAAATAAGTTGCGGCGTTTGTGCAATTATTTCGCACATCGTTGAATTTAATTTTGGCGATCGTGGCGCCATCAGGACATGCACCAGAGACAAGCATACAAACATGCGCACATAAATCTACCAACATACACGCACAAATACACAAACACACACGCAATTCAAAATTAATACAGTCGGCAACATTGCACCGAATCGCACCGCGCCCATTTGAGGTTTATGCCATAATGCGGCTGATTGTGGCCAAATGCCAATTAAGCGACAGATTGCGCCCAAAAGCATACAAATAAATTTTACATAAAACTAGAGAAATATATTAGAGTCTAATAACAGATAAACACAAATAAAAGTTTATAAAAAAATTTAATAAAATAGCTTTCGACTTAAAAACTTTTCATTATCAAATAACATTCATTTGCCATTTGAAAACAGCATCAATTAAACGTCTTGTCAGACACTAAAAGGAGCGTGTGTAATACGCCCCCTCACACACCCACAAACATTTACACACATACAACTACTTGTTCCGCTTTTCGAAAAGCGCTCCCTCATTACGTCGTCGGCGTTTTTCTAAACAATAGCAAATGTTGGACGCCGAACTTAAGCTTCGGCTAGAACCAGAGCAAAGTGCGATGAGGTGTAAATGCAAATGGAAATTAGCATAGAACAAGAACAACAAAAGCGGAATTTAACAAATGGCATAAAGCCAATTGTACTGCCAAGTATGCTTGCCACACGCTTTCGACCCAAACGACTCGACTCGACTTGAGTCGATTTGAAATAATGCCAAACAAAGCATGAATGGCGGAGACTGGAAACCGGGCGCTGACTGGCACTGTATGCAGGAATGCAAATGAAGCGCCCTACGCGCCGCCATCAAACAATTGAATTCGATCCACGTTGGCTGGGCCAGTTCATAGTGGCAAAAGTTTTGCAATAAAAGCGAGTAGAGGGAAATGAAAAAATTAAAAAAAAAAAACTAACTCAAATACAAAAGCAATTCAAGATATTAGTGCACGGAAAAAAAACGTTTTTTGAAAATTGTTTGCATACTTTTGGGGCTCATTTGGGGCTGTTATATAAAAGGAATAAATTTGTTCATATAATTCTTTTTGACATAAAGAATTCTTTTGCCAACATTTTTATAAGTTTTATGTATATATAAAATTTATTTTCAGTGTATGTAAAAATCGCGTGTGTTTTTATAATTTGTTGTTCGCATTGAAACCAACACTTTTACAATGTAATTGTTGTTTGTTGAGGTATTTAGGGGTAATTAAGGTTGTAAACGACGGCGTCTATATGCTGGTCAGTATGTTGAAGTTGGTTGTAAAACTAAAAAAAGATCTTAACAACATTTTAAAAGTGTTTAGTAAATAATAACAGTTCATTTTCTAATTCAATAAAATCATTAAAAAATATTGAAAATTTTGCGAGAATATTTTCCAAAAATTTTGATCACAAAAATTGAGTTTAAAGTATATTGTAAAAATTTTCAATATACAATATGTGTGTGAGGATTTGCTAGTAGATATGTGTAGATATTTATGAGATTGTGTAGGTATGTCATTAACAAACTTTTGGTTTATAAAAAGCTTTTTAACATACAACAAACAAAACGATTTTTTGTAAAATTTTTAAGTAATATTTCGGCGAATTACTTATAACTCATACGTCAAGTAGGCCGCGAAAATAAATCCATTTATTTCACTTTCTAAGCCAGTTATCGGTTTCAAAGACTTTATCTCACACATCAATAAAACTAAACTGCATTGATTTATGAATCCGAAAAGTGCTTTATGAAAAAGACACAACATTCCTTTCGAACTGATAAAGTTGCACAAATAAACAAAAGGAAATCACACAGAAAAAAGAAAAGTAAAACACAAGATAAGTTCATAAATTATATTTGACTACACAACTGGCACACAACAAAAAGAAAAAAGACGCATACACTGGTAGACACACATACGTACATGCATACATGTTTGGTCAAGTATAAAAAAAGTCTATAATAAAATTATTTGTATACAAAACGATTTTTGGGGGTTGAATTGATTACGCCCGAATGCCGCATATTTCGGAAAAGAGAAGAAGAAAAAAATAGTTAAGAAGATACATATGTACATATTTTCTTGAATGCTTATCTTTGGGCAGTTGTGCGGTGATTAAGTTATTTTCACAATAAGCAGTTTTTAGTTGAAGCCAGGCATGTGAGTACACTGAGAAAAATGAAGTAAATGGAATGTAAATATTTGTCTATTATTTAAAATATATTTAGAGTAAAACTATTACTTTTAGAAATGTTTGAGGTAGTGTTTAAATTATTACACTGAGAGCAGTTAGTGTAAAAAGTATCCATAAATTTGACTACGTAATGGCAATTCCGTTGACAATCGAATGTAATTTCAGGCAACTACTGATAGTCGAACAAAATTTCTGATAGAATGTCTCAACTACGCTATATTTCTTTTTGACTACAGCTTTCTCAAAAATATAACACACTATTTAGTTATATTCAAGGACTTTTTTCGAATATGAGAACAAATAGCATGAATCTATTTAATTATGAAGAATATTTATTGTTATTTAGCGCGAAATATTTCTATACGATGTGTACAAAACTTCTGTGCCGATCAATATCAATTAAAGCTTTGTTGCCGTACTCAGTCAAACAGTGAAGTGATGTGCTCCATTTGCAAAAATTTGAAAAAGTTTCTCTGCTTAAAAAATGTATTCCATTTTAAAAAACCGTCACTTACTTATCAGCCGGTTGATTTCTAAAGTCAAAATCAACTGAAATTTTTTTTTTCATTTTGTTATATTTGACATTCTAATCGAATAACAGCGTAGTTAATTGGCAAAATGTAGTCATTTTTGTATGCATTTGCTACGGAAAACTTACTATATTCTGCTTTTAGTGTAGGAAAATAAATTGATGGAAATATTTTTAACTGGCAGCTTATATGTAAAGTAGTAAAGTTATCCATAGATATATTTAAATTTTTTAATGGCATTGCATATTTTAGTGCATATTTTTATATATTTCTTATAAATGGAGTTGTATTTTTTTAAACCTTTACATATTTTTGCATATTTTACAATAAATACATTTTTTGTGCATTTTTTTAATAACATTTATTTATACTTTTTAATTTCAAATAATTTCTTACCGTGTAAATATCTTCAAAAAAATCATTTTTTCCTAATAAAAGTTTCCGATTCATTGCTATAAACTGCCCTTAATAAAACACAAATAAGCATAAATCATTACGAAATTATCAACAAGGTCAAAACGATACGCGTGTGCGTGTATGTGTACGAGTTTATTTTGCTGTCGCTACTAAGTATGAATGCTGATCATCTATTAAAGTTGTTTGAGGCGGCAAGAGTTTAGATGGTAAGAGTGGTACTTAAACAAGATTTGAGCAAAAACAATGAGAAGCAAAAATATATATACGAGTATATACACACATATATATAACCGTGGGCTATAAAACCACAGTAAAACCTTTTCCTATAAGTTAAAGTGAAAAATAAGTAAAGTAAACGAATCGAAGCGATTTCACGCCACAAGAGGCGTTGACATGTCCGCAAATGGAACAGTTTTAGTTTAGCCAACGATATGTCACCCTTGGGATGCATTTCCGCAGTAATATCCACACTCATTCATTTTGGTATTTGTGTGAAAAGTAGTTTTCATTTTCATTTTTATTTTCGATTTTTATTTTTATTTTTTGAGACACCAAAAATTTTTCGTTCGCCTTAAAGTATGCTCTGAAAATATGTGAAATTATGTTTCACTGCATATGTGCTCGAAAGTATGTCATAGATAAATTTCGTTTCAACCCGTTATTTATCAAATTTTAGAATAAATTAGAAGGCTTCAGCTTAGTTTAAACTACCACATCGTATTTCAATCAAACACTGTGTAACGAAATTAATGAATTATTCCGTTTTTCGTATTCGCAAATCGTTGGAATTTTGCGAAACTGTGAAAACAGAAATGGTTTTGCGATGTTAGAGTGACCAGACGCAAGCGGAAATTATGGCAAAACGACAAAATTGCCAATACATCAAGTAGATGAATGAATGAATGAATGAATGAATGAATGGATGTGTCGCTCGATAGAGGGCTCAATGAATGGAGGCGGCTGAAAGGCAAACACACCACGATGATAGGCGCTCAATAACCGTTTGGCTTGAGTGGGTTTCGGCCGGGATTTACCGACATTAGAAAAACTTGTTCCGCAATTTACTACAATAAAATCGTATGAAAAATAAATAAAAGGCTAAAACCTAAAATCGCTAAACTATAAAATTTATTTAAACCAAATTTTTAAAGAAATCTATAATAACAAAATATCTTAAATTGTTCTTAGCAATTTGAGATAATAATTCAAATATTTATAACCTAATCTTTAGCCAATATTCCCTCTAATATTAAAATCTCGCATATAATCCTATACTCTACCCCATAGATTCGATCATCGAGTACCACAGCGTATCTAAAACGCGCCATCATCGCTGACTCTCAACCATGTCGTTGACAAGCCACGCGTTTAACACTGTCTGTGTATAGGTTTTTGTCAGTATATGAGTATGTGTATATGTATACAAATGTATACAACTGTTGCCGTCTGTTTCCAATCAACTGCCGCTTCCGTTTCAAATCAATTCTGCTCTTTGGCTAGTCGACATAAAATATCAAAATGAATAGAAAAAAAAATCATTTTGATATTTTGTTGGCAACACTGACCCACTCAGATGTCTAACTGATGTTGGTTTATATTGCTTTTACAGATTAAGCTTAATTTTCAAAATTTTGGAAAATTATTAAAATAATATTACTCATACGTCGTGCTGTTTGGTATTGGCTTATTACTCATTTTAAGCTAAACCACTGGGCGGAACTTTATTAAACTTTTTACGGGAGTACTTTGTAGCTTTGGTTTTAAGCTTTGCTTTAAATAGGCGTGTCTCGCCCACGCATTTTCGTTATACTATAGTTAAAATGCAATAATTTCGATTTGTTTGTTTGTTGATATTTCAATTGGATAAAAGGAAAATCCAAAATAAAAGCAAATAATTTTCCATGCATATTAAAAAGGGGCGTGATTTTTTAAGGTTCATACTATCTTTTATTAAGTATTAAATCAAACTTATTAATGATTTTATTTAAAATTTTTAATTTTAATATATTATCGTATGCAAATTAAAATAAAGATAGGCGTAGGATTACAAAAAAAATTACATAAACCCAGAAGTATCAGGGTAGCCACCTGTAGCTAAAATCCTGTACTTAATTACATTAAAAATATTGTAAATTGTTGTATTTTTTTTTAATACAAAAGTTAATTAAACACCTGCACACGTAACAGAAAAGGGCAAAATATCCCAATTAAGCTGTTTCTTCAAAGTTTTCGACTACTTGAGTAATACCTCCCCCCAAACAAAAGAGTTGCTCCCCACTTTTTAATGCGCATAAATGTCGGTCTCTATTAACAATAAAAAAACAACAAAATCGAAAAAAATCCGGGGAGAGAACGGGACGGCATCATGCTGTGCTTTGCTGCTTTGCGAAATAGCAAAGTTATATTATTATCGAAAATTTATAAACACTTTTCACTTCATTAAGTTTCGTCGTCGTCGCCGTCGTGGAAAAGTTTTCGTTGTGCTTTGTGACATTTTTACAAAAGAGGGATTACAATGTTGCCTTCAAGCAGATTCGAAGGATGTCGTCTGCTTTGAGGGGATGGGGGTGGGGGAGTCAGTTAATTTGTATCGATGGCTGAAAACAATGACAAAACTTTTGCGTCAAGTTTAAATTGAACGGATTAATTAAATATTCAAAGGGAAATGTTCTAAAAAAAATATGAAATGTAAAATTTCAATATTTAAAATTTAGAAATTAAACAGTTTAGAAGTAATGTTTAAAATTTTATATATGAAATTTAAATTTCAAAATTTAAAATATTCAAATTTAAATTCAAATTACATTTAATATTGTAAAATTTTCTTTTAAAATTTAAATTTGCGAAAATGTTTAACAGAAGTAACTGTAAAATTTCCGTCTGCTATATTAAACGCCGACAAATGCAAATACAACAACAAAAGACGTTCTGATGCCGTTTAAGCGCGAGCGCAAGAAAAGGCCAGAAACTCATTCAAATTGCATTAAGGCGTAAAAATTTAACGAGCTGCAAACGTTCGCAGCAGCTACAGCAGCAAAATACATACAAATACATACTCGTGTATATATACGAAACAACACTGATTCCATAAAAGTCACTCGTATATGAGTGGAATTATATTATATTCTAATATTGGTATCAATGGAAAGGTAATTTAAATTCAAGTCATAATTGTCGTCTTAGCCTTTAAATTATTCAATATCAACTTAAAGGTTTTTCTTAAATATATATGTATACTCGTACATATCTACATATAAGTTAATAATCACCGATTATTGTTTTTCCTTTTTTTAATACTGTACGGCAACTTTGTGCAGTCAGTGTACATTTTAGACAGAATTACAAAAAATACGCTGCAAGCGTTTTTAGCTTTTATTTCTCTGCCAAGTGGAAAAGGATTTAGTATGCTGCTGTTGTTGTTGCTGCTTGGCAGTAATAGTTTCTGGGCATTTTAATGATCTTCGTTGGGGTTTTAAGAAAATTTAAAGAAGTTCCGGTTTTGATGGCAAATGTTTAGTTTAGTTTAGGTAAATGCCGGGGGTAACATTAATAATAAGCAGAACTGTATATAGTAAAGCACTTTGTGGCTTGTAGCTTAACTTAAGTTTAACCTATGTTTAACCTGTAAAAGATAAATGTAGGTAGAGCAATCTGAGAAATAAATTTACAAATAAAATTTAATAAAATGCGGAAACTCTAAAAGTTCGCAAAGTTTCGAAAAGGATTTTAGGAAACGTAAATTTTCGCGAACTCGAAAATGGTTTTTATTTTCAGCATATGTTAAAGTTCAGTCAACTGTTTTTTATAAGTGTTACCTAATGTATTTTTAAATAAATGCTGCCTATTGAAATTATCTAATTAATATCGTCTTATTTTTAAATTGATTTAAGTAAGTATGTAAGCTTTGAGATATGTATTAAAAATCAAAAGTTTTTATATATGGCTTGTTTTTCGAGTTTTAAATCGAAAATTTACTTTTGCTACTATTTTTTCTTGTACAATTTAATAACTTATAGTGAACAGGAAACTTTTACATTGGCGCTAGTAGTATTTTCTTTATATACAAACAGAACTGAAACATACGAAAAACTTTTCGAGGCTATTTTCGAGTGAAGATTTTCGAGTCACCCGAAAATTAGGCTTAATACATTTTTCAGAAAGTTCTTTGTCGAACGTCAAAAAACTTTCGAGATTTCAAGGTTTCGCAGTTTTCGGAACACTTTCGCATTTAAAGGAATCGCCTAACTTCAATTTTATCATTTAATAGGCGTAAGATGTGGGCGTGTCAAAAATCAAATTACCTCAAGTTGCTGTACTGAAAGCTTTTCAATTAATACCATTTTAAAAATCGCTTTATTTTTTGGAAATTGCAATTAATCTTTGGCGTCAACAATTGAGCTGTCTAAACTCACAAAATTTATACAGACCAAAAAAAAAAAACGAGGGAATTTTCCTCTTTCACTTTTTTCACGCCATTAATAGCAACAACAATCAAAACAACTACAACAACAACAATAACAACAACAGCAAGACCAACAACATCATCACCGACATCATCATTCTTCAAGCAGCAGCAAATTAGTTACAAAGTTTAAATACGTAGAAAATCTACTTTAGTCTTATTTACACCTACTTACCGTGCTTTTTTTTCTGGGGGGGGGGGGGAGTGAACGGAGGAGGTGCTGGCGTTGAGAAGGCGTGGCGCGTGCGTTGCCGTCAACGACTTTGCACGCGGAATTTAGATTTCGTTATTAAAATGTTGCAAACTTTACGGTTGTTATTTTTTTGTTTTTGTCTATTTTCATTCGCACGGGTTTTCTGACATCGCACTCCGAACCCGCCTGCCTGCCGGCCCCACAAACAAAGCGTGCAAAACGTGCTTAAACGCGGGTAAAATACGAGGCGGTAACTTTTTTTTTGCGTGCGCGCCAAGTTTAAACTCGATTTTTCTGCGTTTTTCTTGAGTTTTTTTTCGAGAAAATTTTCTCTTCTTTTTTTTTTTTTTGTTGATTTTCTTTATTTTGTTGCAAGTTTGGGGCAAAAGTTTTGCGCATTTGTTATGCTTTACAATGCGCCAACTAAGCGGAAAAAAGTGAAAATTCGATGCGAATTTTTCGAAAAAAAAGAAAGAAAGAAAAAAAAAACGCGAAAAGAAATTCGCACAAAATTTGTTTATACACGTCGAGTCATGCATAAAATATCGAATTATTATGTGAAGTAAAATTTTGGGAGCAAGGGCGCGTAGTGCGGCTTTGATTTGTGCTTTTTTTTTGGTGGGAGGGGGCAAAACGAGCGGGCGGGCGGATGTGTAAACTCTCGCGAAAGTGACAAAAGTTTTAATACCTTTTTTGTTTGTGTCAATGATGATTTTTTTTGGAGTAGTTAAAAAGGGGAATTTTTTTGCGCCTGCTTTTCTAAGCAAAATCAAACCGAAATTTGTTGGCAACACTGACATGCGTTTGCGACGTTGACAAGTTTCACCAAATACTTAGGACGGAAACAGGAAAATGTTTATTTGTCCTCGGTAAAGACTTTTAAGCGCTTGCCTCAACTTAGACGCAAAAAGTTGATTTCGCAACTTTTGGGATTTTCATGAAACGGAAAAAATTCTTCAGTTAATTTTAAATATTTTATAAGTTGTTTTTGTTTTCCAGAGGGCCAACAGAAAAAAACTTAAAAAACACCGCCATCGACATTTGTCATATTCGAAGAACAGTTTTTGTTGTTATTGTTGTTTGTTGTTGTAAATGTTGTTACTAAATAATTCATGTCAAAGCAGGACACGACTTTGAGAGCGCGCGCGCACATCGTTCGCTCAAACACTTTCACTGCTCGACTGCGCCGCTTCCGTTTCACACTTCCGCTTCCGCTTGCTGCAAGCCAGAGACATGTCTCAACGAACGCTTTCTACTATGACACTGCGCTAGCGCTCATACCGTCCGAAAACTTTCCAATCAAGTTGGAAATTTTCGGAGACGTCGCCAAACACTATTTTCCTTTTTCTTGTTTTTTTCTTCTTATAGATAAATATTCCGTAAGAGTTTTTCCCATTCAAATGCCAAAAATCCAAAAAAAATCCAAACAACAACAAAAAAACTACAAACAACAAAACTTGTAAGCGGCAAAGTTTTTTGGGGCGGCAGATTAAATTTTACCCCTTTTATTGGGCAGAAATTTCGTGTTAAACTTTTGACAACACTTTTGCGCTGCTCGATGGCGGACACTACAGTTACGGCGGGTTGTGGCGCTATTCGAGGGTGGTGGGCGGCTGTGAGAAGGGCAAAATTCCAAGAAATTCAACAGACTCCAAGAGGAGAGGTAGAAATGCAAACAATAAAAAAAATATATGAAGAAATAAAAAATTTACACAAAATGGTAACTGACAAAACTTTTCCATTTAAATGTTGTCAACAAATTTACATTAGCCGGAAATGGTTTTTGATTTCGGCAGCGTGAACGAACACTTTAAATAGTTTTTCTTTGGAAGGCATTAAATGCGATGCATGCGTTGAAGTGTTAAGGTCAAGGCTTTGGGTAAATGAGCGAATTATATACATTATTAATGTGGTATATAAAGCACATATTTTATATATGTCATACTCTTCGTTTTTAGTATAACATATGTATATTAAATGTGCTCTCCATATAACACATTAAAAGGCTATCTAGTTAATATACTTATTTACTTAACAACATTAAGTACATGAAAATAGTGACTTTTTTGAAGTTTAATTAAATCAATTGCTTTAAGTATTATGCTTCCATTATAAGTTGAGGCCCTATGCTCTCCGAAGAGTTCCAGGATCTAATGATGATGATGATCAGTTCAGTTATAGATTTTATTTAAAAAAATTATGAAACGATTACTATGAAAAGTATTACCAATTCATAGATGCTTTTTCTAATTATAGCGATTAATTGTAATCGTTTGCCGATTATTCTATTAACATAACATTACACTAACAATAACACGCAATCATGAATATTGGTATTTGGCTTGTATTGCGTAGTGTACCCACTAGGCGACTAAGCCAAATGTTATAGTACAGCATGCAATCTTGGTGACAAGCAGAGTTTAATTTGGTTTTTGGGTGTTCGATTTCTTGTAACACATTTAAAAGTATCATTAAAAGCCCTAGGATTAAGCCGAGCATGTTGTTGTTTAATTTTAATTTATTGATCATACAAATTTAGTAAAAAAATAATAATTAAACGTATGCGTAGTTCTTGCGACGTCATCCGTCAAACGTAAACTGTAAACTCCTTCTCTTCCTACTTCTTCAGCCAAAATTAATTAGCCGATTTGTTTTAATGATACTCTGGACAACCATGTTATACCATCGGCCGCATGTACACAGACCTTTTCCAAACCCTACACGGCGTGACAACAACTTTGTTAACTTTGTTAAGCAACTGCTCAGATATTAAATTTTCAAAGAGAGAAACAATATCGAGGTGGAGAGGGAGATTTTTCTACTTTACTCACTTTATATTTATTACACCACGATCTTAACAACCAAACTTACACACCGCCGCTAATAAAAAGAGTGTCAGCCTGTTACTTGGATAGAGATGTGTTTTTTAAACAAAAAGTTTACAATCTGCAGATTTTCAATACAAAATTTGGAATTTCTTCAACTTTTTTGTTGTTGTTTATTTGTTTAAAATTTAATGACAATTCTTTGCCCGCGTAAATAAATTTTCAAAAATTTTGCATTTTAAAGCCAACAAATTATCAACGCTCTCATTTGTTTGCCGCCAACTCATGCCTGACTTTATTTCCACCCCCGAAACTCACAAATAGGCAGAAGCCATGCCCACTCCTTACAGTGGCTGACTTTTCAATTGCACCGGTTTAAAAAACAAAAATGTTCTACAATTATTTTTTGCGCTTTTGATTTTGGTTTTTCCCTGTTGCCGGCTTTTATAATCGCCGTCAACTTTTTGTCGCTGTCAAGCAGACCATAAGCGATAACAGCAACAACAACGACAACAATCTCGAAAAGGCTAATTCTTTTTGAATTAAATAAAAGAAAATAAAAGAAAAAGGTTTTTTGATTTGGCAATAAAAGAGCAGCACACAAATGCAAATTTGAGGCGCTCAGTGGAAAAGGACACAAACTCAAGTAAGGAGTTTGCTTCAAGATTTTTTTTATATATATTTTTAACTTCTATATAGATAGACTTCAAATATTTAATAATGCAAATTTATGTCGACAGCAAAGTTTAACAACAATAAAAATAACTTTTCTTAAAGTAATCGCTTACATATTAAAAAATTAAATTGCTTAAATTATTCTGGACTTGACGCTCTTGCCTTTTCAGCCGCAACAACTCATTTGTCAACAATAATAACAGCAACAACAACGATAACAACTTGAATTAAAATTTATCAACCCCTTCGAATATGCAAAATAAAGCAGCATCCTGTCGACGCTTGCCCGTCCTGCGGCTCTAACGGTAGCGGCGGTTGGCTGGCTGGCTGGCTGGCGGTTTGAGGTAGTCGCGTTGAGTGTTGTGTCCCGGAGTGAAAGTGCAGGTCGAGATGGTAATAAAGTCTTTTGGCACTGAATCGGCGGCGGCGAGGTTGGGTACATTGGGCATGGTATTTGCCATTTGGCATTGTGCGCGCGCCAAGTGCGGAGGCCTGCAGCGGCTTTGATGTTGTCGTCGTCGTTGTCGTCGTTGTCGTCCTGCACGGATAGGCCGCAAATTTAATTATGCTCGACGTTATTAGTCTTCCAACGTCAGTGGTAGCAGAACAATAACATCTTTTTTTTCTCCTTTTTGTTTGTATTTCTTTCCATTTTGTTTAGCATTTCTCTTGACAAACTTTCGAGGGTAAATTGTGGCTTTTGTCAGAGATTTTTTTCAAGTGATTCATGCTAATTTAATTTGTTTGATCTTTTAATTTTGTTGTTGTTGCTGATATTGTTGTAATGGATATTATTCGTGCGTAAAATGCGGTAATTTAATGATATTTTATTTGTGACAGTGAGTGATTCGTTTGTACTAAGTGCTAAAAAGTCTTATATATAATTTTGATAAAATATATCCTTGGACTTTACATTTTTTAAATACCACATATAAAGAGGTTGGTTCAGTGGGTTGCCAAAGATGTTTGTCAAAGATTTCCATGAGACTTTCATGAGATAGGTAGACTGAATCTTCCGACAAATATTCAGATACAATGCGTACAGTTTGGTCAATTTATTGAGGTATTTTCCGGTGAGCTCGTTATTCTACGAAGACGTTAAAGACTCCAGTTTGGGCGTATCCTTTTAATCTCCTTCATAAATGATTCTATTTCGCTTCCATTCGAATTGATGTCTTCTATATTTGTTAAAAAGTTTATGATAAACTCAACGATGCATTCGCTATTTTTCACGGGAATTTCATAGATTATTACCTCCCAGATACACGAATTCATCATTTAATTGTTCAAGATTTACGACTTCGTGATCGGGCTTGCAGGTCATTTCGAAAATGCTTTTAAAACGCTGTTACACTACATTAAAACGCGCTTGATCGGGCATATCAAGTCGTCTGTAAATTATCTCGAGACGGTCATTTAGGTCGGTTATGTTCATCATTTTGCTTTTGCTCAAATCACTGTTATTATTTATGTTAATATTCTAGACGGTTTGTTAAGTTTCCCAAATTTTTTGTTTTTCGCATAAATTTTAAATTGTCTTCCTTTAAAGTTTCAACAAAAAAAAAACGGAAATATTCACAATATCATAGCAATAAATTAATATTTTTCTGCGAAATAATCTCTATTAAATTAATTTTTGATTAGCCCAAAACTTTCCCTGGCGTGAGCACAACATCTCTCAAAAATGTCATCGCAATCGGATCAATGATTTAGAAGCGCATTGGGTACAAAGATAGATATATTTATAAACGGAAACAGTAGTCACCTAAAACTGATTCTTTACCAAAATTACAACACCAAAAATAATCCTCGGTCATACTCATAAACCCGACAGACGCACTTGCGACTGACTCATAAACAAAAACTGTCTGATACCCATAAAAGACTCGAATGTCACACCAACTGCTTCCTTCGAAATAATAAAAGCAAAATAAAACGTTTAGGGAATTTGAGCGCGTCAATATAACCCAAACACATACACACACATACACAAATAAACACTCCCAATTTTACAATTCATGCTGTTCAAGTTGATGACCAAACGAACGACCAGCTGGCTCGCATTAAATAAGTCCGTAAGCGTCCTTATGAGCAACTCTTCATAAAGTCCAAGTCTACATCACAATAAAAAAAGTTTATATATATATGTATACTCGTATAAGATAACTCAAGCATGCTCGACGGAGTAACCTTTTCGGAGCTGTGAGTGGCAAAGCAGCAAACAGTGAAAAGGATGTTCTGCTTTTAGAAAAAGACGATTTGATTGCAAATGAAATAAATACACCTTTGGCATACCTCTATCAAAATATTTGTTATATTCACTTTTTATTTTCTCGTTGTTCTTCTTCGTCTTTAAATCGAAAATACTTGCAAGAGTATTTTCATTTCTCATGATACTTACACGCAAAATAATTGAGCAAACTAAAAAGTTAAAATAAATACTGCTACATTGTTTTTTAAACCCTTCCCCAGCCGTTCCATTAGTAACGCCCATAAGGAGGTGTGGTAAATTTGACAATATATAAAATATTATATAATAAAAATATAATAAATGCATCTTTTTATCTTTCTTTCTATCTATCTATCTATCTATCTATCTATCTATCTATCTATCTATCTATCTATCTATCTATCTATCTATCTATCTATCTATCTATCTATCTATCTATCTATCTATCTATCTATCTATCTATCTATCTATCTATCTATCTATCTATCTATCTATCTATCTATCTATCTATCTATCTATCTATCTATATATCTATCTATCTATCTATCTATCTATCTATCTATCTATCTATCTATCTATCTATCTATCTATCTATCTATCTATCTATCTATCTATCTATCTATCTATCTATCTATCTATCTATCTATCTATCTATCTATCTATCTATCTATCTATCTATCTATCTATCTATCTATCTATCTATCTATCTATCTATCTATCTATCTATCTATCTATCTATCTATCTATCTATCTATCTATCTATCTATCTATCTATCTATCTATATATCTATCTATCTATCTATCTATCTATCTATCTATCTATCTATCTATCTATCTATCTATCTATCTATCTATCTATCTATCTATCTATCTATCTATCTATCTATATTTCTTTTTGATTTTGGACAAGCCAAAATTTGCCACACCCACCTATTACGCCCACAATTTGCAAAACTAAGTAAAAATATTCTATTATTTCTCTAATTATGTATATGAGTTTGTATAGGCACTGTCGACATCTTCTTGAATAAACTGTAAAAAAGCGAATCATGAATAAAGTTGTTAAATTAATTTTAATTGTTGAAACTTTCATTTCCCAATCCCAGAAAGTGTTCGAGGAAACTTTAAAGGAGTTAGTTGGTTGGTTGAAGTGGTGATTTCTAGAGAAGGAATCCAAGTAGCACTGACGCGCTTTTTTGTTACCACATCCTCGCTTGCAACTTGTTAAAAGATTGTTTTATACTGCAGCTCTACTAAATCCAGTCAGTGCGGTTTAAGAACCATAGCAAGTCGTAGGTGCTCTTTGAGGTTTCCAAATAGCGGTTTGCCTAGAGTTTGTAGCCTAACCCTCCATAAGGCTGGACATTCACAGAAAAAATGGAAAACGGTTTAATTTTTTGACTAGAAGTTTACAGCTACGGCAGTTTGTGTTATGTGGAATTCCCATTTTAGCTGCCTGCTCTCCGATAGACCTGAAGCCGGTGATGACTCCCGTGAGTCTAGAGACATCCCTTCTTTTCATGTTCATCAGCGATGGCGTTTGTTATAGGTAGTCCAAAGAAGTAATTAAAACTTTTTTTGTACTACCTAGTTAAGTTAGAGTGGCGGCAAATGCCTCACATAGACCAGACTAGGTCCATAGCGATTGTTTTACCAAAGATTCACGAAATTTTTTTTTTATTTGTAGATACTTACTTTCCTGATTTATTCGGCATTGCCTCACAATATTCTTCAGTGTACTAACACATGCAAAATTCGAAACGTCTGTGTGTCTTTTTGGCCTTTTTGCACGAAATGAGGTCAACCATGTCCATATGAACATTTATTCGTTTGGCATGTGTGCGAGTGTTTGTGTGTGTGTGTGTGGCTGTGGGCAAAAATATATTGATTCATTTTGATTTGCTTCTTCCGTACTGGGAGTCCGTTTACTCTGGTTGCTGACTTTCGTTGCTCGTTGCTCGGTTTTTGCGAGATAGAAGTTATTCCATTCAGCTCCTCTATTTAGCTTTTACCTTGTGTTATAAGTTTATTTATGGTTTGCCCGAATAACCTTAAATTTAATTCATTCATGCAGAAATGGAGCAAATGAAATTGTGGTTCTGTTCGAAGGTCTTTCGATTCTATTTTCTTTTTTGTTACGGTTGTGCTAGCAAGGTCAACGTAATTTCTCGTATTTTTTTTTAATTTAACTAATAAAGGAAGTGTTCTCGGGCTAACATGGAATGCATGCTTGTCTGTCGTTTAAGTTGTGCAAATAAAATTTACTATATGTGGGTCGTCCTGGGCGTCAGTGCTCCTTTGGCTCCGATGTTATAATGCGGCTTATGACGACAATGGGCGGCTACCTCTAAACGAGCTGTCGCCCAAGGGCACGGTGAAGCCGATGTTAAAATTATTGACCGATTCTGAAGCCGATTATCGGCCGATTACTAAAGTCTTTTCGGCAGCAGATTCATTGAACCATTTAAATTATTCGCCTCAGATTGAAAATTAAATTGTTTCCATTTTTTAATATATGTGTGTATATATGTATATATAAAAAAACGATTCTTAATTATAACAAACAAATAATTTCGATATTCATCTTATGTCACAATTGTGATTAATTATGTGTCAGCTCAGCATATGACTGACCCACCCGCTGTCACAACATTTTGTCATACTTTATGACAAACTCGCGGCCGCAATTTTTAATTATCATCATTTACAACGCGAGTCAGCGGATGAATGAATGAATGAATGAATGAATAGCGTATATGTATGTATCTGCTCCCGACGAGATTAACAATTTGTCACGTGACTTCACATTTAATTATATCCACGCACAATTGGCGCAATTTTTAAGCTCGCATTTACGCTTGCAATTAAATATAAAAAAACGCTGCCCAGCTCATTTTGTTGTTGTTGATGTTGTTTCGAATTTTTGATTGCGTTCGTATTTAATAACCATGCGAAATACGCGCATTAACATGTCGTAACATGATGAAATAATGCCAGGCCAGTGTTGCCGGTGGCCGTGCACCACGCGAGTCCAGAGTGCGTTGCCGCTGTCATAACACTGATTGCCTGCTCGTAGTGCCGCTGTCGTTTGACATTGTTTTAATTTACATGTTAAGGGGCGTTCGAATGTTGGAGTTCTGAAATCCATTTGAATTTATATAATGGTAGATATATCCATATACTCGTATATATATATTTTTTGAAAGTCTGACATTTTGTCTAAGATTCAAAAAAAAATTAAAGCTCTATGTTAATTTAACATGATGCAGTGTTAATGTCTTATTTAATAAAGCGATTTAAGAAAATTAACATTGAGAGAGTGTCAATTTAACATGATACAGTGTTAATTTAACAATTTTTAAGTTGTCGTTTCAAAGATTATGCAAAAATTAACACGACAAAAATTGTTAAATTAACATTGAGTACTATTAGCCCAACATTTTCTATTGAGAAATGACAACAGAACATGTCAAACACTTTTGTGTGACAATTGAACTGAATTAACAACACTTGAAGTGTTTTTTAGCAATAGTGTTGAAAAATATTTAGCTGAAAAATTTTAATTATATATATATACTTTTTTTTTGCTGTGTGTAGGTGTAGTTTATTTTTTGTAGCGCCAATTGTACATATGTAAAAATCTTGTGTCTAATTATGAGTCTAATGAAAAGTTAATATAAAGTCAACTGAGAGTTTAAGTGTTTCTTCAGACTAATTTTAAATGTTGTCTAATGCAGAACTAATTTTAAATAATTTATAGTCAAGCTTCGAATTATTTATACGAATACCAATCAGCTTGAATTCAAAATCTCCTTCTCTTCGCAGAAGGTTCCTCGTCTGGGTTGGTTCGTGTGTCATTCATTGCATGAACATCTTGCCATGCTTTAACCATTTGTTGTTGCATTTTGAAGTCCACACAGTAAGGCACACGACAATACGCCAGTTTGCATGTGTTCCAATGATATTGAAGCAGTTCTTCCGTCTTCAGACATCTGTAGCAACTGCGACGTGCACCGCCTTCTTCGCAATTCTCGAAGTGCTTCAGGTCGACGAGCAGTTTGTGGCAGCTATGTCGACGACAACCGCTGCATGTAGCCGCATGGATCAGAATTAGATCCTCAGACTGGCACATAGATTTGCTCCTAAGATAATTCATTGCAGCCAATGATGTTGAACAATCCATAATGTTGTTGTTGCTGTTGAATTCCTAAGTCGAGGATATTTTTCGGAAAGATTGTTTAAATTATTTGGTTAAACGAGCGTTGTTACTGCATGAAAACGTTTAAAGGAGACTGGACTCGATTTTGAAATCGTCAGGACTTTTATAGTCACATTTTTGTACCGAAGCACAATTAATTTATTATTACAAAAAATTGCGAAATTTAAAACGATTTACTTAAAATTTTTTATCAGATTTTTCATATACCTGAAAAAATTATTCACACGTAAATTTACGTTTGATTTTTTTTTTACCTAATATTTATGACACTACTATTTAAGGTACTTGTCTGCAGTAATGACAGACAGGTACATTTGAAAAAAAAAATGAAAAAAAAAATAGTAAGTGTCTGCGGCTATGCCGAAGCTCAAATACCCTTCGCCATTTAAGTACCCACAAAAAAATATGCTTCTTTTATCACATAAATGCTATTATAGGAGGATGTTGTTCTTGCAGGATCACACCCAGTTTGGTTTTAATTTTTATAAACTATTTTTACAAGATTTTTACGCATAAAAGAGGAGTTTGTATGGCAAGTGGGCGTGGTTCTTATACAATTTTGAAACGTTCTAAGATTTCATCTTTCGCTTGAAGAATAGGGCTCATATATCAAATTTTAGCTCTTTATATCTGAGCTACGGCTGTATTTGCTAGGACAGATGGACAAATATGCGGGCAGACAGACAGACAGACAGACATTCAGATAGACAGACAGACATTCAGATAGACAGACAGACAGACAGACAGACAGACATAAAGCCGGAATGTGAGACGAACATCGTAAGTTCAATTCAGTATTCGACAATTGAATGAACAAACTCAATATACCTTTCGGTACGAGGAAATGCATGGCGTAGGGTAAAAAATGTTCCAAGAATTCTGAGAATTAAATTAAGCTTGTAAATATTTTTGCGATTAGGTAATGGTAGTTATCCACACTTATGCTGCAAAGCCCTTTCCAGGTAATCAACTTACATAGTCACATAATTAAAGGAAATTAAAGGAAAACGATAATTCGACCGAATATTTATAAATTTTTTTCCATATAAATAACAGTTACATTTGTTAAAAGCAATAAAATAAAAAATTGTTGTTGTCGGATTTCAGAAAATTTTTATACGCTTTTAAAAAAGTTTAGTGCGGAGCAAAATTTTTGTTTCACTACCTTTGGCAGGTAATCATTTGTAACGTATTTTTATTTCAGAACCTTTCTCAGGCAATTTATTTGGAATTTCTCCTCTTTTTTTCAGTCTATAATACAGAAAGTAACTGAACGGTCAAATCTGTCAAGTGAGTAATACAATATATTGAAGGAATATTTTTGTGGGTACTTTCACACCATATTTTAATATTTTACCTTTTGGTAATGTCATGGTGTAGAACATAAAGTCATTCCCGAGTGGCAGTGGGCATTAAATCGATCCAACCACGCCCATTTTTCGATAGTGATTGCATAAACTGAGATACCAATTTTCAGATTTATAGGCGCAATATTATCGAAAACATCGAATATATTCACATAATTTCATGAATTGTGGGCGTAATATATGGGCGTGGCAGAGTTCAGATTGCTAAGCCTATATATATTTCTTATTTTTAAAAGTGGACTATTAGTGAAAATTATAGCTTATTTTCACTAATTGTGGGCGTTATAGGTGGGCATGTTTAGGATATATTAAAACGCGAATCTTCAAGTGAAATGAGGAGATCTTCATTTACTTAATTAACATATAGAAAAATATTTTTTTCTTTTACTTATAACTGAAACATTGGATTTTAAACAAAGTAGACTTTTGACGATGTATTATGCATGAATTGATGCATGAAGGAAAGACATACAACAAAATGGTTAAAATATAAAAATGTATTTCTTCATTTATTCGATATGTAATTTCATTCGTTTAGCTGGCGGTTCCATAATTTTTTTATCCGTTATTATTGTGCTGTCCATGCAGTACACATTGGGCACATTGCATACCTCATCCTAGCAATTTTCCAGGTGATACTGAAAGAGATAATTCATCTGCATGCAAGGACGACAACCATTGCGTGCTTGTTTCCTGTAGTTCTCGCAGTTATCCAGAGAGTCGTGCATTATCTGGCAATTACTACTCTGACAATTGCGGCATTGGACCGCATGTCTCAGAATTTGGTTTAAGGTCACAATCGCTTCAGTCGCAAAAATGTTGTCAAGTTTAAAATGTGGAAGGTGTAACTTTCGAATCTGTGGAGAAAGAATTTTAAATCAACCTTTAAGCCTTGTTAGGTAGTTAATTTTACGATTTATACTAAGAGAAGTAAATCGATTTATACATTAAATTAAAAGATTTTTAAGTAAATGGTTGTAAATTATTCTAAAGCTTGATTCAAACTATAACTATACGAACTTCTATTGAAACTTTAAACCAATTAAAACCAAAAAAACTCTGAAATAAATTAAACTGTTTAAAGAGAAGCACCAGAATCAATTCTGAAGAACATCGACTTTCATAAACGCAAAATTTCTTTTGAGATGTGGATCACTTCCTGGTTTCTTTAGTTTTCTTCATCGATATTCCACAAGTGAAAACCGAGTAACTATGACATCTGCCCCTTAGACGTCAGCTGCAGTAAATACTAAGTAATGGAAGATATTCAATGTTAGTTCTATTACCCTAAATTAATCTCCTTAACGGAAACAACTACCAAGTTTAAGGATCCATTGGACCAAGTGTAATTGCATGAGTTAATCAAAGCACTGTAATCATGCGCATTTTTTAATTATTACTTTTATGTAACCAATTAAAAAAATATTTTATATACAACAAAATAATTAAAATTATTTTAATAACATACAAGGTTGTTTTCTAGACTGATTCTAAGCCAAGCTGAAATTTGTGGAAGCAGTTGACAAGAAATATTTGACTTGAAAAGGTAGAAACTTTCGCTGAACCATATGAAATATTACTTTAACATATACCTTACCGTATATAACTTATACCTGCGTTGATAATTTATAGCGCGTATTTGTATTTTTCTACATACATAACTCGATATAAGGTAAAAATCAAACACTGAAATGATTTTACCTAGATTTACTTACCAAAGCATTTTCTTTACATAACCTTTATTTCTTTTACATTGACGGACTCTGAATTAAGTTTCTAATGATTGTTTTTGTACTAAAAGAACACATCCAAAGGTTTTAAAAACAACTAAATTGTGTTCCCTATATAAACAATAAAAATTCACAACTCAAATTACTATTCCAGAGCAAGGCAAATCTGTCACGACGCGAGCGGTTTAAACTTTAAAATAGTTGTCAAAAATTCTCGATTTCAATTTAATTCAGCTCACTCCAAATGGCTTCAACATCATCACAAAGGAAACGCTCCAATTCTTTCCAAGATCTGGACCACCTGATGATGTCTTCATTTTATTCGATCGAGAAAGTCCCAGCGGAAAGCCAAACAAATATGAAACCTTATCGGAAATGTATGTGGTGCTGCGTCGACGGCGTCTGCTGCGGTGAATGCAAGAGAAAGGAGGAGATAGTCCGCCGTCACTATAACAACTGCAATGATCAGCAGTGTCCAGTGTCCTTTTGCAAGATATTTAAATTGGCGGAACATGAGATCCCCAAGAAGAGACAACAGATGACCATTGCTGCGGAGGAAATGGATGATTCTTTTATAAAACGAAGACGGACGTAGATTGAAGTGTGATTATGTTGTGAGCATAAAATGTTGATGACTAATAAAAATGAATTAAAGTACTTTAAAATAATAGTAATGGTCATTATGTTGACTTTATTTAAAGCATAATTTTATGGTTTTGGTCAAATGGGTGCCAAGGCTGCAGCGGATGAAATGTAATTAGCAGAGCTGGGCACGAACTAGTTACAAATTTAAAAGTTAACTAACGAAGTTAAATTTTTTACTAATTTTTAACTATTCCGTTTATTTTGAAAACTTCTAAAAAGTTAATTAACACGGGTTAAATTTCTTCCGTTAATTCAAGTTAGTTAAATATAAAACGAAACACTGAAAAAGAGAAATCAATAACAAAAAAGGAAAAATTAAGAATTGTATGAGGGCAAATCCGAATGATTTACTGACAGCCTCAGCCTACTTGGATTTAGTAAATAAATAAATAAATAAATTAAATTATATAAAACTATTACAACTGAATCACAAATTAAACAACAATTACATTTTTTTCTCAGTTTTTGAAGAATGTTTTTGTTTGTTTTTGCTATTGATATTTTAACTTGTACGCTAACTTGTACGTTAATTTTTCAAAGAGATTAACGAAATTAACTTGACGAAGTTTAGGTTTTCGGTTAACTTTTCTCAGATTAACGAAGTTAAATTCTAAATTACCGATACCCACCTATGGTTATTAGAAAGTCTAATTTTAGACCACTTTATCGATTATAATCGATAATTATCGGGAGCAGTATATCGGTTAAAACAAAGCGAATGCTGACTTCCATATACCCGAGATTAGTAACCAGAGTTTACGTGATGCGAAAATGATCCATGGTTATCTGGACGATTATGTTAATCTCAAAATGGACGTCAGGCATGGTAAGTTCTTCGAACTGAATCATTTTCATAGTATAGTCTGGCTTAGGAGAATATTCGGTTTCTGTTTCGGATGAGTTTCGGTTTCGGGGAAAAAAAAATTCGTCCAATCTCAATTTTTTTTTTGTAAAAACGAATATTTAAAAATTATCTATTATAGACTTCGTTTAAAAAAAAAAATCAATCAATCTAGAAAACATAATCAAACTATAGCCAAACTATTTATGAAGTCATTATGCAAAATGTTTCCTTATATGGATGAAATGGACAGTTTTCAATTTACTCTCTTACCTACTAACAAAACTGAAGTTATATTATATTTTAGCTTCATACTTCAGAAATATCACAAAAGCTTCATAATCTTCTTACTTGTAAAGTAAAAAACTTTACAATTTCAATCGTGAAATTTTGTTTCTATGTTCTGCTGGTAGAGCAGATTTTATTATTAAGATATGTAATAAAATCATTAAAATTCATAAATACATTCATATGTCAGATACATTTCATCCTTTATCCTCAAAACTAGCCTGATGATATTCAAAAAGATTATCCAACACGATGCAAGTTGAACAGCCATCGCGAGCTTGAAATATGCAATTATCACGGTATTCAAAGAAAACTATTGTCATGATCGAAACTTCAGATTTATCGGAGGTCTATATAGTCTTGAATCCTAATAATTGATTCACGAAATTTAAAGACAGAATTATATAATATTAAAATGTTGATTTTCTTTTAATTTTAAATATTTCGATAGCTTATAACGAAAGAGCTTTTGTAGCTCAAATTGAAATTAAAACTTTTGTCGCTTGGCGCACTTTTGTTCTACAACATCCTCGTCTTTAATTTTTGGTTTATTCTCTAGTGCCTCGGGCATACCATCGCTTGCGTTCAATTCTTCTTGTTTCGGCTGCAGAAGATCATGTTCCCTTTTTTCGACAATCCTAGTTTGACCCTCAACAATTCGACACTTCAGCTGAAAGAAACATTCCCTCATTTCGAGCCTTGCCGTCTGATTTTCGAGTTCGGTTTGTTTTCGCTTTAAAAGTCGCTCTTTCATAGCGATTTCGGTCAATTGTTTCGCAAGATTTTCTTCCTTCCTCTTCACAACACGTTCCCGACGTTCGATACTTGCCGTCCGATTTTCGAGCTCATCTGACTCTCGCTCTTTAAGTTGGCTTTCGGTGGTTTCATGCTGACATTCTTGTTCTTTCCGCTGAAGATCGTCTTGTCCAACTTTGATTGCGGCCGTTGGATTTTTAATTCTTGACTTTTCACAGTTGGGCACGGCGCAGGCCTCAAGTTTGCAGTATTTGATGTGGTACTCGGACTTCAACAGTTCGTACATCTTCCGACAAGGCCGGCAGCGAATTTTGCTTTGGCAATCTTCAAAGTGATTGATTGAGTTCCTGACGCTGGTACACTTTGGAAGATCGCAACCGGTGCATTGGCGGGCATGGATCAGCAATTGGTTCGAAGTGGGGAAATTGGTTTTCATTTGGTCCATTTTCTTTTACTTTTTTTTGTAGAATGTCAGTAGTAACAAATATCAAGTTTTCAGGTTGTGTTGCTACTTTGCGTTGCTGAAGATGTCTGAATTTGTTTGCAGATATTTTGGCTTATATAGGCAAAAATTTAATAAAACATAAATTGAAAAACAAATTAATTAGTAAATTTTTAAATAATTCTACCTGAGAAACGATTAACCAGTTAAGTTCAGGTATGATTGGTTCATTGTTTGCATGTGTATTAGTCCTACAAGCAGGTAGTTGAAGCGTTTTTAATAGTTTTTGAATTTAAATAAACCCAAAAATTCAATGAACTTAATCAAATCAAAATACTTCGCTTTAACTACATTTCATTTGCGACTTGAATAAATCACATTATTTAACAAGCGAGCCAGAGACTTGGACAAACTTTCGCAAAACTTCTAAGATTAATTATTTACAATCACATTATGCCAGAGGATGCACGCATATAAGCTGCCCGCCCTGTGTAACACCGTAACACCACCAATCCAACCTTAAGCCGCTAACTAACAAGCCAACCCCTGAGCGTATCAAAACCCCACAGAACGAAACACTTTGCCGCCTTGGAAGATTTATGTGTTGTCATATTGGCAAACAAGAACAAATAAAATAAAATCGAAAATAAAAATGATTATTGTTTGGCAAATTTATTATTTCTATATTTGCGCAACACGCAAATCCACAAGGTCAGCTATATAAAGGACGCTCTTGGCCATATTTATGCACCAACGCACAATAATCGGTGTTCGGGGGCGGCTTGGGGTTTGAGATGGCAAAGGCTCTTGCGTTAATCTCTTCATTATATGAAAATGGATTAGGTGTAATTAAAGGGCCGCATGTGTGCCTCTCAAATGCGATTTTCCTAATGAAAACATGCGTCTGCCTCCGATAGATTTGTAGCTCGCACATGCGTTTATGCGGAGCACTTAATTTAACGATGAATTATTTGCGTGGCATGTTCTAATGTGGGCAGCGGAAAGGAGGCAGATGAAATTTGCCATGGCAGAGCATACTTTTATTCCCCTTCTAAGGTGGCTTTGCAGCATTGAGTTTAAAATTTATTATCAGAGATTGTTGAGAATTTTTTATTACATCAGAAATTGTTTTCTGTGTTAGTTGCAATTCAAAGATATTTTTCGACTTTCTTTCGATGGGATTGAGATCAAGACCAGATAATTGGTTTCTGGAATGTGCATTAAACTTTCTTTTATATGTTCATACTTAAATAAAATAATTTAAAAAAAACATGATTTTCTTAAAATTAAAAAATTCATTCAATGTTTTAAATTAAATAATGATTTATCTTTAGAATTCCAATACCCTTAAAATCGTTTATGGAATAGCTCAAACATGTGCCGTAGGCTATATTCAGTGTGTTCTTCCATTTAGAACGCTCATAAGGAGGCGTGTGTACATATATAGATACATATATATGATCAGCATCAAATACTTAGTTGATTTAACGATTTTCTTCCTCCTCTTCTGGGATGTTAAGTTTTGAGATGAACCAGATCAGGTCAAAACTGCTCCATCCTTCCATTCAAAACTCACTTTTTTTTTTAAGTTAACAATATATTAATAACAATAGTTGCTTATTTTTTGGTGTCACTAAAAATTTCGTAGGGTATTTGGGTTTCGGCACTGACGAAGATTATTCTCCAACTAATTTTATACAATATATAAAATTTAGTATTTTATAAGAAATACTAAGATTCGTATATATGTTAAGAAAACCCAAACTTAAATCAAACATGTAACAAAATTAGGTAAATTTTGTATTAGCTGTAACAATTTCAGAGACAGGCTTCTTACCCTCTACTCACTCCACCTTTCGAACCACATTGGAAGTCCTCTCTCACCTTCCACTAATCGACATATTTAAAGTCCTTAACAATTCAGGATGGTAAAAGCATTGATAGCCCCCCACCCCCGGCCACTTCAGGAGATTGTGGTATCAAAACGTCATTAATTATGCTACTTGTGCTGGTGGAGTTGCACCAGATTTCCCCTTTTACTACTACTTCTACTACTATTACTACTACTACTACTACTACTACTACTACTACTACTACTACTACTACTACTACTACTTCTACTACAAGTACTACTACTAACTTCTACCACTCAAGCTCACTTAAAATATTACTTAAATTCTTGTCTATGGGCCAAAACAAAAAACTTAAACCTGCTTGCAGGACTAATTGAGTTCATGGAATCCAAGTACAGTCAATTATGACTTAAATGAAATCCATTTACGAAAGAAAGAGACAAAATATATATTTTTTCATTTGCTACTACCTGTAGGTTCTAGGAAGGTCAAAACCAACTAGTGAGAGAATTATCTTGGGTTATACAAACATGCGGACATATAGACGAACGGATACACTGACAGACATCGTTACAACTACTATTCATATATGACATTGTTACAGCTACCACACCTCTTTATGGCGGTTGCAAATGGAAGACAAATTCAATGTACCCTTCGGTACATGCTTGCCCGTAGCTATATAAACTCGAAATATCTATAAAGAAAAAATTATTTCATCAACAACTTCACCAGCGAGCAGAACATCTTTTCTAGTTTGCTACTAAAATTCGACAATGGACTTTTCAAAGTATCACTACCGCACCGAGGATAAAATGGTGATCCATGCGATGCATTGCACCGGCTGTGTTGAGGTTAAGTGTAACAGCATGCGGCTCGCTTTTAACCACTGGGACTATTGCCGGAGCAAATCACGCGATGTCTGCAACACATGTCAAAAGGTTGTTCAGATGTTGGATATGGAGATGGATATATAGAGAAAATAAGTTTGTGATGCACTCTTGGATAAGAACGAGGAAGAAATGAAAGAGGAGAGAATATCTCAATATGTGAACAATAAACAGATTCATTTTTTATTCTAATGAACTTCAAACTGCCTTCGTTGTAAATTTTTAGACTATTAAAAACGATAAAAAAATTTTTAAAAATTTTATTGTGTTTTCTTTTTAAGAACCCATTTGATTTATGATTTCTCGAGGCTTGATATCTCTCTTGGTCTCTGCGATATCTGCTGTCTTTTGTTTGTTTAAATAAAACGTCTACAGGAAAACCAAAGAATATCGTATAAGGATTAAATAAAAAAAACAAATAAAAACTTAAACATTCTCCAAAATGAACTTAGATATAACAAACAAATCGTTAGCCATTTCAAATCGCTGCGAATGGTTCAACTGTTAAACTATCGATCTTGCATAACTGACATAATTGGCGCAATAGTCCGGGTATTCTTTTGTTATTGTCACTATTTTTGCGCTACATTTATCGATTTAAGAAAAAAAAAAAACGAAACTAGAGTGTACCGCGTTAGCGTTGCGCTGCCACTCAGCTCCAAGCGAATCGATACGCGTATTTGCCGCATATACTCGTATATAGCTCCTACCACAGCGCACAACGTACGCCTGTCCTCGTAACCTTCTTTTGGTTTTAGTTTTACGCGTATGCGGCATTTTCGGGCGCAGCCATTGTTACCAGATACTCGCAGCGCTCTATACACGCTCCCAATGGACTTTGGGTTTTGTTATACTTTTTGGGTTTTTGTAATTTCGGCGCTTCAATGTTGCAACGCGAATGTTTTTTTTTTTTGCCCTGTGGAGGAGGTGCTGCAGGGGGAAGGGGGGTGGGAGGTTGGTCATCATAAATCATTTTTATTGTGTGCTCCAAAGTAAAACGGAAAGAGGTTGTGAAATTAATACGCGACATAAATATCGAACACTTTACGGCATTGTACGAGTTTTTGCTTAAGGCTACCAGGCGTTTTATTTAAAAATTATACTACATACATAATAAATAAATATATAAATAATAATAAAAAAATTTAAAATTTTTATATATGTATGAACCCATCGTTGGTACTTCTCACAAAACATTTTTGTTAATTTGCCAAATTTTTTTAGAAGTTTTTATTGAACAGAAATATATCAATTTCTGCATTGCTCTAGGCAGGAAATGAACCTGTGTTCCGAATGATTTAAGCGTGCTCAGCAGTTTAACGCATTTAACCCACTTGACTACTGACTGCTACTACAATAACCATTAAGAATGGATTTAAATAAAATATTTGTTTTGTATTCATACTAGTATTAACATTTATTTAAAGAAAAGAATAATAAATAATAAAAACAACAACAAATTTTAAAGCTTAAATGTTGATTTATGCTGGTCTCTTCATATTGTTTAAAGGTTTAAAGAATCGTTAAACTAAATTGAAATCTGTATCCTTCTTGTATCAAAAATGTGGAGCCAAAGTGAGTTATTTAAATAATATTTTTATTGTACAAAACGAGATATTCTGATATGAAATAATCAACACAATTAATTGTTTAATTTGTTACATACAGTTGATTTTTAGCTGGAACTCCATCTATAACCATTTTTAAAAATAAAAAGTCTTTCACATCTCAGACAGTGAAAGAGTGTCACGAATTATTAGATGTGCTTACACCGTACTTTACGATAAATCTGATCTGGGTACGAGGTCATAGAAACATTGAAGGAAATTGTAAGGCAGATGAGTTAGCTAGCCTGGGCACTACGCTACAAATCTGTCCTGACAAAGAAAATATACATATGACATTAGCAACATGCAAACTATTAATAAATAAATATACCATTGATATCGCCAATACTCGCTGGAGACAATACACAACCTGGGTAACTAGTAGACAAACATGGCCAGAATTGAATATGGGTCGTACAACTCGTCTACTGAAGTTCAGCAGGACAGACATTAGAATTTAATTTGGGGTCCACACTGTATCTTAGAGAGACATGCCAACAGATTGGGGGCACCTTTTTACGACTATTGTAGGAGTTGTTAAGACGCAGATGAGGAAGATAATATCGAACATCTTCTATGCAGGTGCATGACTCTGAGTATAAGAAGGTTTCAATTTCTTGGACTCTACTTTCTAGACAACATCACGGAAGTAGCAGATATCAAGCTGACAAAATTAGTTAGCTATATTAAGGCCACAGGCTGGTTCAAGAAAGACCCAGAGGTAGAGTAAGATGCAAGTTTAGTTCCGGTGGTATCACAAACATTTGAATTAAAGATTTATTTTTGCCAGAACACTGTGGAAATTTTAGAACTTTATTCAAATGTTACTCTTGCATAAAAAAATCTTCCAAATCTAAAATTTATTTTTATCAAATGTATATTTAATAATTAATACTTTTGTTTGAAATTTTTACTTTTTTAATAAAGCATTTACTTAATACAATTGCAAATTCAGTTGTATCAACAAAATTTGATATTACACTTACACTTCTCAGAAAGGTTTAAAGGCGCAAGTATGGACCAATAAAAAAGCTGTAAAAGTTATTTAGGATTTCAATCTGAGAAGTTACGACATAACTCAGCACAGTTGAAATTTTAGAATATTTTTCGATCAATAATTTAATCAATCCAATTAAAAATTTATTCAAGTCATAATATTGTATTAAATGTCTCGCAACACTAAAACATATACTTATAATTTAATTTCATTAATAAATCAACTTGTTTGAATTTTTAATTTTTATATAAATATTTGCTTAATACAATTAAACATCTCGCTGCATCAACAAAATGGGATATTACACTTGCGCTTTTTAAACAGGTTTAGAGGAGCAAAGTACGGACCTAAAAATAAGCTTTCGAATATAGTAAAGTTTCCAATTCAATTTTGTTTATAAAACAACAAAAAGGAAATTTTAAAAATCATTTCGATTAAAGTAAACAATTTTGAGAAAATATTTAACAATAGTAAAAAAAAAAGTTACCAATTTACCGTGTCAGGCGAAAGACAAAACAAATGTTGGCTAACAAATTGTCTCATTAAATTGAGCGCTCATTATTTGCCACTTGTTCGCTTTTTTGTGTTAATAAAAAATTCGTTAACATTTTTAAACATTTTACAAGCAGTTGTTTTTGGTGTTGTTGTCAATTTTTTATATATATGTATGTATATGTGCCAGAAGAGTGATTAAAATTGCATTGAAAAATTAAATTCAATTTGAAAACGATACCAATTACATTACACGGAATTATAACTTTAATTATGACATTGTCTGACGCAGGCGATTGCAAAGGCCGAGGCGGGGGCCGATGTGGGGTGGGGGGTTCATTGGCGATGTTGCATAAAAACTGATGATATCACACAATATGCAGTTGTGTATTAAAATTAAATTAATTTTATGCAAATTATCACAATTTTCCTGAATGTGCTTAATTAAAATATATACATACACAGGCAGTAGAAACAACTGTTGTTTGGTAGTATTAACAGCTTTTTTTATTGGTTGTTTTTTATGTTGTTGTTATTGTTGTTGTTGCTTGTGTTTTTTGCATATGTAAAATATTGGCTTAGCGTTGCATCGAAGCTGCGAACAAAGCATTTTCAATTAAATTCGAAAATTGTATACAACTGCAAATAATCAACAATTTGCGTTTCCTAATCTAATTGACATTGCATACTCAAATTATTGCGCCGCATATCCGAAAATAAACGCTGGATATACAAAATAGCAATAGCAACAATAATGATAATAATAATAATGGTGTTATCCTTTGGCGTTCGGACGGACAAGTTTGCATATTTCATTTGGGTTTTCATATTCGGCTACATAAATCCCCAAACGCGCGCGCGCGAATCATCGATTCATTTGAATAATGCTTAAATTTTGCTAATGCTGCAGTTAGTTGCACATGCCATTTGAGCACAGTTTTGTTGTATTTATTGATTGGGAAATTTCAAAATGTATTTCGAAAAAAGTTTTAAATTTTGTTGTAGCGTTTTAAAATTTTAATTCTTTAAAGGATTTAGACTTGAACAGTTCAAAAAACGTCGGAGGCTCAATAAATACTCTAAAAAGCATAGAAATGTCATGAGAAATTTCACAAAATAAAATAAAAAGCTCATGAAGCTTAAAGCTTTTAAAAGCTTTCAACATTTTGTAAACAAATTTAAGTATTGCATGGTAAATTAAAATACCCAAGTCACTTGTACCTCAGAATATTTAAAAGCTTTAGAGAGCGCAATTTGAAGCTTTTGCTTGCTTAAGCAGGAGAGCTTAAGTCTTTTCTACAATTTAACAATGAAATAAGAAAAACAAATAAAATTCAAAAAAAAAAAAAGAACGAAAAAAACTCTAATAACACGAAAGTCGCTATGAAAGAAATCATATTGAAGAGTGACAACTTTAAGCATAGAATAGCAAAAAGCAAAAAGCTTGAAAAGCTTTTTTCATTTTAATTTTTAAATATAGCTTTAGTTCGTTTGTCTTTTGGTTGTTTTCTCGAATATTCACTTCCACTGTTATTTAGCCTAATTGTAATTGCTGTAATTTTTCAAATTTCCCTTAACACCCACCAGCGCGATTTGCAAGTGGCAACAAACAACCCCAGGCCACACTAACCACAATCACGGCCGAACACGACCACAATTTAAGGCCGCATATTCAGGCACACCGCCCGGCAACACACAATAACCGCAGAGCAACAACCACCCATCCACCCACAAGTGAAAAATCACCTCTTTCCGTTTTGTCTACACTCTCTAGCCTGCCGCCCCTCCTCTGGGGTAGCACTAAACGTTGACAATGACTTTATCCCTCGAACTTTATGACCAGGCCATAGAACTATAGAGAAGCCTTTTGACTTGTTGTTGTTTTCGTTCGCCTCTGCTGCACTATTAATTACCATTACCGCCATCATTACTATTATTATAATAATGATTACGTGGAGTATTATTGTTATTTTTACAGCCTCTTCCAGTGAGTTTTGGCGTTGGGATTTTCGTCCTTTGCGTCCTATTTCGAAAAAAAAACACAAACAAAAACAAAAACAAAATAAGAAAATCTCTCAAACTCATTTTCATTTCCGTTTTCGCAGCTGATAATGGCTAATTTCGTGTTTAATTATGCATAAATGTTTGTGTATGTTTGTGTGTGTGAGTGTTAGTGTTGTGGTGTCCTTTTCAAGGATGTCCTTGTCCTTGTCGTTATTGTTGTTGTTTTTTGTTTGTTTTTGTTTGTTGGGGACAGACGGAAAATGTTAATAGCTTGATGGGGTGTGTAGTCGTTGGTAGTGACAGTGGCGATAAGTAGGCTGTTTCGGTTATTTCTGTGTAAATGTGTAAGTGTGTATGTGTTTGGGGGCGCAAAAATAATAATAAACCGAAAGCAAAATGTTAAGTGAATATTAATTATGAAAATTAAAATAGATGACGCACGGCAAAGGACACGATGACAATTTCAGTAGTTAAGGAAGTAGTTGTACCCCAAGCGCGTCTAAACCATTGATCCGATTGCAAGATTACAATGAAAAATTAGGGAAGATGCTGGGCTCATGGCCGGCAAGGTTTTGGGCTTAAAAAGTTTATACTGCGCCTACCTGATACGCCCACAATTTCGATTATTTCGCTAATATTTCTGCTAGAAATCTGAAATCTTTTGGTATCTCAGTTTGTATGGGCACTGTCGGTAACTTCAGGTACTGTCAGCTAGTATCTTAAATATAAAGCAGGTACTTTAAGATACGATGAAATCTGTCGTTGGTGAAAAATTGTGTATAGATGGTTTTTATTGCTTTGGTCTCATCTTTTAAATCTTGGTACCTTTAAGAATAGCAATTGAGGTATCAAGGTAGGCAATATTTAAATTTTTGTTGATTCTAAAATCTTTGAACTTCGTTAACGAATCTTCCTTTGGTTATGAAATTGTATACAACATTTATGTTTTTATTTCAGATAAAAAATAATATAGACTAAGATATCTTGAGTACTTTTACCTAGCCCTAACCTTGCCTGAAGATGTATCCTTAATTTTTCGATTAAAATGTCCTTCATATACTAAACCTTGCCTAATCAAAGCATAAGTAAAAAGTAAAGTACAACATTATGTAAAATATAAGCAACGCTTTTAATAAAAAAAAATAAAATGGCGTATGATCTTTTTATGGTTCTCAATAATTCAATTCAGTTTTCTGCCAAAACAGATCGCTTCACAATTCTTACCTGCTTAGTATAAATTCAATCGCTGCGCTAAATGTTCTACAGCTCGTTGAACAAGCTACAACAGTGCGCACAATCTCCGCTAAAACTTTAAAACATCGCTCGATCAATCGATTTGAATTCTTCCACGAAGCTATCACCATGCACTTCAACCTGATGAACATCCTCAGTTTTCTTGCCACGATGATTGTGGAGACATGCTTGCGCATTAGCAAGCGTGACGTAACCGTTGACTTGGACATCGAGTCGAATGCTGATGAAACCGCTGCGTCCGGGGTGGCTAGGCCAAACGGTGTTCAGCGCTTTGACGTTATACCGTATTGCAAGCGCCATTCAATGCCATCCTTAGCTGACATGCACTCGCACGTCATTGTTAAGGAGAAGCAATGCCAACGCTCGAGAAAGGAACACTGGAATTAATTTTTGGATATTAAGACATTATCATTTGGTTGTTGAATTCTTTGACTATAAAGAAAAATGTATAGTTAAAATCTTAATAAAAAATATGTCATTATAACTTAAGTAACTGTCTATGATATATAATCCTCTTTTTTTTAATTAACTGCATATTCTACTTTCAAAGTTTCGCTTAAATTTTCCTTAAGCCAACAAAATCGTCAATCATCTTTTTTTCGCCATATGATTAACTTCAGTCTGACCTAAATTCCACAAAACAGAGTAATTAAACTTAGCATTGTAGCTTATGCTCAGCACACAGAATTTAACCACACATGATCTTGAATATTTCATTGCATATTTTATGGCGCATTATCATAACAAGCGCACATTTTACGCTTGTTGATTTTTGGTGTAGCCGAAAAAGAAAAAAAAACCCGTCAGTTGGACAGCTTCCAAATGGCCTAAAGTATGGCGGTATGTGTGTGTGTGTGTTAAGTGTGGTTAACCATGACAACAACAAAAAACAACAAAAATTACAAAAACAATATCATCTACAACGAAAAAACGACAAAACCGACAACAATGTTCACTCACTCGTTCAACTCGTTTTGGCGGTTGTTTGCACTCACACACACACAAACACACACACACATTTGTGTAAACACATTCATATCCTTATGCTCATAGGTCAGTGGCGTAGTAAGCTTCAATTAGGGGATTTGTAAACTTAGGAATAATTCTGGTTTAAGTTTTTGGTTTTATTCAAGATTCGGATTAATTAGCTTAAACTATTTTGTTTACAGAATTTTGCTTATGACCTAATTTAAAATTAGGTCACTTTTAATTCGGAATGCAAAAATATATATCGATGTATCGATTTAATCAAAAATATATCGATAACATTCAAAATACGATAACAAAATGCTTTCGAAATTTGTTAATTCGTATGTGCTCTAAAAAATCTGAAATTTGATATCTGAGTTGATGTGGTCGCTGTCGAGAACTTTATTAAAAGTGGGCATGGCTGGATCAATTTAACGCCCACCACCATGTTCTACATGATGTTTGTAATTACCTTCCTCAATGGGGTGTAACCTTTAGTTCGATGTGCTAATATATTCAAATATATTAACTTATACATATTCATTCTACAAACAAAAGCCAGGCAACGCCGGGGACTATAATCTAGTGCCTAATAAATTGATAAGATCCTTAATAAAAACCTTTATTTCTATTTTTTTCTTTGCAAATGAAACTATTTCAGAACTTTAGCTGATCCCTATGTAAGTACTTCCTTATATCTGTGAGCTCTTTCGAGGATCCGGCGTGACCAAAATTGATGATACCTTTTAAACTTTATTTTGTTGCTGTGCAGCCGATAACAGCCGGTAAACAGCTGGCGTTAGAAACGTTAATTAGAATTTTGATGGAACTTTATTCAAACGATTTTTTAGAAAATTTTGAAGAAAAAAGAAAATCGTTCGTTTGCCGAAACAGAATAAAATCCCGACTACGACGCTGTGGACAGTCATTGACCACAACTTCGCGTTGACCCGCAAAAAAATATAAAAAAGCAACAACAATAACAACTCGCTACGCTTCGTTGCACATTTTTATTAGCCCCTTTCTTTACGGGTTTTTAGATTTAAGTTTTTTTTTTGTTTTCGTTTTGGTATGTGTGCTTGTGGGTGCGGCTGATGGGCGTAAATTTTTGTACACCCATACTTGAGTACATTCACACGTGCACAAACACACATCCGGCCACATTTACACCCATACATCCTCACATACATACACACGAACAGAGAAGAGTATTATCCACAAATTGGCTCACAAGTACGCCGAAAAATGAGGAAAACGACTTATGGCGTATTTCCGTTAAAACATTTTTTTCGGCTCTTCGGCTTTTTGTAGGCAATTTTTAGGCGCACAAAGCATGCATCAATTTAGCTAAGACCGGAGCTTAGATTACGGAAATTGCCACCTTGGGAATAAGTAGATATAATTTTTTAATGTTTTATGGCACACAGATAGATAAAGTAGAGGTATGCATGTCTGTACATGTTTGTACATGGATTAGTTTGGTTGTAGTGTGGAAGAAGGATACAAATTTTAAAAACGTTGGCTTTCACATAGAGGCGGTAGATATATAAATGAAATTTGAGTTTGGCAAAATGAAATAAAGAAGTTTTAGGAACTCATTTAGTAAAGCAATGTGGACATTTCAGTGGGACTCCTTTGCATTTCAAAGTTGTTTAAATTAAAAATTTCTGAGATTATTAAAGTTATTTACAAATAAATAAAAAATTACAAATATCATATTCTCACTTAATAATAGTTTCTTAATTTACATAATCAAATGAAGTAAATACTTATACTAAATACAGTTTGGGATATCAGTAAAAATAGGAAATATTGTAAGAACTAATTCCATGTTAGCAGGCTCGTATCTAGGAATTAAGGCACCTAAGGTAAGAGCCCTTGCAAAATATTTTTATGAAATAGTAGTTGTTGAAAACTTTAACAGTAAAGTTTTTTTATGAAAGCAGGTGAAGAAGTAATAAAAAGTACTCACTTTTGTAAGTGTCGCCCTAAAGCTTGTTCCACATGCCGCCCTTACAAAGTACCGCCCGGGCAATTTGCCCCCTTTGCCCCCCTAGATACGTGCCTGCATGTTAGCCGTTCTGTTCTGTTCTGTTTTAGCCCAGATTGGTTCGACATAGAACGAATACTCTTATCTTACGGTACAACAATAATAAATACAATTAATTTGTCTATTGATACAATAAAATTTTAACTAAAATTCTATTCACAACAAATATTCATCAATTCAATTAACAGCGTTTATTTCATTTATTTATTTAATCAATATTAGAGGGTGTTCCGATAAGTACTTAGCCTCACAGCCCGATGGAGGAATACTTTATAGACGTTGAGAAAACTTATTTTTCAGAAGCTGGAGCAGAGCTTGGACAATTGTATCAAGCTAAAAGGAGACATGAGAAATAAATGGACACTTTTCCAAATTTTCGTTTTTCTTTTGTTTGCTAAGTACTTATTAGACCACCGTCGTAATTCAAAATTTGTTATTCTTTATCTTATGATAAAAGTCTCTCAAAACTTAAAATGATCAATCAAATATTTAATAGTATTAATTAACACTTTTGCTTGAAATCTATAGTTTTTAGTTAAATATTTTTGAAATGCAATCAAAAATTTTGTTCAATCAATAAAAAAAAAAAATTCAATTACAAAATTACTTTCCTATTTCTGTGTGGGGTGTTCCAAAAGTAATTATATCTGTTGTCACACCTTGTTAATGAAATATCTTAGTTTGACTTTTTATAACAATTTATCAATTGATTCAATTAAATTGTAATCTAATAATAACTGATAACTGATTTGTAATCTAATAAATAAAAAGATGCCTAATGATTGATTCTGAAAAAGAATCTGTTATCAAAACCAAAAAATTTTATTATAATTATTTTTCGTTCTTATAAAAATATTTGTTGTTATAACTCTTCAAAGTTTGAACCCTATTTCTAGTAGTATACTATACAAAAAAGTATAAAGATTCTTTTGGAGCATATCATTTATAGTTTAATCTGTCATCAATCGTTTAGAATTTGCCTACCACTGGTCCAGCTTTAAATTTCAAATGTTACAATTTTCTTAGACTTCCTCCAGCATTACTTAATAACGATAAAAAAAAGTCCTCAACTAAAAAAACGGATTAAACGGATTGTCATTAATATTTTAGTGACCCACATTTGCACTTTAAAAAAAAAGAAGATATTTCGACAATTTTCTGCCAATAAAGCAATTTGATATATCACCAATATTTGTATGACTTGTGTTTGCGGTGTTCGTATGGCAATCGCATGCGTTTGTTTGTGTGCCTTAATGTGTGTGTGTGTGTGTGTATGTGATATGCCTACATGAGTTTGTGTGTTCATGTTCACACCCACATGCAAGAGTCAAGTCCAAAAACTTAAGCACGCCTACAAATGACACATTTAAGTTGGTTTATGTCCTTTTGCAACTTCGACGACTGCTTTGATTTATGTTTATTTGTGTTTGTGTGTTTCTGTGCTTGTATGGTTATGTCTCTGTGATTTTGTGCTGCTGTTGTTGTTGTTTTTGTTGTAGTGGTGGGTGTGTCAACCATTTCGGGGGTTTAATGTGTTGAACTGTGCTTAGTATGTGTGAAATTTATAACCACGCATTCGCATCATTAACCACGACAGGCGGCGGTGTCGACGGCGGTTAGTGATGGATTAATAGCGCAATTTATGGTGCCTGCTCTTTTTTGTTTTTTTTTTTGGTGTTTTGGTGGGTTGAGGGCGTGCGACAGTCGTTTACAGTTAACGCTTTATTGGCGCAAAATATTTATTATTTTTAAATCATATTATTATGATTTTTATTTGTTTGTCAAAATTTGTACGAAATGTTGTCATTATGTGGTTTTATACGATGGAAATTGATCGATTCAGCTAGAGTAGGTTGTTGAAATATTTTGTAAATAGTCTATTCTCACTCTTCCTAAAGAAGTTATGAAGTCTTATAAAATGTGTATGACATATGGAAGCTCTTTAGCTTTTCGAATGTGAAAAATGTAAAAAATTTTAAATCGATTTTTCCTTATAACCAAGATAAAAGGAAGGTAAATCTAAAATGATAATTTAAAGCGTATATATAAATTTAAAAGCTACTTTCAGATCTCTTAAGGATCTAGAAAAATATAGAAAAAAAATATCACAACTTAAAAGCTTTTAATGATCAAAACTCTTGTGTTTGGCAAAAATTTCAAAGCTATGTCTATACTCATTCCAAAATAATGAGAGACAGTTGTATAACTACGGTCTTAAATTAGCTTATGTGAGGCATCAGTCGCAACAAAAACCTAACTTAACTTCCCCGGAAACTACTTCAATAAGTAAGATGACATACATGTTGGTCATTTGTAGGTAATTCAAATAAATAAGATACATTAAAAGATATTTCTACGAAATATAAATACATAAGATAAATTATAAGCTTTTCTAGGTAGTTTAAGTACCTAATATATATTTAAAAATACCATCCCTTATATAAATAAAAATTATACATAAAATAACCGAAGTCTACTTTTCTTAAAAGTGAAAATATAAAAATATGTTCGTTCATCAATCGCTCTGCCAAGTCCAAGCTAACGTCTTTTGCACGCCACCAAGCATCAACGATCTTTCGAAGCATTTCATAAATTCGATGAAGTAATCAAGATGTTTCCTGTACCATGCATCAATTTTTTCGCCACCAACATCGTCATCTTTATTGCCATCTTGCTACTGCGCAAGATTATCCAAATCTTTTGTTCTATCGAGCAGCGGACAATCGACGGTGGATCTGTTGGCGAGAGTTGTAATGGAACAACAACACGTCGAGGAAGTTTAGTGAAACGTAATCGGCTTGCACCGGCGGTCATTCGGTAGCCTTTGCCATAGAGCAGAGATCAACGCCAACAAGCCGCAAGAGATGAATGCATTCTTGAGATGGCAAAGGAAACGACTGGCAGATTGTTATATGGAAATGATAAAATAATATCTGAATAAACAAAAAATTTAAGTTTAACTTAATAAAAATTGTTGTGTACTTTTCGTTTGTTAGTAATTTTATGTTGGAAGGCTTTGGTAGTCATCTATCAGTAGTGAATATTTCTCAATGTGGTGTGGTTTATATTGATTTTGGCAAAGTAAGCCTGATACTAAAGAAATAACTTTCTAAGTAGATGTAAGTATAATTTTCTAGATGGTGAAGGGTATAAAAAGAAGAGGACAAACCTTGTGAGCTATATAAAGAAGTTAGTTTAGAGGTAATTCGGGCTGATATGGGACCATTGCTTCCAGTCCTCATGGACCCTTAAGCTGAAGAAATAAGTTTAGATAAAGATGTAAGCATATATTCCAAATAATATCATAATACCGAATTGCTATTAAAGGTAAGTGGGATTCCCTTAAACGCGAGACCTGGAAAAGTTTCAAGCCACTTTTGAGGAACGCATCTTTTGACAACCTCGAAAACATTTGCGGATATCCAAATCTGCTTTGATTAGAGTTGCCTAATTTAATTTTGAAATTAATCTAACTTTTATTATAACATTTCTATAATAATTATTAAGTTATCATTAAAAAAATGTAAACTAAATTAATATCATACATACAAACTCTTCAACTTCCATAAGTTTTTCTAGTGAAAAAAACAAAACTTGCTAACTAAAGTTAGCATATAAAATGAAGAAATACTTTCTACGTATTTATGTAGAAAAAAGAAAACCTTTACAAAATTCAATAAGCAGTTTAAAACTCATTAACTAGAAACGCATTCGAACGCCAGTCCAAATCCACGACTGCAGCAACAGGAGGAGCACACGAAGATGAGAATACAAGAAGACGTAAAACAAGCAACAGCAGCAAAACGTCTGCCTCCACAGCTTCGCCGTAGTCTGTGCACAGGCAACTTGAGTGCCTTGAAAGAAGCGAACAAAACAACAGCAACAACAGCAACAACAAAAACGAGCCAAACACGAGCGAGTGAATATTTCAAACGATACCAAAAACTTATAAATTAATTAGAATAATTAATAACTTTCGTTGCTGTTGTCGTTGTTGTTGCTTTTGCTGCTACTGCATTTGATGATGTTGCTGCAACTGCTGTTATTTCTGCTTCTTCTTCTTCTTCTTCTTCTTCTTCTTCTTCTTTAACAACTACTGCTGCTGCTGTAGTTGGCGCGCGCCTTTTAATAACCATACTTGTTGGAATTTCAGCCTCATTTCCATTAATGCTCGTATTCCTTTGCAGACTTTCGCTTTAAAATGCAAACGACTGAATGCTTTATATTTCATAAGCGTAGCTAGAGGGAATAAATGGAGGATTCGAAAATTTTAATTACTAAGAAAATTTAAAAATTCATATCAAAATCATTCCAAATGATGTCCACGTGGTGACCACTCCAGCCAACTTCACCAAACTTTAGATACGATTTCGATATGTCTCTCTAATCCCTAAATTGTATTTATCATCGCACGCCTCTGATTATGGAGTAAGTACTAAAAACAAACAACAACATAAACAAGAAAAACATGGCAGCACTTCCGGCTTGGTGCAAAAGTGCCTCTTGGCTGGTTTCCGTCGCTTCGTGTTTTTTTGTAAATTATTTTAAGCGAATGCCGCGTAAGTCGAAAAATTAAGTTTAATTTGGAATTAAATGCAGTACAAGCTTTCGTTGGCGGTACGAATTATTTTTGGTTTACTTTTTTGTATCGTTTTGTGGTTGCCATTAAAATAAATGGTAACAGTGAAGGTGTTTTTTTTTTCTAATAAAATACATAATTGATTAGACATATTTCAAGTGGAAAACTTCATATATCATGTTTATCTTTGAGTTATTCACCTTCAAATCGATATTTTTCAACTGAAACTAAATGTTGGATAATGTCTACAAGTTCGTTTTCTAAATGTCATAATTGTAAAGTAATTTTAAATATTCATATTTGACACAATCATCACGCCACTTGTATCTATAGTTCGCCTAAAATTCTTTGTGTAAGTTTATATTCTCTAAACGGAGGATAAGTTCTCAGATAGGCAAAAGATGAAAACAAATTTTAAGGAATACTTTTATAATAAATGAAAAAAATGTATTTGTCCCAAATAAAACTGCAGTTAATACTTTGTTTTGTATTTGGGTGAAATATATGTTTTTGTATACCAAAAATATTCTATTTGGATCAAATAAAAGTATATTTGAGACAAGTATACACATTTGTCTCGAATAAACTTTTGTTTAGCACAACTAAATAAGTATATTACACTTCAACAATATTAAATTTTGGTATAGTAAAGATTGTTTATGGGACAAATAAACTATAAAACAATGTAGACTGAACTGATATACAAATTTATTTGCTTTTTAAATTTTGTTACACCCAAACAATTGTTATTTCATTCATTTAAACATATGCGTTTTAAATGAAATGTTTTTTCACAGAAACATAATTTTAAAATAATAGCTTCATGTGAATATATTTTGAATTTGTCTCCCAAGCAATATTTAGTCGAGTCAATAAAATAATGTGTTTGGAATATTTTGTTTGACACAAGCAATTTTTTATGAAATGAATATATTTGTCATAAACAATTATTTGTTTAAAGTACTCTTTTATTTGTTGTAAAACTTTAGTTGATGCAAATAAAGTATAATCCAAATATATGTAAGTTTTTTATTTGTGTCCACAAAATTGTTTTTCTCCATGTAGATAATCAACTTGTTTGCATATGATTATTCACACGAATCTACTGAGTAAAAACGAATGTGATTGGAGAAGAACAACGAACACTTTATATAAAGACTTAAGTCTACGTGAACTACAAAAAGCACATTTTTTTGTTTCTCTACTATGGCGTTGGGTATTTGGGATTCAGTATAGCCCGAGATAATTCTATATTATTTAAATTTATTTAAATTCACTAAAAGTTGATTGACTTTTAGGACACTGATGCATCGTTAACGGTTCAAGGAAATAAAAATAAAGTTATAAATCTTTCAAAATATATACATATGTATAATGTATCAAATACTTTAAAATGCAGTCCAAATTTTTTTTTTATATTGTTATTTTATTAATTTCATTTAATAACTTACATGCAAACATTTTTTTTTATAGAATTACATACTCAACTTTTGCCGTTTAGCGCACGGAAGTTCAAACGTCTCCTCGTCTTTGTTTTCTTGCGGTTGTGTGACTGGTTTGTTTGTATTCTGTTTTGCGACATAGGCTTCCAGCTCCTTCAGCTGCAATAGACTATCCTGAAGTATACCGCCTTCCACGTATACCGCCTTCCAATGCTGTTTGGTGGTCGCACAATTGGATACGTTGCACAACTCCTTTTTGCAGAAACGAATGTGGTGCTTCAGCAAGGAAATCATTTTATGACAACTCGGACAGTTTCGCTGCATGCAATATGTCCAGTGGTTCAGCGCGTTCTTCATGCTGTGGCACGATTCCTGATCACAACCGGCGCAATCCTGTGCATGGACCAGCTGTTTGTCCAAAATCGAAAATTTCGAAAACTTTACGTTCCCATTCATCGTTATTGTGTAGTTAAATGTTATATGTAACAAAGTATGAAAGTTGAGTTGCTTGTTGCGACTAGCTCAGCGTTGTTGCATATGATAAGGATTGCTTTAAGATCTTGAGCTTATATAGCAAAAAATTTACTAAAGAAATGAGTCGAACGAAAATGGATTTATTAAATTTTCATTGAATTCTACCTGACCATTCGGAGTGTCGTACCTGATCGATAATTGTTGCTTTTTTTTTGTTGATAAAAAGGAAAATGGTTCTTTTATAATAAAAAAAATTGCTTATTTTTTAAGGCAACAAAAAAAGAAGCAAGTCTTAAAACTGTTTCAGAAAGCGCTACCTGATTTATATACCTGCAAGGTTAAGTGCTCCTCACACGGAGAAAAAGTAACCGTATTGGTCACTAATAAACAAATTTATTTGGAGTATATGTTATTTGCACCAAATATACATAGTTTATATTTAGCGCAAACAATATTTGGTTGCTGTTAATATTATTTAGTATATAACAATAAATAAATATATTAAACAAACAATTGTTTATGTCAAAAGAATTCATTTGTGTCAAACAATAATATATTCCAAATATATTAAACTGTCTTTCCATGGAATATTGTTTGGGAGAAAAACTCAAATTGTTTGCATATATGCAAACAATTGATATATCAATTAAAGAAAAAACGAACAAATGTTTTTAAACAATGCACAAACGCATTTCTTTATTTGAATGAAATAAAACTTATTTGGGTGTAACTTCATTGTAAAGCAATAATTTTAGTAATAATTTATATTTATTTGATAGTTTATTTGTCTTGAATATAATCTTTACTATACCCAAATGCAATATTGTTGGACTGCAATATACAACTTATACATATTAGTTGTTCTAAACAAACATTTACTTGCCAAAGTTAATTAATTTATCTCAAATAAACTTTTGTTTGATCTAAATAAAATACTTTTGGAACAAATACAGTTATAATGCTAGAAACAAATTGAATAGTATTTGCTGCAGTTTCATTTGGGACTAACAAATTGTTTAATGAATTTATATGAACTTTTTAGTGATTTATAAATTGTCACAACCTAATTAGGGTGGTTCATGATTCATCAAATAAAGGTAATTTGTGATTTGAAAATTTCTAAGACGATTTTTTTAATAAAATAATTTAATAAATATACTTTTATTACAGCTTTTATAATCATTAACCAACCTTATTATTAGGTCTACAAATAAGTTTCGAGAAAGATGGCGTGGCACGAGGCTTACGTTGGAATTCGCAGATGGTAACCTACTTGAAAATTAGTTTGTTTATACCAGAACAACATAACCTCATCATGTTATTAAGTTCGCATTAGCATCATATATTTTTCTTCATCTAAAAATGTCTCAATTTGAGCCAACTAAGTGTCATTTGCGGGAACTTTTAATTTATTTTAAACTTTTAATTCAAAAAAATCTGCTGCTGAGTCGCATCGATTGCTCGTAGAAGCATATAATGAGGATGCTTTGAGTGAGAGAATATGTCGTGAGTGGTTTCAAAAATTTAAAAAAGGTGATTTTGACATAAAAGACAAAGATCCAGTGGAAGGCCGAAAATTTACGAGGATGCAGATTTGGAGAAATTATTGGGTGAAGATTCGTCTCAAACACAAAAGGAACTTGCACTTAGTTTAGAAGTCACTCAGCAAGCAGTCTCACATCGTTTAAAATCGTTTAAATATTATTTTATTAACAAAAAACGGCGGAAACTTATTTGTACACCTAATAAATTATGATATTTTATAATGTAGTGCATTTAAAATAGTTGGTTAGACCTACATATTATACAAATACTGAATTATTGCAGCAAAGGTTAAACGTTTATCGGGATATCTTTACCAAAGTGCCCCAATACCAGAAGCCAGTCAGACATTGCATACAACTTTAATGCTTTTGGACGTGTTTCTATTAGCACAAGCCACACGCTTCTCATTTTTTTATTGTAGACAACTTTATGCTCACAGACAACACTCAAGCATTTTGTAGAAATGCAAGCGTTTGTGAAGCTTTCAAATGCTTTCCCGACAGCTGCCAGATATCTCGCATATGCGAGTATAAAGTTGAAGTGAAATTCTTGCCGACTTATTGTCAACTGATGTGAAAATAATATTGATTTCTCGAAAATTGCAACATTTGCATATGACAGTTGGATTTCATAAGATTTTATGCGAAAGTATCTATGTGAGAAGTGTATGTGGGTGTGTGTGTGGTGTGTGTATGGTGTGTGTATTTACCAGCTGCCGAAAAAGTAACACATTGTCAAATAGTTACGCGCTTTATTTAAAAATATTACATTTTATTTTTGATGAGTGTGATTATCATCATCATCGTCATCATAATCTTCATTATGAACATCATTATTATCATTAATAACGATATTAATATACTTTTTAAAGTTTTCACACTTCAAAAAATTTTGAATTGTTTAATTTTTAAATCTTTGTCGAAGTTATTTTAAACATAACGAATCTTCGTTTGAACAACCAACGCAAAATATTTGCATACCATTAGGCGCAACAAAGAAAGCTTCATCATCTCTAGCTGTGCTGCCCGCATATAGCAAGACTTTTTCTCTTCGCAAGCGATTTCTACAAATTGCAACCAGGCCAGGCAACTTTTGATGCACTAAGCGAGTGTCAAACTACTTTGCCGACGTACATTTGCAATGCCTCAAGTTTTGTCTTTAAACAAAAAACTCCAGCACCTAAAATACATGGAAAAATTCATTTAAAAATACATGGAAAAATATGCCAAGCCCTGGCGGAGTGTAGTTAAAGTTTCCTTCAAACACGATACCACAGGAAGCGCTGTAAGCTCTCTTGCAGAAGAAGACAATAAAAAATATTAAACAAAATAATAAGAACAAAAAAGAAGTACAGTAAAAAAAGGAAGTAAAAGATGCAGCAGCTCAGTGGGAATTCACACCAAAGAAATGGCGTTGCATGTTGCGCGCTTATCACGTCAGTGTGTCTGCGCGTGCGTCTGTTACGTTAACGTCACGAGGACATTCGTCACGTAAAGCTGTGCTCCAGCAGCAGCTAGACGCGTTCTCTACGTAGACGTCTTGGTAGTTTGCAGAGTTTGGGAGTCTAGGGGCGTTACGGCATGAAATCTTATATACAGCGAGGATCAAAAGAATTAGATCGAAAAAAATTTTTAATCAAATATAAAAGTTTAATTTTTTTAACTTATTTTAGCCAATATTTAGTAACTTGTTTTATTTAAAACTGTTAGTAATACATTTTTGCTTTTTTGTCCTGCTCTCAGATTCCTGTCCTGCTCTCAGCTTCTAGGCCATAAAAGAGCACAGGTAGAAATTTTAGCTGCCCATTTCTATGGAAAGTCCGCTGGGATCCAGTTCCTGCAGGTATACAGTCTAATCTTTGATTAGTGGCTTCTAAATATTAATTCAATAAAAATGTGTAAGAGATTGTCTTCAGCTTAACCGAAGCTGTCATACCCTTCGCCATTTTTTAAGACATTTTTAAATTATGGTCAGTAGTTCCAAGTTACCATTACAATTAAAATTTACAATAGTTCAACCACTGTTTTAATTAAATTTTTGTTTTTTTATATTTTACAAATCCATGAAGAAACCGAATATACCCTCTGGCAACTGCTTGCGAATTGAGTAGGGTATAAAAAAAGGTTTGTCAACCTTGAAAATGTAATTGTCTTGCAGGTACATAAAGTATTTTACTGACATCCATTTAAACTACTGGGGAGATATATTTTTATAAACAGGTAGTTTTTTTGTTTTCCTTTTTAACCCAAATAAACACTCTTCCATTGCTTCCATTCTACTGCCACTTTCCACCGAGTAGACTATATAAGCACCAACGTTTTGGAAATCTATTTTAATAGTAAAACAATCGCTCGTCGAATCTGTTATTATTTAAATATCGTACGGAATACTAGAATACATCGGAGCAATGGATAAATCCACACCAAAAATTCAAGTCGTTGGATATTGTTTCCGCACGATGAGTCTGACGAAACTGAACCCATTGCTGGGACATGCTTACTTGTGTACAACGGATTGCAACATCGAGCACTGCCGGAGCATGAAGATATACAGCGTGCACAAAGATCATTGTGCACGGCAGACGAGCGGCGGCTGCTTGAGTTGCAAACACTTAGATCGGCTATATACATACCATGTTCACAATTGCAAAAACCAAGTCTGCTTGGTACCACTTTGTAAAATGGTTAGGCACATGCGCAGCAGTTTAGAAAAATTGCTTGACGAAAAAGGAAGTGGAAAAAATTGACGGAAATGCCGCGTAATTTCTGCTATGGAAAATTCTTGTGATTATATGACAAAATTTTATAAAGTTCACGTAAGTTTAAGTAAAAAAAAATAAATCCGGTTCGTAAATGAATCCGTTTATGATAAGATCTCAAGCAGTTAAGATAGAATCAAAAATTACTCGATGTACTCAACTTACTCGATCTGTTTAAATCTGATCATATAAATTTTTTTTTTTAAATGTCTAGTTATAACTTTTTACTTTAAAGATGTGTTCCATAGTATTCCACTTCCAAATGGAAGCATGTCTTAGTTCTTCCCCTAGAAGCACTTATTTTGGTTTGTTATTATATAAGAACTGTTTCACGAAAAATTTTATATCACATATGAAACTATTTTTTAGCATAAGATAATGTACGAGATCCAAATGATATAAGATGGAATTCTTTATAAGGAAGTTTAATTTCTTAGATTTAAATAAATTGAATTAAGTAAAATTAAAAAAAATATATATAAAAATTTGATGAAACAAAGATTAATTACTTTTCAATTAAATTTTGTTTATTAAAATTCCACTAGCCTCAAAACTCATAAAAATGTTCGATACTTTTGCCTCAGACTGTAGACAAAAGAATTTACATATGTATATATAGATATGTATGTAAGAGTGCAACTTCGTCCTGTTGATGTTGCTCCAGTGTCAAAAGAATAATGTAACGCAAGTTGCTGATGAACTTTAGTCCCGTATGAGCAACAAAACTTTCATGGAAGAAACAAACAAAAAAATATTGAAACAAACAAATTTTAACATATTAAAATACAAACTTAAAGATACAAACTTCGCCTTTTTTAATAGTAACAGAATTTTCAAAACTTAAGTAAAAAATCTTGACATTTGCAATGCTCTGGAAGTTCCGAATTTTTGAGTATTTCGGTTCAAACTTTTGCTCTATGGGTCAGTTCAACAAAGCGACAAACAAGTGGAATAGCCCGCCTGCAATTGACAATTTATTGCTGGCAATGCGTTGCGCTGCGCTGTGTGCAATGACCGAGCGACGTATTGTTTCTTTAGCGACAAGCTCATATATGCACAGAAACAGCGGTACATAAAAATTAGGCTGGTTTATATTTATTACCAACTTTGGACACGCTGCTTAAAGTGTCGCAAAATTTTCGAACCAGCCCAAAATCGCTGCGCGCACATGTACGAGTGACATTCAATCCAATATGGCGATGGCGGCGGCAGCGGCTGACATATTTCTGCATGCCACCGCATTGCTATGATTTATGTCAGCGTTGATTTCTTTTGTTGCCCGCTCTGTTCGTTGGCTGTTGTTGTTGTTGCTGTTGCTGTGACGTAAAGCCTCGCCTTTTGAAACGTTCGTCTTTTGACTGCAGCAGCTTCATTCAGTCGCTTCATTCGCCTCGTTTCATGGGAAGCCCGCATCAATTTTAAATTACGTTCGTCGTAAATTGTTTCGAAATTCGCGCGTGCTCGTTTGTTGTTGTTATTGTTTTTTTTTTTTTGGCTTAAGTCATTTAGCTGGTCGATTTTTTTTGGTTCGAAAAATTTTAAGTCCTCCGATCAGCATCATTGATGGCCAACTTGTTTGCTCTTACAGAAGTTGAACTTTTCTGCATACAGTAGAATATGAATTCTTTTATCGATAATAAAAAAACAGGGTGTTGTGCAAAGACGAAAAAATAAACTTTGAATTCGGAATCGATTTTTTGTAGTTTTTTGATTATATCGAAATTTTATGTTTGTTTAAATTAAATATGCTGAAGGTCTTTTATATGGTTAAAGGTGGCATAGGAATGGTGGATTAAGGCAAATTTGGTATTATGTGAAAGGTTTTAATGGTAACTTTAGTAAGATTTTGGTTAAGGCAATATTATCAAATGTATTACTAATGTATATACAGCACAATGGTGGTTCATGAGGACCAGTCCACATCAACTCAATTCTAATGCATATACAAATATATAGAAAAGACTTAAACCTAAATGAGAGTATTCATAAAACGCATTTTTTTTAAATCAAAACAATGTTTGTGCTTGGTAAAGAACCTGTAAATTACCCTCCACCTCTGACTTATCAATAGTTTTGACATAGTGCTAGGATCTTAAAACATTTTATTGCGAGCTGATATGTCCCAAAAGCGATTAAAATTGTTGATACACAAAAATCGCTCAAAGCTAAATTTTGTATCTATTCCTCAAATGAAAATGCATAATTGAATCAAATTTGAATAACAGTGAAGCAGTGAAGAAGAAGAAGACTGTAATATAAATTTAGAGTGGCGGCAAATGCCTCACATAGACCAGACTAGGTCCACAGCTATAAAAATAAACAAAATATAACCTATATCTGAACACATATTTATGACATAACTTGAGCTCAGTTAGTAGACATTTAAACCGGTTCCGAAAATGAGAATATTTATTAAATTTTATTTTTTAAACTTTTCCTTTAAAATGGCTATTTTTGCATATAATCTAAAATATTCATGGTTTTGCAAATTGTTTTGTCAAACAGTACATAATTTATGCATATTTTACAAAAATTCATGTTATTGCATAAATTTGCACTTGTTAAACCTATTGGAATATATGCATATTTTTGCATATTATACAAAAATGCATATTTTTGCTTAGGTTTGGATTAAACTTTTTAATTTTGTCATAAATTGGCTAAATTTTTAGAGTACATCAAATTGTTTGAAAAAACAATATTCTTAAAGTTAATTGTTCATTTGGAAATATGCTTCTACGACTGTTGGATGTAGCGAGATGATTTTATTTATACAAACATATTTTTAAGACCCAATCATGGGAGACTCGTTTATGAAGATTCAAAAAAAAATGTGTTTTCCTCATAAGGGAAAAATAATGAATGATCTTAGTCTATTTTAAATAACTATTAAACCGCGATAATTTGTCTTAATGATTTTAAGTGCATATTTTAAACGTTTTTAGAGCATATTTTGCATAATATGCCATTTTGATTTGATTGAAATTTTAAGTGCTTATTATATGCGCATAAATTTATAAGATTTTTTAGTATGAAATTTCAGTTCCTAATTATTACAAACGGTAAACAAAAGAATTTAAAATAAGGTGGATTTTTTTCTATAATTTATTGGTATCGATTTATTCCCCGCAACTCTTCTCGCGCCTCATAAAATTGTCAACCAAACTTGAAATATAATTTACAGCCAAAGCTCAAACATGAGTTACGCCAATAAAATACAAAAATATACCTTCAAACTTACACACACACAAAGAACACACACACGAACATAACTTCGAAAACTATTTCATATGAACCTAAAAGTATGCAGTCGTTTTTTTCATAGACTTAAAACGCTTATATAAATCACTTACCGCACTCGAAACCAAACCAAACTGGCAAATAAATTACCATCGAGTGTGAAATAATTTTGCGCGCATTATAACACAACTTTCGAACATAGAGACATACAAACATACAAACAAACAAACAAACGAACAGACATCCAAAAACACGCAGACATGCACACCTATACACAGTCATCGTCACAGTTGCCTACAATCAAACAGAGCGTCAGAGCATGAAACACGCGCGCCCGTTGCCAACTTCATTTTGCGCTGCGCTACCAACGCTAGCGTAACGTAACGTATGTATGTATGTACGTTAGAACGTACGGCAAACGAAACTTTTTTTTTTGATTAAAGACCTACAAACATGCAAACGTGAAATTGTGGTGCTTCTTCGTTTTTCGAATGCCGCCGCGATCCGCACTTGCCTCTGGCGGTCTAACTAGTAACTAACCGCACCCATTCCAGCGTTAAACTGCGCTGAAATGTAATTAGGAGCGCAAATGTGTTGCAGTGTCTGTCCGTGTCTGCATGTGTGTGTGTCGGCCTGTGTGTGTGTGTGTCTGAGTATGTGTGCGGCAAGTGGTATACTTAAGTTCATGCTGCCTGTCAAACGTTCATTTGTCATCATTCTTCCTTCCGGCGGAACGGTGTGCCTGCTCGTTCGCCGCACAGTACTCTTTGGCACAAACGAATTTATAATTTCTCTTTAAATATTTAAGTTTGGTATCGTTTTAAGAGTATAAAGGAGATTTAATAAAAAAAAAGGAAATACTTTGAAATTGAAAAATAAATCTTTGTTGTTTCTAGACAAAATTACAAACTTGAGATCTCTTTTTTTTTGTAAATTTAAAAATGTTGAGCAGCTTTAAATTTCAAGATTAAATTACAATATTGGTATCATTTGAAAGAGAAAACGTAAGATCGTAGAAGGAGAAGGAGAATACAAAGTCAACAAGAAGTTACAAATTAGTTTCAAAAATAACCTTTTTCTATCTCCGGTGAACAATTTTATAAAATATTTGTTTCATTCTTTATAAAAAAAAGACAAATGTGAAAAATTTTGACCAGCTCTGTCAAAAGGTTTCTATTATTAAAATCTTAGTCCTTAACTTGTTTTGCATAATTTTTGGAGATATTTTTGTTATACTTCCGAGTACTGTGCGCGTAGTTTACTCGCAAGTTAGCTGCAAAAACAAAACAAAAAAAAGATAGGTGCGAAATTATAAATTACGATTTTGTTTGTATTTTAACACACACACATAAACACATACACATGCAACGGTATCTTGCATGTTGCTTGCGCCAAAATTGACAAATGATATCGTCAAGTTGCGGCGGGCAAATGTGAAAAAAATAAAAAATAATTATAATAAAAACGAAATTGTTGTAATTAGTTTTGAGTTTTGCGATTTAATGCGTTTTCGACGTCTGCGCGCCGAAGTAACTTCTTTTTAATTAGCCGCGCACAGCACTTGGCGTGCAATGAAAATTATCTCAAAATGAGTTAAAACCAGCGCCAATTATATTCGCATTTTTTTTGAAGGCATATTTTATGCCACTACCCCCAAGTGAAAAAGTAATTTATTTAAAAATTTTGAAACTTTTATGCACATTTGTACCTCCTGCCGATGCGACTAGTCGCTGCAAGAAAAGGCATATTTAGGGTGGATCGTAATTATTTCGAGTTGTAGTCAATTAATCGAAATTAAAGTTTTAAAAGCTATTATAATTCGATATAGCAAAAGATAAGAACGAAATTTTAGTTAAAGAATAAAGGTAAATTGAACAATTTTCATATAAAAAAATTATAAAAAATTATTTAAATTTCTTGCAATTATTGTTGTAACGCAACTAATGATTAAAATCATCGCACACACACACACATACAGCACAATATATAAGCGCCATCCTAAGCTGCATGTTCGTTCTTTCTTCGCTGCGTTGTGATTTCTAACCGCGCGGGCCGTTGGAAATTTTCATATAAACCGCCGCCATGCTGCGTTTTTTGTTTCTCATACGGTGCAAAAAAACAAAAAAACAAAGAAGAAGAAGAATATGTTGTAGCAGCGGAAGGAGCGAAAATTGTACGCACAACATGTGGCCAAAAACAAATTGAATTTTATGCCACACAAGCGTACAAGCGGCGGCCCGGTACGCTTCGAAATGCGTTAAAGCGAACGCGTCTTTATTTATTGCCGAACGTCGGTGTTTATGAGGCAACCGCGAGCGAGACGTCAGCCGCCGCTTCGCATGTCTGACTTTAAGGCTGTGTTTTAAAATATTTACATGTGCGTTATTTATAACTTCATTAGGTCACAACGAGGAGGTTAACATAAAAATGTTGGCGAAGAAATCGCTTTAAAGAATTTAAGAAAGTTTAACTTCAGATATTTTTGGAAAACTTTTCTCCAACAAAATCTATCAGCAGCGCCGCGACCGTTGGAAATGTCGGCTAAGCTCTGCAAATCGGTGCCCGAAAAAAGTCAAAAAAATTAAACTATCCCGGAATTTTTTTTTTAAATTTTATATAATAAGGCAGCTCTTTAAATTTACTCTGCTTAAAATAAAACAAGGTGTCAACGCTTTATAATTTGTTGTATTATTAATAACCGCTGGACATTTTTGGCTGACTAGCCGCCAGCGCAAAATTTTTCGCTCGGTTTTCTTCTCGGTATGAATTTAGGTTTTTAAGTTTTCAAGTTTTCAAGTTTTCAAGTTTTCAAGTTTTCAAGTTTTCAAGTTTTCAAGTTTTCAAGTTTTCAAGTTTTTAAGTTTTCAAGTTTTTAAGTTTTCAAGTTTTCAAGTTTTCAAGTTTTCAAGTTTTCAAGTTTTCAAGTTTTCAAGTTTTCAAGTTTTCAAGTTTTCAAGTTTTCAAGTTTTCAAGTTTTCAAGTTTTCAAGTTTTCAAGTTTTCAAGTTTTCAAGTTTTCAAGTTTTCAAGTTTTCAAGTTTTCAAGTTTTCAAGTTTTCAAGTTTTCAAGTTTTCAAGTTTTCAAGTTTTTAAGTTTTTAAGTTTTCAAGTTTTCAAATTTTCAAGTTTTAAGCTTTTAAATTTTTAAGTTTTTAAGTTTATAAGCTCATAAGTTTTTATTATAAAATTTGTTCTCTCTTTTCTTTTCGCTCTTTCAATTAAAATCTACAAAATCAAACTGAGAGAACTTTCAGCTTAATTTGCTTTTTTATTGTAATTTACTCAATTCAATTTACATTATTCAAAATACGCAACCGAAACGTATCAAAATTAATCAAAACGTCTTCCTCGGGTTTAATGGACACTTTACACTTTGGTTACTTCATTCTAACCACATTTTTATTACCATATCAACTAACTGCTTTTTATTAATGCTCTTCTGCTCCTGCAGCCATTAAGACTGTCTTTTCAAACAGTTGCTCTTCTCTCTCCCAGCCACAAAGAACTCTCACTGAGGTTCGAAAAACCAACAAAAACACAACCGAACCAATAAACAAACAACAACAACAACAAAAATACAACAACGACACCGCCAAAGCGACTGCGAGGAACACGTACGAAACGCATAAAAAATTTCCGTTAAGTGAGTTTGCCAATAAATTGTACCGTTAGTTGCATTTAGTAGCGGTAGCAGCACCAGCAACGGTAAACGGAAAAACCGTATTTGTATGTGTTAGTGTGTTTGCATGTCTGTCTGTCTCTCTGAATGTCTGTCTGTGCCAGCGTTTATTTATGCCTGTGTGCGTGCTCTCATTCATACTTTTACTTTTCCTGTGCGCGTGTGTGTGTGTGTTTGTTTGTTTGTTTGTAAGTGTTTTTTGTTTGTTTTTGTTTTTGCTTTTTCGACAATTTTGTTTGGCAACATTTTTGCACACGACACCCAAAGCGAACTTCGCAAAAACACAAGCAGAAATATACGAACAACAGCAACAACAACAACAACAACAACGACAACGAGAATAGCAACAAAATAAATTTGTTAGTGTTTTCGGTTGCATTTCGATTCTAAATAAGCATTTTCCTTCGCATTTAAAATGACATTTTCCACTTAAGCCTGAAAAGGTCCTTTCGCACTCGTTTGGCGCAAATAAAAGTGTGCGTGCGTGTGAGTGTGTGTGTAGTTGTGTGTGCATGAAGAAGGCAAAGGCGGCAGCACTGTACTTCGGCATTGTAAAAAGATGCGATAGAATTTTAAGGAATTCGAATTGGTTTAAAGAAAATTAAAAAAAGTTTAAAAATAGTTTAAAAAAAACTTTTTTCTCATCTAAAATTTAAAAAAAAAATTTGACATTCACTTAAAAAACTGTTCATTTTAATTTAGATTTCCCGCAAATCAATTTCTTTAAATTGTTAGTTTTTTGCTTCATTCTAAAGTACTGTGCAGATACACATTACAGCAAGATGAGCGGCGAGCAGAGGAGAGGAGCGGAGCGGAGCGAAGAGAAGAGGCCGTCGTTATTTGGCACGAAGAAGCCAAAAGGTTATTTTGTGCGAAACGTGTCCTAATGAGCAAAATTGTTGCACAACATTTTTGCGTAGCGTTCGCGCGTTGCCAGCGCCGTTTTGTATGCAACGTTTTTTTCCTCGTCTTTCATTTTTGTTTTTGTTTTATTTTTATTTTACTTTTGGTGTCTTTTGCGCATTTATTTGGTTTTTTGTTTTTGTAATTTGCTCCTCTGAATAATTTAATTCAATGTTTTGCGTGCAAATGACGGGGGACTTGGCATGGAAGAGAATAAATAAATAAAAAAAAGCAAGTCAGAAAGAAAGAAAAGTAAACAGAAAAAAACGAAAACAAAAAACTCAAATTAGTATAAATAGTTAAAACGTTATTAAAGTCGATGAAAAGCGATGCAAAGAGTATTGAAAGCGGCAAAGGCTGTCATTCAAAGGCAGTAACTAGTCAGTGTAATATAAAAGTAGTTTGGTTGCAACTAGTTTAAAATTGAGGAACTCCTAAAACTAGTTTAAAGAATTAGAGTAAGTTAAGTCGTATTGGAGAGCGAGTGTATAGTCAGTTAGTCTTGGAGACGAATTCGTGCTCTCATTTGGCAAAACTATAAAAGGTAGCTGCAGTACTTGACAGCTTTGTTCATATGTCTGTTAAAAAGGATGAGATCCTGTTTTTTAAGCATGTAAAAATATTTATACAACTAGCGAATGCCCGGCATACGTTGCAATGCCACTTAAAAAAATGGTAGCAGAACTTCCCGGTACTTCCGTTAGTAACGGAACTTCCCGGTACTCCCGTTAGTTAGCGGGAATTCTCGGTACTCACCGTTGTACCGGTTCTGAGTTAGGCTGTGAAATTATCGGCATACAAACTGAGAAACAAAGTCCCAAATTTACAAGATCAATTTTAGCAATGTCATCGTAAATTTTCACTTAATTAAACATATTGTGGGCGTAATAAGTGGGCGTGGCAATTTTTGTATTTCCTGTTATTCTTCCCGGTGCATCTCGTTACATATTTTCTATATAGCACATCAAGTTTCTGAGCAATGGCGTAAAAATGATCCACCCTTTGTTTTGAAAGTGTGCGGGAAATTGATCCAACCACTCCCATTTTTGGGGAAGTTATCGACAGTGTCTATACAAACTCGCGAAATAATCGAATATTTTAACTTAGTTTTACAAATTGTGGGCGTAATAGGTGGGAGTGGCAATTTTTTTTTGCCTTTAACCTAAGTTGTCGTAAGCATAGCAACTTCCCAAATTTTCTTCACAATCGGATGAATGGTTTAGGCGCCCATTTGGTACAAAGAAAGATAGAAAGAAAGAAGAAAGAAAAAAAGAAAGAAAGAAAGAAAGAAAGAAAGAAGAATTCATTTTTGTATACATATAGATTGAAAAACTTTGATACCTGTTTTGAATGTGGGGCTTTTTTGGGTTAATAACGACAATGAGAGAGAGGAAATATAAATTAAAAATATTTGCTATCAAATTGGGATCCGTCAATTTACTTGGCACACTTATACTATTACACTATGGATGAGATCCAGATCTCTTAGAATAATCGCTCAATCTCAAACAAATAAAAATCTAAATTTAATGTATGTATATCATTTCTTTACTTTTCTGCTGATATTTGCTGTATACATATCTAAAAAAATGTCTTCTTCTACAATAGAAGTTGATCGTCGCACTCTCTCCACTCGACTGCTCGAAATCTTTCAATTCAAATGCAAAACTATTTCAGGTGCCTACAGTATTGGGTAACTTAGTTCAATTGTTTACATGGCTGATAGTGAGAATCTAAACTCTGGGAAAAACTGTTCAAACTCATCTAAATAAATTCTCAAAACTCATAAATATTATTTATTTTTTTTTAATTGTTATTTTTAAATTGTTCTTTTTGTCGTTTTGGTTTGCTTGACAACGGATCTTGACACATGTACGTTACTTAACAGGGAAGCGCTCTTTTTACTCCAGCTCACTGTAATAGTTGAGGCATGATGCCCTCATTGAAGCCGTTGTTTGTTTTTCAAAAATAAAACTAACACGCATCAAGAACAAATCTTTTTTTTTTGTGTAGTAGTCGATGGTCGCTCTCTCTCTCGTATTCTCCAAGCTAATGCCTAAAAAACATGCAATTACTTCATGGCAAAGATGGCACAGGTACATGCAGATGTTGACAGCTTAGTTAAAATGTAAATAAAGATTGAGAGCCATTAATCCGATAACAACGATTCATACTCTTCGAAATTAATATACTTTATTGAGTGTTTTATGTTGTTTTTGTTTTTTGTTGTTCTAGTCAATGGATTTTGACAAACTGAACCTAGCTTAGCAAGTGAACGCTCTTACTACTGCAGTTACCTGTAATCGTTGTATCAATTTGCGCTCTTTTTGTATCAAATAATTTGTTCATGACGCACAATCTCCATTGTTCTTTTAACACACAATTTTTATTTAAATTTGTTAACAAAAATTTGTATTTGCGATATTTTGCATGCGGTGCGCTGAAAACTTTCTCGGCAAAAAATTTGGCGCAAAAAATTTCGCTCGCCATCAAAGTGTGGCAAAGAAATGTCATGATGACAACATTTATTTTATGACTGTCATTGCCGCCAGCCTCGTATTCTTATTCTGAGTGCGACGATATACGCGAGACAGTGTTGTTTTTTTCGTCTGTCTGGCTGTCTGTCTGCTTTATTTATGACAAGCACAAATGACATTATGCATACGCGCAGTGGGTAAAAAAAGAGGAAACTGAAAACTTTCGCAACGCTAAACTGCATTTAAAAGTTTGTCGTCTTTTTTTTCTTGTTTTTTTTTGCATTAAAATATAAAAATGAAGGTTTTTCGCCGCCGCTGGGAAATCGTCGAAAATGAGATTCTTTTTCGAGTGAGAGCAGAAATGAGACAATGTCTGTCTGCCTGTCTGGCAGATGAGAAGAGAAAAACAAATTTTAATTTAAATAGTTATTGAAATTTATTTAAAAATATTCAACAATATCTTAAATGACATGCAACAATTTCTACAAATAATGAAAAAAGCTAAAAACTTACTGCTGTCACATAGATTTCGCTCTAAAAAATTCGCGCACCACTTTTCGCATTTCGCTTGCATACTTTTAGGCGGTCCAAACTGACGCCTGGCACTGCTTGATACCGCGCCCACTTGAATAGGCACACAATTTCTAACAATTTGTGGCAGCTTTTTGTGTCTGAAATTTTCGAAAATTTTCACACAATTCTGACAGTTTTCGAGCAGCTGTCATTCAAACCAGTCGGCTGACTCGGTAAAGCATACTTTCAGGCGTTGCTAGTGCTTTAACATTAAAATAACATATTTTCAAATTTATTTTTGTTTGTATAGAACTGTTAGACGATAATAAGCAGTGTGTTGTTGTTGTTGTTCGGAGTCTTTGTTGTTGTTGTGTGCTTTTATTAGACGATATCAAGAGTCTACCTACGGGCGTTGAACTCGGCCGTCTGCAAGAATTTCGTTATGGATTTATTTGCATGCTAATTAAGTGTCAGAATGCGATGTCGGCATGTTGCCAAAGTGATTGTGTCTGTCTGCTTTGATTATATTTAAATAAATTCTTTGATTTATGTTGATTCGAAAAAAGCAATGCATACTTTTGGGTGCTACACATAGATTTATAAATTTAAATTTGATTTTCGTTTTTAAGATTATTTTGATTTTATTAAAAGCACTTTTAATTATTCGAGACATTTCATAAGATTGGACATACAAAACTTGTGTAAATTCTAAATATATTGCATACTTTTAAGCGCATTCGATAACTGCTTAAAGTCAGCAAATATTTTTGTCATTACCAGAATATAATGTATCTGCATATTGACTCTTAGAATTTATATTTCATTGTGGAGGCACATTTTCTTCAACATTTATTTCTAGCATACATTTAGGTGCAATAAATTTAATCATTTCTTGCCATTTCCGCATTTCGCTTTCTCATAAATACTTTCAATTTGTTGTTTTTGTTTTTTTTTTTTTTCAAATTGCTCAACTGCATTTTTCCATTAGCAATTCTTTGCTTGTCGAGCAGCCACATATTTATAGCATAATTATAGGCGCTTTGTATTATTTCGACGTACGGCGATAAACACAAAATGTGCAACAACAACAGCAACAGCAACAATGGCTACCGCAGTGTCATAAATTTGCAATTGCCGCAGGCATACCCACACACACACGCACGTGCACATGCAGTCACTCACTCGCTCACTCATTATAAATACGTTCAAGGGCGTAGTTCGAATTTTAAAATTGAGGGCATATAAAAATTATTTATTATAGACAAAAAGTTATTTATTCTTAATATTTGAGAATATTTTAAACAACAATTAATATAAGTAAAAAATTATAATCTTTCATATATCCCCCACACATGAACATTGCCTACGTCCTTGCGGCGAGCGCATGAAGCGACAGATACAAACACAAAACCGCTAAAGACTTCATTAAAAGCGCGCGTCTCGGCTCGGTCCATAAATTGTTGTGTTTTTTGTATTTATTTTTTTTAAGTGCGCTTTTTAAAGCGCCTAAAAGGCCGCAGCACTAAATGTCAGCAATAAAAAACCGAACTTAACCGCATGAATGTCATAAGTCAAAAGCGTTCGCACGTTTAGTCCAGCGCTCTTGGCTACTTCCGTTTGCCAGTTTTCGTAATGTTTTCTGTTGTGTTTTTTATTTGCGCCTAAAAGCAGACTATGGCAGCGCACATCCTGTGTACAAGTACAGAGCAACAACGGCAACAATAACAACAACAACAATACAGATAAGAAGAAAAACCGAACAAACAAACAACAAGCAATTGCGGAAACAAGTGACTATCCTTCCGCTTTGGTAAGCCTTATGTTATGCTTCGGTTTTTTTTTTCAGTTTATTATTTTTAATTCACAATTCTTTCTTTCTTTATTTTTTTTTTTTGTTTGTTGATTTTTTTTATTTGTGCTCGCTTCGCTTCCTCAATCTTTGAGTGAGTGAGTGACCAAAGTGCGAGTAAATTTTGCGGTTCATAGCACACGAATTGATGCATATTTTTTAGGGTCAATTGCTTGTACACTTGGCAGAGTGCCGCCACCGCCATGATGAACTCTTCTTCTTCTTCTTCTTTTGCAGAATCTGGCTAGAGCAGCAGACATGAGAGCTCGCCTGAGAGCGTTGGAACGACATTTTTTTCAAGAGAAAGTAGAGTGAGAATTTTTTTTTTAAATGCAACGGCTGATTTCTTTTCGGGTAATGAGTAGTCTAGAAAACAAGAGCATAAATGCAATTTTATGGAGCAATGAGAACTGAAATATTTGGAGTACTTGAGTACATCAGAGATGCTCTAAATTTTGTGCTCTGTTTGCGCTCGTTTTCTACTCTGCACTCTCGAATTTTTCTAATAAACAAAACTGACCTACATTATTTCGGAATCGGATTGTTTGGCATACGCACTCGGGGGCCTATTTTATTAAACACGCGGCAAATTGAAGTTTTTAGCCAGATTTTGACGATTCTTTGATATGAATAAAAGCAGATATGAATTATAATAATAACTGAAACAAAATTTTTTTAAAGAGTTCATATTTAATAGTAGAATATTAATACATTTAATTATTTTAAAATATTTAAAGACTATTGAAGTTTTCTTCAAATAGAACGTAGATTTTAATATTAAGGGTATTCACGATTACTAGTATTTGAAGAAAATATAAAATAAAATTTTTTTAAAATTGTTGTTTTTCTGTGAAACTTAAAAAAAAGTAAATTTAAAGTAAAATTAAAGTAAATTTTTCAAAAATACTGAACCTAATCTTGTTTCGATTGTTATTGTTATTTGTACAATACTTTTTTTTATTGAAAATTATCATATTGAAATAATTTCATGTAAACTTTTTCAAATGTGATTTCCGTAAAATAACTGATTAATTATGTTATAACAATAACATTTAACGATATTCAGTATAAAATTGTGCTTTTCAAATGAATCTGATAAATTTTCAATGAAAAATAGTTTCTTTCAACTAATTATCGTTAATTAACAGTTGAGTACACTGAACTTGAGATAATTTTTTTTTTTCAACTAATTTCTTTGCGGTTTAAAAATGTTTTATAATACTTATAAAAATTGGATTACTATTAAATATATTTTGATATTTTTAATGAAAACTAAATATTTTTGAGATAGACTTTTTTCTTGTTATTTGTTTAAATCTAAAATGTTTATTTTGAAATTTCGGTAATTTTTAGAAAATTGAAAGAAAAAAATTTGTTTAAAAAAGTTTATATTTTAGTTTTACGGTGTACTTTTTCGTTCAGTGGTGGAGAACATCTAAGTTGTAGTAAGTATCTTAGAACATATGCTATATCAAGATCGATGAAAGGTAAACTACTCGCAAGTTTACGTGTTGAAATGTTAGTATTGAAACTAGTATTATTTTTTTTGTTTGGATTTTTTTTTTAATAATGAATTGAAAGTGGGTATTCCCGCATTATCTTTCATCACGTTAAGTCAGCCAGCTGTAATAAAAATAAAACAAGTTATTTAAAGATGCTATATGCAAATGTACAGAAAAAACAACAACAACAAATTTATGAAGCCAATAAGTAATTACTTCATAATTAATAAGCAACGCGTTCTAACGAATTACAGAAAGATACAAACGTAAAATATAATTTTTAATTACATATTCAGCAAAAACCTGAAGCGAACATTTGAATTTAATTGCGCCCCCAGAAGCTTTTGAAGCACTCGTTAAAACAGCGACGAAGTTTTTAAAAATTCACAGTCGCAGTTCAGCGCTTGAAGTGTGCGGATCGCCAAAGTATCGAGATCGTTTGATATTGGAAATATTTATAATATAGCAATAAAAAAAAGCCATTTCGCTTCAGTGATACATTTAAGATAAAAATGCGAGTTTTGTGTCTACTTGTGCTCAGTGTCGCTGGGCTCCTCCACTGTGTGTCGTCCGCCAAAAGGGAAAAAACCTGCCCCCAAAATTGTGTGTCCATCAGCAAGGCAAACGGCCTGCCACCCATGAGTTGCGCCGATAATTTTCAATATTTAACCGAAGGCGATGAATTCGTGGGAAAAGTAACGTTGTACGATTTGCCGGAAAACGAAACAATAACCGTGGATTTGCACTTGTCGCAGTACGAGTTTACGAAGAACGTAAGTTTCATTTTTTACGATACACACTGAATGTACTGACTGAATGTACTGACTGAATGTACACTGAATGACAACTTTCAATTGACCGCGAGTTTAAAGGTCAAGGTCAGCGTGATTTTGTATTGTTGCTTTAATTGTTATTTTTTGCTCTCACTTTTTTTCAGAACAATATTGGCAATTTTTCGCTTTGGTATGACTTGGCGACATCCTACGAAAACATTCAAAACAACGAACCGGTTGAATATCGCGTTATATTTGCGACCCAAAAGGAGCTGCCCAAAGTGACGCGCATCGCTGTCAATGAAAAAGTGATCTGCTCTGCGTCAGCTTGTAAGTAACTAAATCTAAATAACTAAAAGAGAAAAAAAGTATTCTTATATCAACTTTTGTTTTTATTAGATCCAATACCGAGTGAATCTATTACCTTGCATCACTGGTTTACACCGTACGCAAAAAATCACAAAGTAGTGCCACCGGTCGGCAAAACTGTTTGGCAGTGGACCGATCAGGAAAGTCAGTAAAATCAAAAATTTAAACTTTTTTTTTATCTAAAATATTAAATCACTACAAAAGTGTAAATTACTTTTTAATAAAATGCAGATTTTTTCTATTATATTTAAATATATTTTTAGATTTACTTTACCAAGAGATAATAACAATTCTTAATTATTCACATATGTATTTCGAAGTTCTCTCAAACGAACTCTTCTTCGAAACGGCAACGAATGGCCTCTCAAAACTCAACGACAACATTTCGCTCATTCTCTCATTCTCTCTCTCTACTTCTCTTTACACACAAAAAATATGGTAAACAAAACAACCGGCATAATGCCGCGACACGTGTTAACCTGCTCTTTGCCTTGCCTTGCATTTCCAAATTCAAATCCCAATCTGCAAATGCAAACACTTTCACTCGCGCTCTCGCCAACTGCACAGGACTCGCCGTTAGGACAACTTCGTGTTGTTTTTGCTAATAGCCGAAGTGTAAAACGCGCTTATTCTGCGCCCAGTCGATTGCATTGTTTTTGTGGCGAGCGCAAGAACTGTGGCAGACAAACACGAACGGAGATTCGTCGGTCGGGTTTTTTGTTTTCGGTACGTCGTCATTTTGGCTGTTATGTCGGCCACATCAGGCGACTCCGATTCGTTTTATTGAATTTTTTTCGTTTCCGACGCTCATCAGCTGCAGTCTGGCTGTTCGGCTTCGATGCGATGTTGCGATTCGTGTTCTCGTTTTTTTTTTCTACTACGAGTACTACTCTGAGGGTTCGGCTCGTTTCGGTCTCGTCGTCTTGTATAATCAGTGCGTGCCGTTAGTAAATTAGTTTAGTTTGATTTTAGCATTTGTCGTTGGCGGTTGTGTTGCGCGTAGAAATAAACGCAAACGATTTTTTTTGTTTGTCTCCCATTGAGTCTGTGTGGATTTTTACTAACGGTGAAAGTGTTTCAAAAAAAAAGTGAATAACAATTAAAAAAACAAAAAGGTGTGTTTCTTGAAGCAAGAAAGTGTAGAGAATTTAAGATAAAATTATATAGAAAATAAAAGTTTCGTGGAAATCAAAGAAAATGTGTTCATAAAAGTGTAAAAATATTTGTTGGTAAAACGCATTCAAAATTGCAACAACAAAAAAATTCGGAGAAGTATTTTTGTTGTTTTTGCTCATTGAAAGAAAAAACATTTTAATTTAAATTGCACTTCTACTTGGCTACATCTATTCACTTGTATCTTCTTTTCATACATCATTTATATACAAACACACACCACACACACACATATACTTACACACAAGCCCATCTGTAAGTACACATACACACTTACAGCGCACTAATTTAATAAGCTCCTGCTACTTGCACGCTCAACACCAATTCCCGACTTCATTTTTCACACGAGGCGTAAAGTTTTTGTGCGCTGTTTTCCTTTTGTCGGCTTGTGCCCCCCCCCCCCTCTTCGTCCCCCTTCGCCCTCGTCTTCTTTACTCTTTTGCCTGCTTTGTCACACCATTTTACCCGCTCCTACGCCTCGCACTGCTGCCGCATTGCATCGTTAAGCGTAAATGTGCATTTTCAGTAGTCGTCATCGTCGTTTTCGCTGTTGTCCTGCTGCTCCTGTGCTTGCGTTTGGCACAGTACCCCGCCAAATAGTTAAACAACTCAAAAATGCTTAAATTTAATTTACGATTTAGTAAAATCTTGACAACGTTCTGAGTTCAATTTTAAAACGAAGAAATTTGTTGGTCCTTTTCATGAAGTTCGTAAATGTGCATTTTTGATAAACACGCCTACTTTTTGAAGTTAAGATTGTGGTAAAACATCACACAACAAATTTTAATATTTAATAAAAAACTAATCTTACTTTTATAATTATATGAAAGACTGGTCGTTGTTGTTCTTGAATCATTCAATAAACAATAAACTTAAAATACTTTTCATATTCTTAAGGAGTTTTAAATCGAGAACCGGATTACTTAGAAATACACAAGGAACTGATAACTTCCTCGAATTAAACATCACAAACTTTTGAAGTTTACAAATATTTTTTTTTAGGATGCTCACAAATTGTCAACCAAAATTCGGTGACATATCGGGTTTTGATTTGAAAGTTTTCGATTTTTCGGCTTTTGAAAACAACAACTTTGTTGTCACTGGTTTTTGCTATTTAAGTTTTAATTTTCTTGAACGATTGGAAGTAATTTTATAAAAAAATTTTTTGGATGTAATCAAATACCTTTTAAGCTTAAAGAATAACTATTTTGAAAAGATTTTTGAAAATGTAAAGTTATACGATTTACAAACGAATAGATATTTCTTCGATCTAAAAACCTAATGAAGGATATCTTTAATTTTGAATATCAAAGGAATCGAAAGTTTTGCGTTTTAAAAACTTAATAAAAAGATTTTCTAAGAACTCGAGTGCCCTTAACTTGATAATCATATTGAAAAAATCAATTTTTTAAAACATTTAATATATCTGTTTTTGGTTTCAAGCTCCTTAAAAATATTTATATTCATGCAAAAGAGGATATAGAGAATTTATGGGACAATCTTCTACTAAGTTGATTTGGGTCCTCAGAAACAGTGACATATCTTGTGGATATACAAGTATATAACATATACAAAGATCTTCTGAAATAGCTCAGAACCGAAAATTTTTGTTAGTAAAATTTTGAAGTAGGTTTTAAATAAACGAATATAATAACATATCGTATATCTTTTGAATACCATCTCATAAATATCTTTCTAAAATACATACAATTAGTAAAATACTAAAAGAGGTTCTTTAATAAATTTAAATGTATCTATTGGATGAGATCTCATACATTCCCTCCGAACCATTTTTTTTAACATTTACAAACTAATATTGACGTTAAGACGTGGTACTGTTTTTTTTTACCTACATCTTCTTCATCTGTGCCTTCGAGAACCATATCTTTTAACTATCTTCTATTTTCCCCCAAACAAAAAAGCAGAAGAAAAAAGTATCAAAAAGTTGCGTTCACTTTCGCCAAACTCTGCGAGTGGCGGGCGTCTTGTGTGCTGCGTCACGCTGATTACTTTTTGAAATGCTCCACCGAAATCGCTTCGTTTTCGTATGAGCGCTCGCGTACTTGCTTCGCTCGCTTGCCAGCCAGCCAGCAAGGCAACTTAAACGCCGTAGCGCTGCTAGCAACCACCGCTGCGCAAAAGATTTACGGTACGGAAAAATTTGCATTGATGTCGCACTAACGTCTTCGTCATTCTTGCAGCAGCAGAGTCTTCTTCAAAAGCGTTACTTTTCCACAATTTTTATTTTTTCCCGTAATTTTCGAAGTATCAAAGGACTGACTCGTATTCTAAAGAGACTTTGGAGATTTTTGACTCCTTCATGTGGAAATGTTGTTTGTATTTGTGAATAGCGAAACAGCGAAAAGTGTGTCTGTGTGTGTGTGTGTGAAATTTAGCAGGCATTATTTGCTAAATTCTTGAATTGCATCGGAAAATATGTGAACTGTACCTTGATGCAAGAAATTCTTCAGCAAATTGTGCTTTATTGCTTACGCATTTATGAAGTAAATATTTATGAAGAAAAACCTTTTCTTGAGAGACATATTTCCGATGAAGGACTTGACTACAATTCATTCGAAATAATGTTCAATATGCCAATATTTCAGCACATCATATTGACTTATTACAAAAAACGATTTTAAGAAATATCTTTGCTGTATTGTAAAGAAAATGAGTTGATTTGAAAAATATTTTTTTCTATATACTTCAACGATTTTCAAGAGCTTGTATGTTTATTTCATTTATTTAATTAAATGATTTCTAGTGGTCTCAAATAAATTAATTGTAGTTAGTTCAATTTTGTAATGAGTCCGAAAGTGGTCTAGCAAAAAAGTTGAATTTTGCAAATAAATACTTAATACAAACTTATATTTTTGCATTGCTTTGATCCTCAATTTCAAATGCAAACAATTGCTTTTTTGTTTCGTCTTTCAGGCAAAAATCCTGTAATGCCTTAAGAAAGAAAACAAATTTAAGATTTTGTTGTAAGCTAAAGTGAAATACAGATTTCCTACAATAGTTAAAATATTTTCAAAATACGAGGGTGGTCCGTTAAGTACAAGGTGGCGCAAAAGAAATCACCCTATTGGAAGATGCTCTCATTTTTGCAAATGGCCGCCAATGTCAAATCTGTTTTGACATTTGTGGACTAGACAGATACAGAATACAAGTGAATAAGCCATGGAGCGATACACTTCCCAAGAACGCGGAATAATTGTGTCTATTTTTTTGCGTAACAATTCGTCTGTGGTGTTGGCAAAAATCATAATGAGCGATGAGGCTCATTTTCACCTCAGCGGGTACGTGAACAAGCAAAATTATCGCTTCTGGGGAACCGAAAATCCGCGAGTGATGCACGAGAAACCATTACACCCGCTCAAAGTGACTGCGTGGTGCGCTGTTCACGCTGGAGGAGTCATCGGGCCGAACGCCGCGGGTCAAACGACAACAGTGGACGGTGCGCGCTATAGGGCAATGTTGACCGAGTTTTTTCTGCCCGAACTGGACGAATTAGGACTGGTGGACATGTGGTTCCAACAGGACGGAGCAACAGCACACACTGCACGAGCCACAACCGACATTCTGAAGGCCGCGTTTCCGGGTCGCTTAATTTCGCGTTTTGGCGATTTGCACTGGCCCGCCAGATCGCCCGATTTAACGGTCCCGGACTTCTTTTTATGGGGTTTTTTGAAGTCTCGTGTTTACATCAACAAGCCTGAGACCTTGGAAGCCCTCAAGGAAAATATCCGACACGAATGCGAGAATTTATCGCCCGAAACTCTCGCCGAAGTGATGGAAAATGCCATAAAACGAGCCCGTATGGCAATCAATTGTGACGGCGCCCATTTATCCGATATCATCTTCTCGACTTAACACAATTAATTCTAAAGGTCTAAATAAACATAATCAAAAAACAGAATCGAAGTTTTTTATTTAGAAAAAAAATAAGAGCCAAACAACATCGGATGACTTCTTTTGCGCCACCTTGTATTTAGACTCAACGCCCGATGGAGGTCTACTTTGCAGACCTTGAGAAAACGTATTTTTCGGAAGGATTACAGAAGTTTGAACAACGCTGGGTCAAATATATCGAGCTAAAAGGAGACTATTTTGAGAAATAAATGGACACTTCCAAAATTTTTCGTTTTTCTTTTGAAGGCTAAGTACTTATCGGACCACCAGCGTATGTAGGTAAACATCTGTTTCAAAAAGATTTTCAGAATATTTGCAATATTTACAAGGCATTTGCCTCAACTCGTATGCGGAAATATTTTTTCTAAGGACTAAGCTTGCTTGTTGAAAGATGTCTGCATTCCATAAAAACTTGTTACATTTTATACATTTGCATTTTGAAGTAAAAAGTTTTGAATTTATACTGTAATATTTATAAGTTCATTTAGAAACTTTAGACATTTTTTCAAACATTTGTTAAATGTTGTTATGACATTCATTTTTTTTCATTCTAATGTTGGCAAAAATCACTAACAAATATATTTGAAATTTTATATTTAACCATCAATACTTCTCGAGTGTTTTTTATTTGAGCTTTCGTTTGTAACATTCTTCAGTTTCAGCAATATTATTCTTTTAAAAGAGGAGTAACCGGAAAATCCACTAATTAATTATTTATTTTCCAAAAAAAAATGAGAAAAAATAGAAAATAAAGTAAGTGCTGCCCGGAGGTTTTCATATGAAATAATAGCCTCATAATAGCCAAGGAGGCACTGACCCAGGGCGGCTACAAGACTTAATGCTGCCCTGTATGAAAGAACTGAATAAATGTCAATTTAATTCTTTATACTTATTGAATTTAATAAAGCTAGAACATTCTATTTAAAAATTATACTGCATTATACTGCAAATAAAGCCTAAATTTTAAACTATCTAAAAACTCTTTAAGATCTGAACATTAAAACATTTTATTTTTACTTGATTGATTTACTTGAAACCTAAACAAATATTTTTATAAGACATTATGTCATAATTTTGATTCATTATACAAAATTTCCAAATCATTTTATTATTAATAAATACATATAAGCCTTTATGTTTTTTTTTTACTGAAAACTCGTTAACTAAAGAATTTTCATTCATGTCAATTTGACTGAATTCGTAATGCTTACAAATTTAATGCGGATACAGTAAATTAATTAAAATAACCATTCACGCGATTCACGCCACAAACAATGTCCCGCTACTAGTTTATTAATTCAATATTATCAACAAATGCAAATTAAACGCATATTTAATTGCCTAAAAGTATGCAACGAAAAAAAATATCGTTTAGTTATCTAGAAAAAAAAAACTGCAAATTATATATAAACAAAAACGAAAACAAATAAATTTCAATATAATGGGAAAATTAAAATAAATCACCAATCACTTTGAGTGTGTGAGTGTGTGAGTGTGTATTTGTGTGTCTAAATATGTATGCGAAATTAAAAAAAATATTTATATAACTAAATATGCAACAAAACTGCAGCGTGTATTAATTTAAGTAATTTAAGCGCACCTACTCACATACATATAAATAGTTTTGAATGTGTGCACATGTATGCATATGTAGTAGTATATGTATACATATGTAGTAGTGTAAAATTGAAAATAAAAACAAATGAAACCTCACAACACTGCAAACACAATGTTTATTTACAGTTGTGTGCGTGTGTGTGTGTGTTTGAGTGTCAGTGTGTGTGTGTATGTGTAATTATTATTACTATTGCTTAATTACCAACACAAATGCAGACAGTGCACGTATTTGCCCGTTTGCTTGTGTGTGTGTGTGTGTGTGTATTTTAATAGTGTTTATTAACAAACACGCGTGTATACACACATTTACAAAAACCTAACGGGGAAAAAACAACTTTTGGGGTGTTTCAGAATATTTTGTTTGTATCAAAAATATAATTTGAAGTTTAAATCAGTTTTTTATTGGCTCCCTAAAAGAGTTATAGTGCAAGAATTTATATTTATATATTTGGAGATATTTTCTTTGTTTAACTTCTATTCAAATTCCGTTGGACTATATACAAGGTGGCGCAAAATAAGTCATCCGGCCTTCAGAATGTCGGTTGTGGCTCGTGCAGTGTGTGCTGTTGCTCCGTCCTGTTGGAACCACATGTCCACCAGTCCTAATTCGTCCAGTTCGGGCAGAAAAAACTCGGTCAACATTGCCCTATAGCGCGCACCGTCCACTGGTTTCTCGTGCATCACTCGCGGATTTTCGGTTCCCCAGAAGCGATAATTTTGCTTGTTCACGTACCCGCTGAGGTGAAAATGAGCCTCATCGCTCATTATGATTTTTGCCAACACCACAGACGAATTGTTACGCAAAAAAATAGACACAATTATTCCGCGTTCTTGGGGAGTGTATCGCTCCATGGCTTATTCACTTGTATTCTGTATTTGTCTAGTCCACAAATGTCAAAACAGATTTGACATTGGCGGCCATTTGCAAAAATGAGAGCATCTTCCAATAGGGTGATTTCTGTTGCGTATATATATAACTTTATTCACGTATAATTAAAAAAAATATATATATTTGAATAAAGCCCAAAATAAAATTGAATGAAAAGTCCCACCAACTGGGTTAAGAAATTTTATAGTTCCAAGTTGGCATTTATTCAGCTTAAAAATAGTTAACCATTATTACGGCTAAAATATATAAATACCGATGTATCGTTATTTTCGCGCCATTTTGTGGTATTATAAAAACAATTCTTCAATTAACGATTTAACAATGCAATCGATAGTTTTCATTCCGATATGTCGATATTTCATTTATAGAAACATTGATATAACATTTTCCGTAATATTTCGTTGCGTTGGTAGGTAGGATGTATCTATCCATGTATCTGCTCCAAATCGCGGTAGTTTACTATCGATGTTTCATACCATGATTTATTTTATTGTTAATAAAAGTCAATAGAAGCACTGCGACGTGAAAAATCTATTATGCAACCTCTTTGCACAACACAATTCTACACTATTTATAAATCTTGTATTAGTCGTTGGCTTAATTTTACCTATGACATTTGAAACTAGAATCCCACTACCTAGGTAGTTAAATCTGCGTCTGGCCACCGTTGGACAAGTGCAAAGAACATGTTCAGCCATTTTCTGCTCTTCTTGGCAGCGTCGACATGAATCATTTTATACTACTTCCATTTTCTTCAGATGGTCACTGAGTTTACAGTGTCCTGTTAATAGTTCAGTGTACGGTTTAATGTCCTTTCTTCTAAGGTAAATAAAAGCTACCTTGATATGTACTGGGTCAATTAGTCTGTCGTGACTACCGCATGCCTGTTTGGGCTCTTTAATGCTCAAGTAGATGATTTAATAATGCTATCGATATTTTGTTAACCCAAAATCTCGATGTTACATTTTTTAATGCAATTTTCTTTAAATACAAATATTCGGTTACTTAGAGCAATTTAAAAAATTGCCTCGTTAATGAAAGTTCGTTGACGATAAGTTCCAGCAATTGTCAGAAGAATATTTTCGATATAAATAATATTTGATAACGGAGATGTTTAATAAAATATCGATATTTTAATATCGATAATTTGTTGTTCGATATACCAAATAATTGATGTTTTTTTCGGTCATCAATATCGATTGTAGTAATTTTTCGATGTTGCAGCCCTATTCAGTCATCATTCGTTATTTTAAAAACTTTAAAATATGTTGAAAAGGTTTAAACCAAACGTCTTTGACATGTACACCAGATAGTTGTAGTATTTATAATTTATATTAAATTAACAACTATGTTGTTGTTTTTTTTTAAATAAATCAGAACGACCTTAAGAGCGGCCCAGCATTTCACACGTTAATTTTTCCGCAAACGATTCTGACACAGACACACACTTACACACGCACATGCCCAAATGTGTATGTAATAAATGTGAAATTTGCGGAATATTTCGCTTGCGTGGATGTGTTGCATGTGCAACATCATCATCAACAACAACAACAATTACAATAACAATTACAACAACATCAACAATTACAAAACAACGACGCGCAACACAAAATTGTTTCGCGCGCGAGCTCCGAACTAATAATAACAGTACTTTGTAGTTGTAATTTGTTTAAATGCGTCTCTGTGTGTGTGTTTAAATACCAACATGTATTTCAGTGTGTGCGTCTGTGTGTTCGTTAAAGTACTTAAAATACCACAAACACCAACAAAATGCAACAATGTTATTAGCAAAAAACATATCTGCGAGTTTATATACACACACACATACATTTAAAAACGTACAACACACATACACTGATACACCAATATTCAGCACATGTACATGTATTTATGGCCAGCGAAAACTTCTTCTGCTGATAGCGAGCAGCATTTTGTATGCCACTATCGCTTGGCCGCGATTTTAGACGCTTACTTTCGGGTTATTTTAGTTTACAATTATTTTTCAAAATATTTGATTTAAATTTTTTCATTCCTCTTTGTTTTTAATTATTCAGTTTGTACACAACAAAAAAAAAATGAGAAATTTTATTCAGAAATATATTTTTAATGTTTGTTAGATTCTTTCTTTTTAAATAGAAGTTTCAAAAATCATAATTAAAGTGAAAAATTTCAATACTCTTCATAAGGGATAAAACTGATACGAGGATAACACACCAAGAGGTTTCAGAATGAACTCGTAGTTTCAATTTTACAATTTAAATGAAAAAAAAATCCTAAATAATTTTTCGTTAAGGCACAAACAAAATTTTCAGTGTGGTTAATTCAAACTTATACAAAAAATTTCAAAAAGTAAAACTCTTCATTAAAAGAAATCATACAAAATTATTTTATTTCAATTTCCTCTATCCTTATTCCGAATTATCCTCTGGTTCTAAACCACAAACAGAACCATTTTATTTCGACTTTCTATTGAGTGACAAATTGAAGCACTGATTCTAAACCAACTGAGCTATTGACCGCATATATCGAATTTCTTAATTTATCTCGAAATCCTTTATAAACCATAATTTTGCGATATTTTTAAGCTTTCAATTTTGTGTGCTTTCAGCATCGACAAAACTTTCTCTAATAGTCGACAAAATAACTCAACTAAATAACTCAAAAAAATTTAAATTCCGTGAATCGAATTCAATGACCATAACAAAAAATCCATTTAAACCCCATCGAGCGGATACATTCTGTTATCCATTCTGATGAATTTTTTAGAATGTACTTTGAGCACTTCTATTTTATACTCGTACGTAAATGCACTTTTGTCCCTTTTAACATATCGTTTTATTTTTGTTTTGTCCCGCTGCTATTTCATCTCTTTTTTCAACATCGTTTTGCGAGTTTCGTAATGAATATGTAAACGAAAAGGAAAAAAGTAAATACTTATTTTCCCAGCGCGCTGCGCTCGTGTTGTCAGTAATTATGACGCGTTGTTTGAATGACAACTCTGTGGCTTTTTTTCCACATGGCATAGTAGTTGCATGCTTTTGTGTTGTTGTCGCTGTTGTGGGTTACTTTTGTTCCGAAATTCGTTTGTGCAATATTAATAAAAAGTTTTTTAATGAAATATTCAAGTTTTTTTTAAATTTTTTTGGCGCTATTTTAATACGGACTCTTTGTGATATTTGGCTGTTGTATTTAATAGATTTTTTTTGAAATTGTTGAATTTTTGGAAATTCTTTGTATTAATTATATTTTGTGTGTGTGTGTCATCATTTTTTGCATACGACCATTGACCAAATAAATTAAAAAGCTTATAGAATTAATTTATATACAATATTAGACTATTACCAAGTTTAAAGCTGCCCTTAATAATGGTAGATTATATATCACAAAGTTCACTAATAAAAGTTAGCTTTAAAATATGAAACATATTTTTTGCCTAAAATTATGCAACCTTTAAATGTTTTCTTTTTCGAGCAAAATTGAATTGAGATTGCATCTTTAAAAAAGAATCAGAAATTTAGGTTTTTTGCTTTTACTTGTTTTAGTTAAAATTTTGAATGTATTTTCAAATTGCATAATTTTAGGCGGCAAATTATTGAGTTCCAAATTATATTTTGAATGGCTAAGCAAGTAACTATGTAACTACTTTACACGAAAGTATGAACAGAAATCAAAAAATATATTTTTAACTTATTACCTATAAAATTTGAGAACACTTAAGCCTTAAATTAAATTAAAACTTCAGCCTAAATAAATGCAATGATTCAAATAAAATTCTCCAGCTGCGTTTGCTTAACCTTCGAACAGTATAAGACAATTTAAAAATATCTTTTTTTTAAGCTTTTATTATTATGAATATTAGCTTCTGTTGAAAACATTTTTATTATTTTGCAATATCAGTCTAAATTTCAGCCTTAAACTATGCAACAGTTTTGCTTAAAGCTGATTAATATGCTTATAATAATAATGCGATATTTTTGCATACATAGTTTAATTATTTTATCATATTTCCTTGTCTTTGTTATGCATCTCTTTTCAAGAAACAACCCACCTAAGCTAACCTTGTCATTGCTTATAGTAACTAAATCGATTTTCACAATTAAAATGTTAATTTTACTATTTCGACTTTTAAAGTTTATAGACTTTTGCTTCCACTATTTTAATATTGAATGCACAATTTTCCAAGCTTTCTTTTAAGCGCTCAAAAAATGCTCGCCCACAGCAGCCAACAATCGTAATCCATAACAAGATCAAAATAATACAAAAAATAAGTCTACCTCTTTTATTTTCCAACCATAAGTACTAAAGTATTTGAATCGCTCGCTGAAAAACAAAAAAAAAAACAAAAACAAATAAACAAAACCGAAAAAATGAAATTGAATCAAACGAATCGAACGAATCCAATTTTCAATTTCGCATAATATCGATTTGGCAAACGTTTGCTCTAAGCGCGAACGTATGACGATTTAAGATTTCGCCCGCCACATATTTTAGATATTCTCCATTTCGGTTTACTATTTTCGTGCAGACTGAAAGACGTTAAAAAATATAGTAAAAAAAAACGATGATAAAAAGAATAGTAAAAGATAGTAAAAAAAAAATACCGCTCAACAATTTCTGCACTACGATTTGAAACGTCTAAACGTATCTGTGCGATTCTTTCGCTTGCATTCTCGTTTTATTTTTGCCCTGCAGCTTCTTCGTATCCGCTTAAGAATTATTTAAGCTAATTTTTTGTTCTCTCTCGTGACATCGCACAAATACACATGTGCACGTATGTACAAACGTAGTTATACGCGCGCATACATATGCACTTGTGTCGTTTGACGTTGCAAAGTGCTTTCAGAAATTATAATAATGAAAATGTTTGTTTGAATAATTAAGAATTGAGTACGACATCGCAAGAAGAAGTTTTCATAGACTCGTCAGTTTGCTGCGATATGCCAAAATCGTTTCTCGACTTAGTTCAAAAGTTGAAATACATTTTTCCGCTTAATGAAAAATAAAAGCTTAATAATTTAAAATTTAAATGCAATTTTGTTTATGCGCTTTATAAGAGCCCACCTTTCACTTTTTTTAATTTCATTTACCTAATGCAAGTACTGTGCGGCGTCGTTGTCGTCAGTGCGCCCGTTGGCCGTCTTGCATTTTATTAACCCATATTCTTGTTAACCCAAGTGTTATTTTTAGTATCTTTGTGTGAGTGTGAGTCTGTGTGTGTGTGTGTCCTTGTGTCTGCGTGTATGTGGGCGTGTCATGCATTATGCAATACATACACACACTCACACATCTACTCACACATACACTTGCACACATTTGCACTTTTATGCAGTGTGCATGTATTTCATTTTTTTTCCCGTCGACGTCTTCTTTTTCTTCTTCTTCTTCTTTTTCGCTTCAGCTAATCATATGTTATAAAAAATTTCGCATATATTTTGTTGCGCCAGCGACAAGGATAGTAAAATGAAGGAAGAAAAAAAGTGGTAATAAAATCGCATTTGGCTTGGATGCTTTTGCTGCAGCCTTTGTACTTTCGCTTCGCTCGTATTATACGCTCGCTCGTATTATGCGCGTAATAATACGCTTTGGCACTCTTTTGCCATGCAAATTAATTTCTGTGCGCGCTTTTGTCGTTGCGATTGTTACTTTTATTTTTTCTATCTTCCTTTTTTTCATTCTTTCTTTTTGGCTGTTTCATTTTTGGCTAACACAAGTTAATAGTATTCGTATTCAATGTTGCAGTGCTGTGTTGCCTTGGTAACACAATTGCAAGAAGGCATATTTTTTTGTTGTTCTTGTGGTAGATTTTGAAGCAGCGAAAGTTAGCGCAGACGTTGTTGCTGGCGCTGGCGCTGGCTTATTGGGAAGTTAATATTTTAAGCTGCTTTGGCACAGGCGGCTTTCTTTTTTACTGTTTTCGAATTTTCTTGCTTGCTTTCCTAACTTGTTTATTAATTTTTTTTTATAGACTTTACATTAACTTGAATTTATGTTGGTAATATTAAAGAAATTGACTAAGCATAATTGAGCGGATGCAAACTGAAGTTGCATAAATTCTATTGCAGAACTTATTTTTCATGAGAATAAAAATACATTATTTACTTTTCTTTTAAATCTTCTTTACTTTAATTCTATGAAATTCACTTCCTTTTGCCACTTTCAAGGCTCGTCTTTGCCTCTTTTTTATATCAAAATATTTCCAATATATCCTTTCGGTAGACGGGATGGATATAAACTTTATGGTTAAATAGCGCCGAACGTCGCGTGACGAAAGCAATTTATGTGCGATATAATAACAACAAAGACTGCAACAACAATAACAACAACAACAACAACAGAAACAACAATGTTAATGCAACCTTGCATTAATTTGCTATATTTTTGTTATACCCAAAACGTTCAATCGTGAAAGTTGACATATACAGTGAAAAAATTTGTGTATTTATTTCAATAAATCTTTAGATTTTCTCTTTGATGTATTCACAAATTCATAAAAACAATTTTGAGACGTAAAAAAGATTTGAAAGCTCTTAAAATGTAATTTTGAAGTTAATCTCCATGGGAAACAAAATTTAAAAAGGGTTGATTTTTTTGCTAAAACCATTTTCTAAGTATGTACATACGAGTATATAGGACAAAAAAAAGTTTTAATCTGTCTTTTAAAGACTCTTTAAAAGATCTTGTAAATAATACTCAGATTTCCAAGATATTAAAAGTTCAAATTGCTGCTTCTTACTTTGACAGCACTTTGACATAAGCTAAAAACGATAAGAGTATAAAATTTCCTGGCTTGATAATGCCACACTAACTTGAACTTTATTTCAATTCTTCATTCCAATATCCGGAAGTTATAACCCATAAAAATTAAACAATTATTTACCAGTGTATGTATTTTAATCTGCCGCAACAAAAAATCGGCAGTTATGTCATTTTTGTAGCGGAATTCATTGTTTGTCACTTAAGCGATTGACAGCGCGCGATAAATACATACACACACAGACGAACAGACATGCCGACATACAGACAGTCAGATAGACAGACACACTTATACACCTTTATAAACAGTCAATGGAGAAACAAAAACGCGAACAATGACAGCAGACAAATCAAATGAAAATGTCAGCCAGCGCACCGCAACTTTGGCGACAACGGAAGCGCGAAAGTGTCAAATATAGCGCGCCACGCTAACAAAGAGGCAGGCACAATGGAATCGAGTTGAAGGCGGACAGGCGAGAAGGTGCGGCAAACCGAAAGAGGTGCCATTTTGAATATTGTCGCATGCAATTGACATTTCGCTGAGTGAGAAAAGAGGAAAATGAGCACACAAAAAATACAACAAAAAAAAAGGAAAACCAAAAATAAAAATCAAAAACGAAATTCGTCATCGTCGGCGGCGTCGACGCTTTGTGGTAGCGATAGAAGAGCAAAAAAAAATAAAATAATAAAAATGAATTTAATTTTCTGCTTAAACGAGCGACTTCCGTTTTTGGCGCCAAGCGGAAGTGTGGCGCAGATGGCGGTGGCAGCGTGAGGAGGCAACGCTCGCGCTCATAATTGCGCCATGGCATGCCAACGCGCGGCTTGCCTTTGGTGTTTGGTGTGAATTTGGAAATTGAGATTAATTGGCGAAAAAGTAGAAAAAAAAGAAAAGACAAAACCAAAATGAAATGAAAACGAAGAAGGTGTTAAATAATGTCCGCAACAAAAGCGAAATTAATTTAACCATATTGTGGTTTTGATTATTTTGTTGTATTTTTAGAGATATAGTCTAATGACGTCTGCGGACGCATTTTGACAGTTCTCATTGCAGTCCAGTGATTTAATTGTGGCGAATGTATTTTTAGCGGATTTTTGATAATAAAATCAAAATATCTGCCAAATTGAAACGAAGTTTAGTTTATTCTATTTTGAGCGTATTCAAATGCCTGAAGAGATTTTGAATATATTTTAGAAAGGGGAAACAAATATTTGTTTGAGTGCAGCATGTGATTTTTTGAACGAAACAACATTTATATTTGATTTATGTGATCAAATTTGTTTTAATGTTGTCTTGATTTAATTACAAATTTATATTAGAGCTAAATGGTTTACTAGATTATGGGATTAAACAAGTTTAAACTTTGTACAAACAAATGTTCATATAAAACAACATAATAAAATAAGATTTATTGTAAAAATGTATGCTAACAATTTTTCTTTCAGACAAATAATACTTAAATAATCAAAAATGCAAGTTTGTTTAATACAAACATATATAAATTTGAGGCAAACATAACATTAATTCAGTTAAATGTAAATTTGTTTAAGACAAACATAAGAATTAATTGAAGAAAATAATAATTGAAAAACTTTTTAAAATAAACAATATTTGATTGTCATAAACAAAATTTGTTTGACTTAAACAAAATTTGATTGTCTTAAACAATATTTGTTTATCTTAAAATTTTGTTTGAGACAAACGAAATTGTGTTTATGGCAAATAGAAATTTATTTGAGACAAACCGAAAGTTTAGACAAGAAATATTTGTTTAAGACAAATAAGAATATGTTTAAATTAAAAAAGTTTGTTTATGTCAAACAAAAATCTGTTTTAGCAAACAAATTAAACTGCTTATTTTCTATAATATTTGTTTGGCGAAAGAAAAATCAGTATTTAACTGAAATGAACAGATTTTTAAATGTAGTTCATGTTTATTGCAAATAAGTTTTCATTTAACGTCAATAATTATTTATTGATTCAAATGAACTTTTATATAAAATGAACCATAAAAAAAAAACAACTATTTACTTCTTTTTGGTTTTATAAGATTCATATTTGCATTCATTTTAATACTATTTTTTGTAATAAAATCAACTTCAACAACCACCGAAAAACTGGGAAAATCCGGTCAAAAAATCCTTCTCTCGGTGCAATCAGAATTAATTAATACATACGCTTACTTTAATTTTTTTTCTTCTGAAATTTTTGTTTGACTTTGTTCAATAGAAGACAGCTTAACTGTTGTTATTCAATTGAAACGTATCCCAAGGAAAAATAATATAATTCGCTTTCATCGATAATGAAAATGAATTGTAAACACATTCGAAAGCAGTTCAATAACGACTTTATACGTGAATGCACAATGTACGAGTATATGTGTATCTACATACATACAAACTCGTAGATCGATAGTAAATTATAGTCAGAGCGTAGCCGTCTTTGCTGGGTCTCTGATTTTAAACGAGTACGTCTGTGTGTGAAGTTCTTCCTTAAGTAAAAGACACGCCTATTTTATAGGCAACAAGATCTAAAAGTTAATGTTGCTTTGGCATATAAGAAGGAAAGTTGGCACAAACAAATAAACGAAATTCAAGCAAAATTTAATTCAAAAAGTTTTGAAATTATTTAAATATTTTATTTAATATATAAAATACATAAAGTTACATTTTAGAAATACAAATAAAACCGGTTAATATCTCTGGGATATTCGAATTTTTTAAATTATCTTTGAAAAATTTCTTAAAATTAAATTCAAACAAGAAATATAATCTCCAATTGCACTTGGACAGTTAAACTTTTATGCTTCTGCTTAAACTAAAGCGAACTACTTTTTCAAAATGTATGTTTGTATTTGTATCAGCGGGAATGCATCAAAGCACGAGCAACTTTCAGCCATTAAGTTTAATTTTTTTGTTGTTTTTTTTTTTTATTTTTTTCCGAAGAAATACGCGCTGAAATATTTTCGCTTAAGTCGGCGAAAGTTTTGTGCATGATAATTTCTTTCTCTGCCGCTTGTTTAATGTTAATGAGCGAAATTGCAGCTATTTATAAGCAGAAGGCATGCAGCTTTTAGCTGCATAAAGCACCAAACGCGATCCACTTTTAGGCGCCGCCAAGTGCTACAGACGTTAGCGTAGATTAAAAATGGCGGCCAACAGTTGCTGCGCTGCGCTGCCTGCCATTAAAGCGGCAGCGAAATGAGTGTCAAGTTAAGCAGTTCAGCGCACGCTTTGCGGATTGCATTTTGGCTATTAAATTTCCGTTTTTATTTTCTCTTTCCAATGGTTGCCAAGGCCTTGAAATTTGCGAATTTATATTTTAACAATTAATTGAGCGCCTGTAAATATGCAAACATTTCTTATGTTTAATTTTATCAAACATTTTATTTATTTTCCCTTGCAGTTTGTTTCTGTTGTTATTTTTTTATTTAGGAGCAATTTGCTGAATTATTTTCCAACGTTTTTTTCATTCGTCGTAGCTTATCAGTTTTATTGTGTTTTGCTCGTTTTCTGCTTTTTGCGTTTTTCATTTCATTTCATTTTTTTTTTATTTGATTTTCTTTGTGCGTGCTATTTTCGTTCTTTATCCTATTTTCCAGTACAGCTGCCATTGATAAGCTACAATTGCCCTTTTTCACTTTTCCCTCTTCTTTTTATTTTTATTTCGTTTTTTTCTTCTTCTTGCTATTCTTCGCTTTGTGTCACCAGTGTTGCACTTTTTTTTCGCCCACTTCTGTTCGCCTTTGCTTCTATTTGCTTTTTGTCTGAATTATCCTGGCAACATGTCCTTTAGATCCTTTTTTTTCGCTTTATGCTTTTATTACTTCTTTGTTGTTGTTGTTTTTGGTTTTATTTTTTTTTTGTTGTTATTGTTGTTGCATTTGTTAGTTGATTTGAGTTAAATACGAAAAATAACGGTAAATTGCCGTCTGTCTGACTTTTCGCTTCGGGAGATTATCTTCGTCGTTGCGCTGCTGTGTTGAAAAGCAACAACAAAAACAAAAACAACTACAACAATATTGAGAACTAATGCAGCAAAAGTACGCGAGCGTACGAAAAGCTCAAAGCAAAATAAAATAATAATAGCAGCAGCCAAATGAATTAATGTTATCGGAGTTGATGGTTTTCTTGTTTTTGTTGCTGCTGCTGTTGTTGTTGGTGGTGGTGGTTAAGGCTGTCTTCTTATTGTCATTGTGTTGTAGGCAGGGATATATCCTGCAAAGAAATAAACAAAACTTTAGTTTAGATAAAATTTTAACGAACAAGAACGCAAAAGAAAATGTCAAAATTTAAAATTTTGAATTTTTTCTTAATATAAATAATTTTTTTTCTGTGCAGCTCCCGACTAATAATCTTAACTGATACGGCCCTGTTCTTATTTGTTGTTGTTGCGGTCATTTGTCGTTGTTGGCCTGTTGTCGTTTGTTGTTATTATTACTGTTAATGTGCGTGCCAGGTTATTACCCGTCTGTGTCTGTATTTGTGCTAATGTCGAAATGTCATTTTGTGCGCTTGTATGGTTGTGTTTGTGTAGCTTTGTGTGTGTGTGTGTGTGTGTGTGCTTGTGTGTTTGTGTTGGTATTTTTGTGTATTTACGCTGATAAAACGCAGCGCAGAAAATTATTAGAAAATATTCTTTTGTCAGGTGAAAATTAATGAAGGATACCGAAGGCAAACAAAAGAAAAAATAAATAAATACAAAAAACTACAACAACAACAAAATGTGAAAAAGCTAAAAAGAAAAAACAAACCGTAAACAAGCACAAATCATGTCATAAACACGCTGAGGGGCGCGAAAAGTCGTTAAGATAAAAAGTTGGGCGTTGAAGCGTTGCGCGTACAAATGGATTTTAATTGGCCACTCTGCAAACTGGAGACTTGACGAAAGTTGGGCGTATTTTAAAGAATATGTTTGAACGTATATTTTGCATAAAATGCCTTTGAAAATAAAAACTAATAAATTTTAATAAAAATCTTAGAAACTGAACGAAGGTTCGTGGAAATCATGTGAATGTAAATTTAAAGTTAAATAAGTTTTAAAAAGTTCCTTATAAAAAAATTATTGCTTTATTTAAAAGTATAGCGGAAGTTCAAGCAAGTACTATAAGTTATAAACTTAACGAATGTCCAAAATTTAACGAATGTTTGAAAATTTAATTATAAATGTTTAAATTTTCCCTCAATTTTCAACAAAGAGTAAATTTAACTCAATCTAAAAATTCAAGAACTTAACGAATGTCAAAAACTAAACGAATGTACGAAAATTTTATTAAACTTAACTCTAACTGCCTTATATTAAAAATTCAAAACTTAACAAATGTTTGAAAATTGATTATTTTTAATTAACCTCAAGTTTTGACAAAGAGTAAATTGAACTAAAACTAAAAATTCAAAACTTAACGAATGTCAAAAACTTAAATAATTGTTTTAAAAAGCTCAAACATGAAGCCTATAAAATTAACGAATGTTAAAAAACTTATCGAATGTGTGAAAATTGTAATTAGATTTGTTTAAAAATTTTAACAAAGATTAAATTTTTCTAAAATATAAAATTATAAAACTTAACGAAAGTAAAGACGAATTTTTGAAAACTTAACATATATATACAAAATATTTCTACTTAACTTCAGGTTTTTCAAAGAGTAAATTTAACTATAACTTGAAATTAAAAAACTTAACGAATGTCAAAAGCTCAACGAATGTTTGAAAATTTAACATATATGTATATATACAAAAACTTTCTACTTAACTTCAGGTTTTTCAAAGAGTGAAATTTAACTAAAACTGAAAAATCCAAACCTTAAAGAAGATTAAAAAACTTAACGAATGCAAACAAAATATCAACTTCCACAAATATTTTTATACCAAAAATTGATTTCCATTGCTGAGTGGAAATGAAGAATACGACTTTAACTCGTATTTAAAAAATACCCTCAAATATTTTTCATAAAACTCTCTTTTTTTCTCTTTTTTTTAAATTACAGCAAATTAAATTCATCTGCAACAACCAGAAACTATCCAAAGGATGCAATGAAAAATGTGAAATTAAACTAGATACATTGAAAAGCAAATTAAAAACCAAAGCGAGCAAAAACCACCGGAAAAAAGGTCAATTAAATGCGCCAAGCGCGACCAACAAACGAAAACCGAAACGAAAAAAACAAAAAAATGAAATGAAGTCATTGTGAGTGTGTGTGCGGTGCGTGTGTGCGCGCATAAGTGTAAGTGTATGTGTATCAGTGTCCGAGTATGTGCGCGAAAATTGTACGAAAGTCAACGAGACAAAACGCAATTTAAAATTTTCCGGCTACGCGAAAATTAACAAAAAACATAAAAAAGTTTCCCCATAGCAAAAAAAGAAAACAAAACAACAATAAAAACAAAACCAAAATTCAAACCGGAATATGGCATCGCAACCGCAAATAATGAAAATGAAACGGAAACGCAAAATGCCGGAAATTTCATTGCTAATTGTTGCAATTTGGATTAACAGCTTTGCGGGTCAAGTTAATTGCAGAGCTCACATGGACATGGAGGAGCAGCGTCGCATGTCGTCCGGCGGTGACGGCGATTCGAGCGTAGAGAATATGCCACGCGGTGGCGGTAGCATGCCCGGCGATTCCGAAGAACCAGATCACATCAAGCATCATTTCGGTGAGTGGAATACTCTTGGGGTGCTTGGAAGAGTTCCAAAGGGTTTAAAAGTTCAATTTTTTTTCATTATTTTTTACACCTTTTTATATTTCTCCTTTTTATAATTGTCCTTTATTAAACAAAGTGGACTGAAAGAGTTAATATACTCGTATACTACAGACACACAAACAACCCTTTACATACAAGTTTCTGTAAATCCTCGCAAATACGTTCTGCGGTTGTTATCGCTACGTTAAGCAGATTTTCTATTCGAAAGAAAAAAACTTTTTTAATATGATTCGAGGAAAAAAATGCAAAAAAATGCAGGTGGTATTATATACCCAACTTTCACTGTGTGTACTTTGTGTGAATTTAATTTAAAATTAATTCTGTAAGTGGTTTAAAATTAAACTTTTTTGTAGTTGCTTTCGCTTTTTTTTTGCAGCTATTCATTTAATTTACGCAAATTTGCGTTTTTTTTTGTGGTCGCTTGCTCTAATTAAAGCCAATTGTTATTTGTAATTGCTGCCCTCATTGCAGCTAAATTAAATGCTACATAAAAGTAAAATTTAATAAAAGTTTTTAATGCAACAAAAAAAGAAGCATACAACAAGAGTTGAAAGTGATTGAAAAGTTGTGCAGCGGCGTGTATGAGTAACATTGTTAAATATATTTAAATACTTTGGTTTCAAAACTTTTGAAATTTATGTTTAATAACAATTAAATGCTAAGGGCGGAATTTTATTTCGGTATGGGAAGAGGAGAGAGAGGGTTAAAGTTCGTAGAGCTCGAGAAAGAGGCAGAAACTTTTTTATAGTCATCAAGTTCTAAGACAAACTAAATTTCTACTAGAAAACTATAATCGCAAATTTTACTTGGACTTGTTTAAGTATAGATTAAGAATACAAACAGGTCTTTTGAATGTAGGCAGTTGGCTCAAGGATCAATGTGCAGATTTGCGACAAAGAAACGGAATCACTAGAGCTCATTCTAGAAAACTCCGGATCATTGATGCAATCCAAGCAAAGGCACTTGGGAACGTATCTAAAATCAGGAAATTAACTAACAAAGTAATATCCAGCTAACATCCTCAAACTTCTTAGGATCACTGGAATGGATGAGGTTTTATAGGTAATCCCGATACTAACAAAGGCGTACAATAGATCTTTAAGACGCAGTACTTTTACACTAGACAATTCGTCGAGAACTCATCCTGAAATTAGGCTCTGATGGTGCTAGAACAAATATTGTTCCCAGTCCACTGGAGAAGGCTTAAGCAAAATCTTCTCAAACGCAACAAATAATTAAATTTCTTTGTTGACATGCCCAACCATTATTCAAAACTTCATCATTAATTTGACCGAAATTAAATGCGATTTAAATTACAAATTAACTATTAGCTAATATATATAATGTTAATCATACGCAACGATGCCCACTTAAATGCTTGCGAATAATAAATGAAAATGGACTTTTGCATTGCAAATATTTGCAGAAATGCGTAAATATGTCAGGAGTGAATTAGATTGAACTCAACTTGTCAGTCGGTTGAACTAAACAAAAACAGCGAAGCAGACAAATTTCTCAAATGCACTGAAAGAAAACAAATTGTTGTAATAGAAATGATCTTGGCCGAAACCGGAAGAGTTAATTTAAAGATATAATAAAGTGGATATATCGATATGATATGTATGACAAGTAATGTATCATATTAGAGCAAATTGATCAAGGGTTTGTTCAAATTGATTAATTAATTTAAATTAGTTAATTTTGAAATTCTTAAAAGTTGTTTGAACAAAAGTTTACTTAGTTTGCTATTTTCAGATATTTTTGTACAGTGTACAAAGTGATACGCAAATACTCTGTACAATACAAATATTTAGTTTGAAACGATATCTCTAATTTCCACCTCACAAATTTAAGATAATTTACAACACACAAAAACAACCAAAAGCTGCTTATCACACACACGCACACATGCACGCACACGCAACACAGTCAAACACAAATGTTATGCACACAAACGTTGGATGTATTTGTATGTATGCACAAGCAGCCCCAAATGAATATTGTATGACTACGTTTTAGTTGCCGAAACTCTCAAAATTTGATTAAAACTCCACACAAAACTATTTAAATAAAGACGGCAATATAAAGTGTACACACACACACGCACGCATACATGCATAAAATTCAAAACACACACAAAAATACAAATATACATACATATATGTATACACGTATATATATATTTTCAAAATTTTCCATACTCTACTGCCATAATTTCAAAGGAGAGCTTTGCTGAAAAAAAACAAACAAACAAAACAGAAGACATACAAAACGGCAAGAAACTAACATGGCAAAAACTAAAATTGGTATACTCCATAACGACGGTCTACTCCTAATAGTTAATTTAGAACTTGTAATTTGAAAATTAAATAACACCGGCACACAAAGTTATGCACAAAAAATATTTTGTAGCAGAATTGCAAAAGTTTAGTACTCGCAGCAATTGAGTTGCTGTGTGGCAGTAGTTACAGTTGTGGCAGTAGTGACAGTCGTCGCAGTAACTGTTAGCTTAAGGATATGCCAGAGTGTAGAAGTATAACAATTTTAAAAGCTCTACAAGAAAAGATGCGAAACAAAATAAAAAAGTATTAATGAACTAATTTGACAAGAAAACGGAAAGAAACGTAAATGGAGAGGAAAAAAAACGCAAAAAATTAAACTGCACAATTTTCAGTCGTAAATGAATCGTTGCATTTAAAAGAAAAGAAAGAACAGAGACGTCGAAATAAATAAGAAAGAAACGTAATAGAAACGTAACGTAAAGTAGCGAACGCAGGAAAACGAACTAAGCACGGACTTTGGTTATCACATCACGTCACAGCGAGTCTTTAAGTTTGATTTTGATTGCTGCAAGAAAAATAGCACGAAATTTACAATAACACTGCGAGAAAATTTGATTTTGTTGTTAAATGTTCAAAGGAAACTGTAAATCAAGAATCGACTAATCCATTAAAAAACGTTAAGTTCTCAAATTTGTATTTAAAAGATTTGTACTGCTTCAAAAAATGAAAACATTCAGGTAAAGTCAAACTGGCGGAAATATAATAACTTTTCTAAAAAGCTCACAAATTGCAAAAGTAGATTTGGATTAGTCGGTTTATGATATGAAAGCTTTTGGTAAATCGGTGTGTGCAAAGAAATTTTCTTATACAACAGAGTTTGTTATTATAATACAAATTTTTGAGCGGTTAAGAACAGTTTTAGTAAAAAAATAAAGTCTGGATTCATATGAAGAACCTTTTTAGTCCTTTGAGGACGATTTTTGGCAGCGCGAATTTTTAACATTTTCCTAAGAAATCGAAATTTTTGGATGAGAATTTTAATGGGATAAAACTGCTAAAACTGTTTAGTAATTTTTTGAACAATAGCAAAAAAAAATACCAATTTAGCGGACCGGACAGCGCTGTTTCGGAATACGCTGCTATTCTTCATCAGCGGGCCTTTTGCTTGGTGAAGCTTTATGTTCTTCATATCCGTCTACAAGTTTCTTTGGTTTAGAAATAAACCAAAATTCAAAGAAAACGCCCAAGTTTCAAAAGGCAAGAATCACTCAAGGCCGGCGAATGAATAAAGCAACACCAACTGAACAAGTTTTGCGTTTTATGAAGGTTCTCTAGAACCTTCTGAGTATGGGGTCACACTCAACTCAATTTAATTAACATATGAAAATATAAATTTTCTTTCAAAACCGGATTAATCGATTTTTGATTTAAAGCGCCTCAAAGTTGTTGACTTCCTTTGTTAATCGTTGACTATTATTTAAATTATTTTAAAAGTTTTGAAAATTCAAAATTTTATTTCTAATAAAATCTGTTGGTCTTCAAACCAAAACTATTCAAAAGCTAATAAGCTTATTTAACTTAAAAAAAACACAGTTTGTTCAAAACTAAAATTGTTTAGGTTTAGAAACAGTTAATGGAAACCATTTTAAACAATTTTGGAATTGGTTATAATTAAATTATTGAAATGAATTGTTTTACAGTGTTTGGTAGCAGCAAAAGTCACACTGGCAGCAGCAAATGAAAATGCACGCAACGTTGCTGCTACCGTCCGACCAGCTGTCTGTCCATCTGTCTGTCCGTCCGATCTCATGCAGCATGCATTCGCCCTTGGCTTGCGGGGGGGTTTCGTTTTAACTTATTTAAAGTTGTCCAAGTAAACGGCCAATACAAGGGCGTGTGGACGTGGGTCGGAGTGTCTGCTATTTATTTTATAACGTTTACACTGGCTGCAAATTTTTGTCTTACAAAAACAACAACAAATATACAAAACAAAACAAAAGGAAAGCAATGGAAAGGAAAGGAGAAAAACAAAAACGCAACAAGAAAATTGCAGCAAATCTAATAAAGCATGTTGGCTTGGCTTGGCTTCATCAAGCTTTGTCGGTGGGTCCTGTTGACGTGACCCAAAGTCCGTTGCTTGACCTTAGTTAGAAAATTATAAAAGAAAAAAAAAAAGGAATACTAAGAGTACCAGCTAAAGAAGTCACCATTTCCCACTGAAGTATGTGACAAACGAAAGCCACTTGACATTTTGGACATGCTGCACGTTTGCTCTGCTTGCCAGTTGCATGTTGGAGCGTTGGTCCGATGTTAACGCTTGCTTTTAAAAGCTTAAGCTGAAGTTTGAAAATTAAGGCAATTTTTTAAATAATAATCAGAGATTATTTATTACTACTTTTTAATTAATTCTCCTGCTTAAATTAGTTAAAGGATTAGTTTGTTGGTGACTCATACGCACTGATGTGCCAAATTGAGAAACCAAAACGTTTTAAAGTTGTTGTTGTGACTACCAAAAAATTTAAAAAAATTCCTTTATTATAAAAAAGTCAAAGTAAGGAAAAAATTTCCTAAATATTTAAATTTTTCGTTTTAAATTTTTGTGGAGCGGACAAAAATTTCCGCACAACGAAGAAGAATTTAAACTCATCGCAAATGCTGTCTTCCAAAGCGCCGCATAGTTGGCAACTCACATTGACAACCCTACGCTAATAGCACGTTATTAGGTAACCACAACGCGCGCGCATAAATATTTACAACAACTTAATTAGCGCACAGAATAATAGCAAAAGAAAAAATAAACGAAAGAGTTGAGAAATCCCCGCGACTGGGGAAAATACTCTAAAATATTTTGCCAACGAGAGGACAACAACAATGTGGTGGAAAAAAGTTGTACTTTTCTACAGTTTTACAGTTTTTGCGGAAAATGTAAATTTTTTTTTTTAATTTTCCATTTTTTGTTTCTGATGTTGCATGTTAAAAGGTTGCAAATAAAAATACAAAAGAATCAAGCGTTTTCTTTTGTTGTTGTTGTTGTTGTTGTTGTTGTTGTTTGGTTATTCAATATTTTGACGCATCTCTTTATGAGCGTTAAAATGCACTTCTCTGGCATTTTGCTATAAAAGGGAAGTAAACAAAAAAAAACACATACACACACACACACACAACAACAACAGGCAAATTGTATAGTTGTAGAGTTCTGTAACAGTAGAGAAGCAGTGAGTGAAATTGTAGTTGCTTAGTAGAGTAGCGACTAAAGTGCGAAGTTGGCTGCGGCTGCAGCGGAAGTGCTGCAGGCGCACATAAAAAACAACGGAAATCATAGAAAAGTGAACGGATGCGAATACAAATTAAAAAAGAAAGAAGAAAAAAATAAAGTGCGAGAATTGTAAAAGAGTTTAAAATATATGACGCGGAATAACTTTAAAATTTGAATTTTGTAGAAAAGTTTGAAATTAATATAGGAAACAGATTTTCAGACAGATTTTTGTATCCTTTTCGGTTTGATTGAAAATTTAAAGTTAAGTTAGTTTCTTGATCAAACAATAAATTGAACAATTGAACGATTCACTGACAAGTTAGTCGACATTTGCTTGGTTAATTGATTAAATGTTTTGTTTTTGTAAAATAATTGTTTTATAGACTTGTTGATTAATTTGCTGATTGAATTATAAAAAAAATTAAAATTTATAAATCAAATTTTTGGTTAATTTATAAACTGATAAATTGATTGATTAAATGAATTAATGAATGAGCTTTTTAAATTTTTTTGAACAAGCGGGAATTTTTTTGAAATAACTAATTTATTGGTTAGTTTATAAACTTATTAGCTCATTAATTGATTGAAATAATGAATGAAATCGATCATTAATTATTAAATGAATATGAGAACTAATGAATAAATTAATTAATAAATGATTAAATTATTGATTCAATGAAAATATGAATATATTAATATATGAATAAATGAATAAAATAAATGAATAAAATAAATGAATAAATGAATAATAAATGAAAATTTATAAAAATGAATATTAAATGAATAAATGAATAATTGAATATATGATTAAATGAGTAAACGAATATATGAATAAATGAATAAATGAGTAAATAAATTAATGAATATAATAATAAATGAATAAACCAATACATGAATATACGAGTAAATGAATAAATCAAAAATGAATAAATGAGTAAATGAATTAATGAATAAGTTAATATGTTAAAAAATAAATAAATGAATATTTGAATATATTAAAATATGAATAAATTAATCACAAATAAATAAATGAATAATGAATGAATAAATTTATAAATGCATAATATACAATCACATTTATAAATGAATATATTAACAAAATTGATTTATACAATACTATATTTTCTAATTGATTGACTGATTGATTGATCAATCAACTTACAGATTAAATAATCTACCGATTGTTTAATTTAATGATTAATTTGTTTTATTCGATTCGCCATCTTTAATTTTTTGGAAAAAGTTCTGGCACATATAATTTTATAAATTTAAAGCCACACAATTCTTCCGACAACTATTTGCGATTTTGCCTGGGCCAATTTTTCAATTCATGGTCATATTAGCGCCACATGCAATAACACACACACACACACTCACACACAAACATAGCTACTTTACACACCACATACAAATACACACATACACTTACAAAGGCACATACATAAATAAGAAAACAAGCAGCAAAGGCGGCGCTATTCAAAAGGGCACCAACGAACACACACACAAACATGCCAGCATTGAAATACACGTACAGTAGCAACACACGCACATAGACATATTTCTATTTTTTTTTCTGCTCTGTTCTGCTCTGTTCTGTTTTGTTTTGGCTGCGGGGTAGGAGTGCATATTGCATTGGCAACACTTGCCACATGCACATCCGCATGTGCGCTCATGCAAAGCACGAAATTGTGCTTCGAAAACACACACGGAACACACACAACGCACACACATACAATCACACGCAAACATACACAAACACACATGGCAAATCCCTTTGCCACAAAAGCAAGAAATACTGCGCTCGTGCAACATATGCCGCGGTGGCAACACTGACAGCCAAGCGGGCGGGTGGGCAAGCAAGCAGGCAGCCACCAGTGTTGCATGTGTGCAGTGAGTGCGCAGCGCTCAAATACTCAAATACACTAAATTTGCAACGCATGCAGTTTTGGGCTTTTTGTTGTTGTTGTTTTTGTTTTTTTCATTTCTTTTTGTTATTTCTTGCTTTCGATATTTTTCGGTTTGTTTTAGTTTTTTTAAGTACACCGAAAAAATTTTTTTGACAAATTTGTAATTCAAATTTTAAATTTCCTAAGAATAATATTAAAAAAGCATTTTCAGCTTAAAGAAAATTTAAAATTTGTCCTTGAAATTTTGAACGCTGAAACTTGAAATTATTTTCTAGAAAAGCAGATACCGACAAAAATCGCTCAGTGCTGCTTTTGCAGGGAATGCAATGGTGCTGCTGCTGCCGCTTCGCCTAAGTTTATGCTGTATTATTTTTTCAGCAAATCTTAGTTGAAGTCTGTGGGATTTTCGTGATGTTGTTGTTTTTGTTATTGTTGTTGTTTTGTTATTTTTGTTGCTGTTTTTTCTTTTTTTGGTGCTTGTGTTTTTGTTTATTTGAAAAGTGCAGATATACACAATCGCACATGCACACACCAGAATAGAAACATATACATGTGATCACACACTAGCACACACTCACACCCACTCGCACACACACTCAAGTCGAAGTAGCGAAACGTGCATCATTTGATGTTTACTTTCAGGCGAAAAATAAAATCAAGTTTATTGCTTTGCTTTGCGTTGCGTTGCATTGCGGCGGCAATGTTTGTGTGAATGTGTCTATTTGCTGTTTGCTTATTTACGCCTGCACACACCGACACACACATACACATACCGTCATGTGCGAATAATGCTAAACGTAGTGCGAATTTTCCAACAACAACAACAACTACAAAAAAATAATAAAAATTATTTGAAAACGAGAAAATGCGCTGCAGCTGCAACAGACGCGTTCTGCCAACACACAAATACACAAATATTCCTCTACCGACGGACAGACGGACAGTTGGTCTTTCTAAAAAATCTATTAATTATATTTCTTAAATTTTGTTTTTTTTTCGGATTATAAAAAAATACTAAAGCAATTATTTGTTATTAAGCTGAACTTTCAATTGCAACTTTGAACTTTTAATCAAGTTTGGCTAAATTGAAAAGTTAAGTTTTTTGGAATTTTTTTATTTTAATAATTTTATTTGGAAACATAAAAGTTTTATATAATTTTTCTCAATTTCTCTAATAACATTGAAGTACTGTGCACATTCTACAATCAAACATTCACTCTCCGATAAGTCTGCGCTCCTTGAAGTATGCACACATAAATGCATTTGCTTGTATTTGCAAAGTGTAAGCAGTTGTGTGTTTATGTGTTTGTGTGCATGTGCAGCCGTGAGACGGTGTGTGTGTGTGTGTATGTTTATGTCGAAATTGTTAAGCTGCAAAGCATGTGTTGGTAATAAATTTTTTGAAGGAATCCTGACAATCAATTTTTTCCATTTCTTCGCGTTTTCTTTCTTTTTACACTTTCTTGGTTTACGTCGTTCCTTCGTGCATTCGCTTGGGCGTTCATTCATTTACGTCGCTTTGCAGTTTATGTTTTTGTTATTATGTTCATTTTCTCTTCTTCTACACCCGCTACTTCTTCTTCTGCTTCTACCTCTTTTTATTCGGCGTCTCGTTCGAACAAACGCTTGAGTTATTTTCACGCCAATTGCGATAACCATAAAAGTATGCTTGACATTTATTTATTTTTATTTTCGTATTTATGTGGAACGAACTGTGCGCTTTATTTAGCAACGTTTTAGCGTTTATTTGTTGTTGTTTTTTTTTTGCTGAAGGGAGCTTTTGCAGTGAAAAGTGATTTTATTAGACATTTTTTATTCAAACTATTTGAACGGTTAAAACGGTTTTCATTATCCATTTTTTAACTGCGAAATATGAAACTTTGAACTTGTTTCTATTGTAAGTAGTTTTTATAAGCGTTTTTTTTTAAGTACTCAACTTTTTTTTATTAATTTTGATATTAGATAACAATAAAAAAAGTTTCGAACTCAAATTTGATTTTTGAGTTTATTTTCAATTCTTCGAGTAATGGTCGACATTTTAAAATGTTGGGTATATAATTTTAATATTGTATATTGGCAACATTACATACAGAACATTTTCATAAAACATAATACAAATACAAAATTTTACATTTTAATTCATGTTAAATTTACACTGTATCATATTAAATTAACACTGTCATGTTATTTTAATTTGCATTTGAAATTCTAAAAATTCAATTTTCAATGAAAATTTTACATAAGCAGATTAATGTTAAAATAACATTACAGTGTAAATGTAAAATTAATATGATGCAGTGTCAATTTAACATAACTTGTAATGTAAAATTTTGTATTTGTATTATTTTTTCACGAAAATTCTCTGTGTGCACTGTTGCAAATATATACAATTTATATACTAAAATTTTTAAAATTTAACATGATGCAGTGTAAATTTAACATGTATTTTAATGTTAAATTTAGCCTTTTTAAAGAATGAGCCTGTCAAATGTTTCACTTTCACATTATATAATGCCAAATTAACACTTTTTAAGGTTACCTGTCAAAGATTTTGCAAAATTCAAATCGGCAAATAATGTTAAATTAACATTGGCTCCTAATGGACCAACATTTTCTATGGTTAAAAATTTACAGAATTGTTGAAAATTTACAAAATTTGTATCTGACACTGAATAAGATTGATAAGACTTTAATTAATTTTCTTCAACATATTCACTACCGATGAAAATTATTAACCTGAAAAAGTGTTAAATTTACATGATTTCTGTGTGAATTTTTTTATTAAAGGTTTTGTTTGAATTTAAATTTAGAAATTCATTTTTTTTAATCAATCTTTGTTAATAAAAATTCAATTTAAAAAATTAATTTTCAATTGCGACATTTTATTACCACTTTTTATGCGAATGCGATACACACTCGCAGGCGACACCGCATAATCCTATTATCAGTGTCCTTGGTGTATGAATGAGTACATTCCTCATACCAATTTACACACACATACATACGCACACAAATGGCCACACAAGTGAGCAATAAATTTAATGGCGGCGCACAACGATAAAAGCCACTGAAAAGAATACAGCAACAAAACAGATACAACAACAACAGTAATAAAAACAATGACAACAACAAAACGTTGGTAACAATTAAGTAAACATGAAAGCGTAAAAAAAAAGAATTACAACGACAGCAACAATACAACAACAACGACGACGAAAACAAAGACAATACACAATGACACCGACAATGGCAACAAAGATGTGAAAAGGCATCAGCCAAAGGAGTAGTCCAAGTCGAGACCCCCCACTGGCGGACAATTAAAGTGCCAAAGCGTGGCAGTTCCTCTTGTGAGCACGAGCACACACACACACACACACTAGCCTACCCAGCCAAAGGAACAAGCCAGCAAATGACAAAAACTTAATGAAAAAAAAAGAAACGAAAAAAACGGCAAACACACACTTCGGCACAACAGGTGGTCTCTCGCCTCTGTATGCTAAGAACGCGCTCGTATAGCGTACACTGCGGTTAATTGTCATAAGAGCAGTTTTTAAAAGCTTAGGAGCACAAATTACGATTATATAAATATATTTAAAGCAAATTTGTTAACAAAGATTTTTAAAATCTTCTGAATCAAATGAAGAGAAATTCAAATATAAATTTTTTTCATTCATGAGTTTGAATAAAAGAATTCGGTGTCATTCGAATGGTAATGAAAAAATTGTTTGGTTAAGCTTTGACTTTTTTGTTTAGATTTTTATATTGTTTCATAAAAGCCAACAGCAGTGTAGAAACAACGCGTTACACAACAACAAAAACAACAACAACAACAACACCAACGATCAACGAGTGAAAAACACTAGCAACGGCGATGGCGCTCCGACGCATACAAGCGCACAGTTCTGACTGATTATAATTCTCAAAGGATGCATTCATTTCCGGTTGACATTGTTTTTCTTCTTCTTATTTTTTTGTGTTTCGTTTTGCATTTTGCGCTTCCATCATTTTTTTCTTTGCTACTTCCGTTTATTTTTTGTTTGTTTTTAAATTTTTCTACTCTTCATTTTTGCTTTGTTAAATTCTTTATTGCATTTCTTCGTAACGTTTGTTGTTGTTGTTTTTTTGTGTGTGCTTTGCTCGTTTCTTTCGTTTCGTTTCGTCGTCGTTGCAATTGTTTGACAATTTTCCGTTTTGCCGAGTGAGTCCCTGGTTTGCTTTTTATCATTTTGTCGTATTGTTTGGTTGTTGTTAGTTTTGTTGTCGTTCCGGGCTTGAGGGACCTAAAAGTATGCAATACCAAAAAAAAAACCCACTCGACATGCAATCTCTGCTGCTGCACTGTTGCTGCGCTCTGCTGTTGCAAGTGTTCTCATTTTGTTGGCAACATGTTTTACACATGTTCGTACAACATATTCTAGTTGTTGTTGTAATTGTTTTGTTGTTTTTATTGTCGACTACTACATGTAAAAAATTAAATTTATTGTTTATCTGTTTTGTCGTCGTTGGTACTTGAGCCATTCATTTATTCACTCGCTCGTTCGTTCGTTCGTTCATTCATTTGTATTGAACATTTGTTGCGCCCCACTGCCTAAAAGTGTGCTTTAAATATATTATTTAGCTTGGCGAAAATGTATTTAAATGTTCTGTTGCTTCTGCATTTGGTGTAAATATCTAACTTTTCTGTTACTGCTGTAGTATGTAAATAAATGTGGCAAGTTAAACTGCTTGTAGCATAGTTTAAGGCGCTTAAACAAGTTTTTTAAAGTTAACTTGTGTGAGAACATGTTTTCGCTATATGCGAGAAGTTGGGAAATTGCATTTAAAACTTAACTGAAGCGCTTTTGATATATACATTTATTGTATTGAAATGAAAAGTTTACAATTTACTTATGAAGCCTGAAAGTATGCTCACAGTTAATAAGAAATGTGAAGCAGTATAGAAGATATACTTGCGGTATTAAAATTAAATATTTTATATTAATTGAAGGCGAGTTTTTATTCAATTTTATTAAATGAGTTAGCTTTAGAATTTTTTGAATGCCTAAAAGTATGCTCGAATTTTTTCAGAAAGTTTGGGTAGTGTAAAAATAATTTTTAAAGTGTAAATGTGACTTAAAACGACTGAATTGTAGGAGAGGTTTAAGTTTAAAGCCTTTAATATTTATTTGCCTAAAAATATGCTAACATATTTTTTCAATTAAGTAAGTTTTTTGATAGTCATATCAAATTTGGTTTGCAATATTTATATATAAAAAAAAAGTAATGTATATGTTTCTGTTTTATATCACCTACAAAATGTCCATTGGTATTTAGTGACTGCGCCTAAAAATAGGTTGACAATATTTTTTTTTTAAATAAAAGTAACTTTACAGAAATTAGCAGAATATTTACATCACTTGTGTATTATCCAACAAATTGAAATTTTTAAGTGTAGCCTGAAAGTATGATATAAAAAATGTGAAACGTTTAAAAGCCTTAATGTGTGCTTAGGTAAAAAGCAAACTTCTATTTAATAAAGCACCTTTCAGGCGCATCTTTTCACAACTGAAACCACCCCCTCAAATTCTATTAAAGTTTATTAATTTTCTTCTACAAAAGTAAAGCGGATATTTAACTAAAGTTCAATCGAACTTTGTAGACCGACGCTTGGAGAAGTTTCGCCCATTCCGACATTGTAAATATTTTATTTATGCGTCTACTTTCGAATTTATAAGCCGCCTAAAAATTTACAACAGTTATTATTTACAATGAACAAATGTTAAAGAATTTATGACATTGCAGACAAATAAACAAACGCACACAAAAGGCAATAATTTATGTACCATTCAGTCACTCACTCACATACACACGCACACATACACAAACACACACATACACACACAATCTGACGGTGTTTATTAACAGCAACAACAACTCTAATTTAAAGCAGATTTATTTATTGTATCATATTTCTGTTTTTTGTGTGCGCACTCTGCCATGCCACCTAAAAGTATGCAATAAAAAACCAAAAATATATGCGCTTGTTTATATGGGTGTATGTGTCTATGTTTGTGTGTGTGTGTGAAAGCAACCACCGAAAAAAAACAAATGAAAATATATGATCAAAATTATTAGAAGTAACGAACTCAAATGAAAAGAAAATCTGTTTTGTATACTTTGCGGCGCGCGAGCTCTCTCACTCATTCTGTCGCATCTAGTGTTGTCTGTCGGTTTGTCTGTACACGCACAGTATATGTCGAAATTATGTGGTCAAATACCTGATATTTTCATTAAAAATATGATTTGTTTTACCAAATAAGTGTGCGTATGTGTGCGTTTTATTTCTGTAATCAATCTTTTTATTTACCAATAATTCTCTCGAAAAATCAAACTTTTTAGTGAAATTTTTAAACTTTTAATAATAAAATCTAAATTTCATGAGGCTTATAAAGCAAAAAGTCGTGAAGTTCCAAAGCGTTTAAAATATTCAGGGTACCTATTTAATAAGCTCTTTTAGTTTTAAAATCAAATAGTCGAAATTTTTATATTATTAGCTATTTAATTTAAAAAAATAATAGCGTCCAATAATTTCGCCCTCGACCGTATTAATAAATTTGTGCGCTCGTGTGTGTGTGTGTGTGTTTCGAAATTTACGCGTAAAATTTAAATTTCTGCGTTCGTTTGTTCGTTTTCGTTGGCGTTTCCTGTCGCCTGTCTCGCTATTGAGAAGCTGCACACCTGCTGCTGCTGCTACTGATGTTCTTTGTTGTTTGTTGTTGTTGCTATGACTGCTGCAACTGTTATTCTTTTAAAATTATTTCGTTTACTTTTTTTCTTTTTTTGTTCATATTCATTTTCATGCTGGCTCGTGGCAAACAAAAAGCGATGATTTATTACTTAATCGTGGACAAAATATTGCTCTGTTTTTCTTATATTATTTCACTTCCTTTTTTTTATCATATTTTCACCAAGGTTTTCCGCGTTTTTTTCGTTGTCTTTTTTCGTTCGTTTTTGTTAGTTTTGCGCAGATTACAATCGCAAAAGGTGAGCAATTTCAATTTTCTAAAAAAAAAAAAACCAACAACAAAAAAACGTTGAAAAGGTTGAGCGCTGTTATGGATACAACAACGTTTTGATAGCTGGCGAATCTTCTATTTGCCAGCAGCGTGTGTAGGGCAAACCATTTTGTTTGTTTTTGGATTGTTTTCTTTATTTTTCTTTTTTTTGTGCGCGCTTATTCGTTATTTTTGGTTATTACCGCCAGCTATTTAAAGCAAGCACATTTATCATAAGCTTATTTAGCGAGATTTACGAATGGCTAAAGTGAATTTAGATAAAAAAAATGTAAAAAAAATTTTACCTCAGCGCGTATGAGCAATTTTTCTATAATGAGCTGATATAGTTAGTTTTCTTAAGCGTTTTGTTTTAATGTAGAACTTTTTAAGTGGTTTAAAATAAGGTTATTTAAACATTACTTATTCGGAGCGTATGAGTGATTTTATTTAATAGTTAAACTTATCTTAAATTTAAAAGGTTAACAATTTTGTCACATTATTGAAGTAGTTTAACAATTTTTTATATAATTTTTAAGTCATAAATGTTAGTTTAGACTAACACCAGCTCCAAGAAATCCCATGACCCAAGTGCACCCCGAATAGTTTCATTATATATGTAAAATAATTGCATATTATAAAAACTTTAAATTCCTTAAATAGAATCCACTTTCTTTTCGCCCATCCCAAAAAAAAAAAGCAAAACTGAATCACTTCGAGGCATTTATTTTAAATAAAATAAAGTGTCACTCATACGCCCTGTTGAACTGAAATAAAATGACAGCTTAAGAATATCTTTCCGACATTAAAAGACGATGCAAATTTTCAATATTTTCTTCTTGAATATTCCATGCATTTCTGCCGGACGATCGGTCTGTCTGTCTGTCCGCCTGTCTGTCTGTCCTGTCGCCTAACAGTGCTTAGCGCTGAATGTGAAACGTGCAGCTTATCGTCTTCTATTTTTTTTTTGCTACTTTGCTACTTCATTCACTGCGCTGCTTAACAGCTTTAGTGCCGCTCCTTAAAGCTGCTGCTGTTGCTGTTGCTACAGCTAAACTGAACCACTTCGAGGAGCAGCAGCAGCAGCATATTTTATTACCATTATTTCGGTATATCAAAGCGGTGACATCTTGCTCAGTCAGCTGCACCAACGACGACGACGACGACAAAGACGACGCTGTCGACTTGAAGCGCTTAAGTAGGACAAAATTTTACTAATCGATTGTTAGGGTGGGTGCGGTGCGGCGACGTATAGACGAAAATGCAGTATTTTTTATCGGCCAGTCAGTGCCAGTGTTGCATGTTGCTCAAGTATTACGATAATTTGTATATGAGAAATTGCCCTAAGTAAAACATTAGACACATTTGCCCTTAAGGCATACCAACGACTGCCTTACCGGTTGAAATGTGCTTTCTCGTGTTAATTGCGCGTTTGCGTGTGTTACTCATACGACGCGTTGTGCATACCTTAAAGTTGATTTAAAAATTTAAATAAATGTTGTAGTAATTAAACAAAAATGTAATGACTCTCTAGGCTAGTTTTGTTATTCGTAAAGAACCATTTTTGATATTTTAGTATAGTTGGTTGTTTGTAGGTTCTCAGATAATTGCAACAAATTGATGTACAAGTTGTACCTGCAATTAGAGAGGTTTCATTAGAATTCTTTTAAGTGCATTTCTTAAGTATAATTTAATTCTACATGCAATAGGTTATTTGCAAAATTTAAATAGTTTTAAAGTAAAAATTAAAAATGTTTGTTTTTCTGTTTTGTTGGTCAAGTAAAACCGGACAAATCTTAAAAATAATATTAATTATTACTCCGGAATATTCCAATCGGTTCCTTTATAAGTATAAATGCAAAATTTACCTTGCTAAACAGGAGTCCTTCTAAGTACATTGTCGTGCAGAGTCAACTAACTTTTGTGTTGCATACTTTTATGGGTTACACACACATTTTTATGCAGGTTGCAATCAGAAAGCGGCCGCCTTGAACGTTGCCATTTCCAACATTTTACTTTTGGGTGTGCTTAATCGTTTTTATAATGTATATTATGTATTTTGAGTATGCATAAAATCAGGAACAGGAACTTGTGATTATATATTTCTTAGCATTACATGTCCTTTGAGTTTCCTGGTTGTATATGATTAAATTTTTTACTTAATTAAATTATTAAATGGAAGACTCCGGAGTAAGCTATTCTGAAGAAGCATTTATTGCTAGTTTTATATAATTAAACTATTTTTTAATGACATTATGAAAAGAAACACTTCGGAGTGTTCCATTTTAAAGAAGCATTTATTCATGCTTGTATGTAAGAACCTTTTTTTACCAAATTAATAACAGGAGTAATCCACGTCAAAGAAGCATATATTATAATTGTATGTAATAAACATTTTCTTAACTAAACAATTAAAAGGAGTATTTCTTTTTTAAATAAAATTGGTTGTATATAATTAAACTTTTTTTACTAAATTATTAAAAGTAACACGCCGGAGTATTCCACTTCAAAGCAGCATTTATTTCTGTGTGTGTGTGTTTCAAGATCCAACTTCCAAAACATTCTTTTGGATAATACTTTGTAGTAAAAATATATTTTAAAGTATTCGACGGATGTCGGAAGATTATTTCCAAGATTGTGCTAATATTCAAAGATTTATTAGTTTAACAAAATATCATTAAATAAAATAATACACTTACACATTTCCTTTATAATATCAAGATAATGAAAATACATATTTATATACAATACTATATATTTGCTAGTACCATTTTACCATACTAACTGCCACTTTCTTCTCCTTCTCTTATTCTATTTCTATTTTCATGTCTTTGCTACGTTGTTTTTTGTAATTTGCGCGCTCCGGTGGCAACACAAAAAAAAACAACAACTTGAAATCCTAAACTACCATTTATGTTGGGTGCGCTATCCGGACTTGACACCTGCTGCCTGCGTGGGAATCCAATTGGCGCGCCACCTTTTATGCTAACTCCCAAACGCCGACCTGGAAACCGCAACGCTTCGCAATGTCGCAGAAATGCAAAATCAGGAGGAGCTGCTGGAGGACATAAGAGCTGACACATCGGTGAACATAATACCTGAGAAGGGTAAGTAAGGCCATTACTTGAAGAGTATAGTCTTTGCTTTTGCTTTGCTTTGGTTTTTTTTTTCTTCTTTTGTAAGAGAACTTCTGCGGAAACACTTTTTTAGAAAAAGGATTCCGTGCAACTGCCACGCTACGCCACGCTCGCAGGTTATTTAAGTCCTTAAGTAACTCAAGTAGCAACTTTATCGCTTTTTATTTTCAGTTTTGCGCTTCTTCTTCGTCTTATTCTTCTTTTAGCTATGCTGGTTAGCTGGTTACACTTGCGCTTTTTCCTGTTTCTATAACAATTTTGCATTTTATTTTTCTAATTTTTTCCATTTTTCTTGTTTATTTATTTCATTTTTTATTCTTGTTTTTTTTTCTTGCTCCATTATGTCACAATTTCTTTTGGTGTTGTATGTAATTTCATGTATTTTATTTTCGTTGTTGTTGCTATTATATTTCTTGTGGTTGTTGTCGTGGCGAACGAAGCGTGGCCGCATGTTGGAATTTCCCTGCAACATTTCTTGCGCTTTTCTATTTTTCTATTTATTTTTTATTTTTCATTCTTGTATTGTGTCGAGAATTGTTTGTGAGGGGGTTGCGGGTGGGTAATGAGATAGCGCAGCGAACGATATTATGTTGAGATTATATTTAACATGTAAGCGGATATATTTATTTAGTGTTAGTGTGACATGTGGCATGCGTATTTCCTTGTTCTTTCCTTTTGCTGGCATACTTTTAGGCGTTAAATATACGAAACAATTGAATTGTTTGCTGCAAGGAGTGAGTCATTCTGCGGATTAAATGGACATTTTTAAGGCGAGAAGTTTTTATTAAATAAAAAAAAATCTCACTGAAAATGTTTACAAAGATAGTTTTAAATTAATTTTATGAGATGTTAAAAAGTTTTTTTTTGTTTTTTGACGGGATTTAAAATCCATTTGGAGTAAATCAAATTCTTAACTTGCGTTTAACTGATTAAGTCGAATGAGACTTATAATTTAGGTGGAGGCAGATGCCTCGTATAGGACAATGTAGGCCCTTTTAATGAACACTTGACATTAAAGTTTTATGTTAATTGAACTTAGGTAAGGTTAATTTTACATTATGCAGTGTTAATTTAACATGAATTGCGAAGTTAAATTTTGCAATTTTAGAACAATATCCATGAAAGGAGTGTTAATTTAACATTTTGCAGTGTTAATTTAAAATGAATTGCGATATTAAATTTAAAAAATTATAATGAAGTGTTACTTTAACATAATATAGTATTAAAATATAGTATTTTTAACAAAGATTTAAAAAAATTAACATGGAAAAAAAGTTAAATTAACATTAACTCCCATTGGCCTGACATTTTCTCTAATTATATAATATTATAACAGAAATTTTTTCTGACATTTAAATACAATTAATAACACATAAAATGTTATTTGTATCATTTCTATTAGCGGTAGCAAGTATTAACATGAAAACTGTTAATTTAATATTAATTTTACATGAATTTCTTCCTGTGAGTTGTCATTTATTTATAATGTCGATTTACATTTAACACTTATGTAACATTTCATACCTTCACTTATTTGTCCTCGAAGCAATTTCTTTTTAAAGACAAACGTTTCTGGACTATTACCATATTAAAAAAAAAAGCCAAGCACATTTAGTCGCCTTTGACCATTCTACCTTAGCGCTGTAACAGCTTGCAGCGTACGACTCGCACCTCATTCCTTTGCATTCGCTCCTGAAGTGACAAAGAAACATTTTTTATTATCATTTATTAACTTCTTCTTTGCTTACTCCACTTTGAGTATTTTCTAATTTATTTTTTTCTTTCTATCTTTCTCTATATAAATGAAGGTATGTATGTATATTTATCTAGGTACTTGAGTTAAATTGTCATAGTTGCATTTTGAGCTAGTCTGGGCATTTCTCTTTTGAGAACACTTCCATGGAAAGAAAAAACAACGAAAGAGTACAATAGAGAATGTAGTAAAGTTGATAAAGAATCGCTTGTCAGTTGTGTCATTTGCATTGCAGCTACTATTTTCACTCAGCTGCTTATGTGTTTGTGCTCCTCTATATCCGACACACACTTACACTCGCACTCACACTCACACTTTTACACTTTAGCGTAAGCAAAATAAAACAAAAGTGAAAATTTAAAATGAAAATAAAAATAAGAAAATAGTAAAGAAATGATAAAGTAGTGAATTTTCATTTCATTACATTAGCATTTTCGCATATACTATAATTTCGCCCGTTGTCGTACTTACTCGCTTACTTTACTCTTAGCATTTTCCGTATTCCTGCACAGAGCACAACGCTTTACAGGTACGAGAAACAGTTGTGGGCAAAATAATAAACGACTTTTTAATTTTTTATAGACGTTCAGAGTATATTTTAAAATTTTCAATCTATAAAATATGTTATTAATTTGGGTATTTAGCCAAGTTCAAACCAAGCAACATTTTATTATATATTCAAAACCCTTTCATATGACACCTCAATTGAATCGATGTGTTCCTAAAAGAATACATTTAAATATATATTAAAATATATTGAAATATTTACTTTTTTAACCGCCTCTGTAGCGCTGCAATTTCGCTATAGTTAAGTTATATGCTCGCAACGTTCCATGTACGTATAGTATGTATAAGTATGTGTGAATGTGTACGCCCACTCGCATCTACGTACTATACACTAAAAAGAAACTATTTGCATACCTTTACGTACTGCAGAAATAGAAAATTACAATTTTTCCTCTAAACTTAGTTATTTAAATGTGAATTACGCTTAAAATAGAATAAAGTAGTTACAACCACTTATGACTAAGTGTGAGTGTGCGTGTGTCTGTATGTGTTTCGTTTTTCTTTTAGTTTTTCTTCTTGAAGTTTAAAGTTTTCAGTTTTTTGTTTCGTTTGTAACATCAAAAGTTAAATCATATTTAGTAATTTACATACGCTTGAATTTATAATTTTTGCATACAGCGTGTGAGTTGTTCTCATATGAAATGCATAAAATGCATATAATGCTTGCTAGTCCGCCTGAAAGTAGGTGATGAGAATTTCGTTAGATAAAATGCTGGCTAAAGGCAACACTTGCCACTGGTTCTTAGGCATTTTTTTGTAATGTTTAACAAATTTATTGAATAAATTTAAATTCAAGCGCCTGAAAATATGCTTTTAATTTTTAAATTATTTTTATATTTGACTTAATTGGTTGGGAGCATTAATAATTTAAAAAGAATTGATTTCTAGTTTCAAATCACAAAGCAAAAATTATGCACACAACAGGTACAACATTTATAAATAGTACGCCTAAAAGCACATTAAAAATATTAAACAAGTAAGCTAAAGCATACTTTTAGGAAGTTTTTTTTTTAAATTAAGCAAATTAAATTTAATGCCACTCTCTCTCGTCGTATCGCACCAAACTCGACACTTTACTACGCTTTACTAAAGCCAGCAATTATTTTATCGTTTTCTTTAATGCGCCGCCTGAAAGTATGCCATAAAAAGAATATCAATAAATGATAAATACACACAGCCAACTCGATTGACTCGGCTCAAGTCGATTCGACTCGTCGCATCGTAATAACCACTTAAATAGCATATTTACAATTTTATTGACATCGACAGCATAATCTACAGCAGCGTACATTATCATCTACGATGACAACAGTAACAACAACAGCAACAACATGAAGTAGGCCATAGCATATTTACGGGCGCGCTGAAGTCAACTTTATACGCTCGAACGATTAATGTCGACTGGCGGCGCGGCGCACACAAATCTATTGCTTGAAAAAATTGATGCTTATCAGCGATTAAGCGCAACGAGACCGGGCTGAGCACAACTCTCTCTCTCTCCCCGAGTTCGAGTCTATTCGACTGGGTGCGGTGTGTCACTTGCATGCCTGTGTGACGACGCGCTTAGCATACTTTTAGGAGCAAACGCGCGTGCGAGAAAATTTGTGTTTATTTGTTTATTTACGTTTGTGACATGAAAATCTCTTTGTTGTGGGTGTTGTTGTTTTTGTTGTTGTTGTTATTTTTGTTGTTGTTGTTATGTGACAATCCGAAAATCCCTTTTCGATGTGACATTTACAACCACATCAATAAACATCAAAACAAATTCTTCTGTCTTGTTTTTGCGTTTTTTTTTTGTTGTTTTGTTTTGTTTGAGCAATGACACCCACACAATCACAAACATAAACTCACATTCAAAGCGAAATAATTTAAAACTTTTATAAATACTTGAAAATACGAAATACAACTTTTTCGAGTTAAGTATTCGAATTAAAAAAATGAAATGGACAACAGAAAACTTAAAAATTAAATTAAAAAAAAATTAATAAACATTTGACAAATTAAAATATTTAAATAAAAACTCAAAAAGCAACAATGCAGCCTAAATAAAATAAATATTATATTCAAAATTGTATATTCAAAAAAAGTTTCAGAATTGTATTTCAATAAAAAAATCTTTAAAGAATCTTAACTCAATTTCTGATTCAAAAGTCCACATCAAATATTAGTGAAGCTATAATTATGTCGTGCGCTGTATACACGATATTTCCACATACAAACCGAACATTCATCTCAATCGCTTCCGGTTTAACTATATGTGTTTGTGTGTTTAAGTGTGTGCGTGTGTGTGTGCGTGTGTGCTTGTGTCTGTACTTAAATACATGCGATGCGATGTGAGTAGCTTGAGATATCCTTATCGCTCGCTTTACGCATTGTAAGTACACGCATTAGATGCTAAAAGTATTTTCCTCGCTTGTTGTTGTTGTTGTTGGTGTTTCTCTTTTTTTATTTTTCGTTTGTAATTTTGTTGGATATTTGTTTGTGTTGAAGAAATGCGTAAAGTTGTTAGAGGGAGTGTGATTGTGAGTGCTGTGACAGGCATATGTCAAACACATACACACAGAGACATATCAGTCGTTTGTGTTTTGTACATGAGGGCACTATCAAACAAACAAACAAACACACATACACACACTCACTCACTGGCATGTTAACTTGAGTTCATAAAGGCAATTTTTACATTTCGTCCTTTTTTTTTGTATTTTTCTTTTCCTTTTCTTGTTGCGATAAGATCGCTAATTTATGTCGTTCTGTTGTTGCAATGAAAATGGCGAATGTTCATGTAATTGATATGAATGTGGAAATTTAAATTTCAATTAGATTAAATAGTCTGGAGTATTGATTTTTAAAGAATTAAAGAAATGCGTAAAGATGTGTGTTGTTATTTAAAGTCTCCTAAAAGTATGCAACAAACATAAACATACTCCTAAAAGTATGCAACAAACATAAACATACTTTTAGGAGACTGCACACTGAGTGGTGGGAAATAGATGTTATTTATAAGACATTTTTAAATCATCATTTCCTGATACGTCAGAACAAAAACACGTTTAATGTAAAAATAAGTTTTCCTAAAAGGATGCAACAGTTTTTTTTGGATAGTAGTTCAATTTATAATATTTAATTTTTTGTTTATTACTTTGAATATATTATTAGCTACTAAAAATGAAATCAAAAGAATTTGGAACTTGCAAATTCTATTATATTTAAAAAAAATTTATATAAAAGTGTCATGCCTAAAAGTATGCCATGCTTTTTTAAAGTACAACTAAGTTAACAGTTTTTCATGTAGAAACAAATTCCTTAACTTCAAACGGGTAAACTACCCTGAAACTTATTTAAACGATATTACAAAATTACTCTTATTTATAAATGCCACTTCAACTGTCATCGCCTTAAACTATGCTGCAATTTATAATTAACTTTGTTGTTTTTTTTCTTTCAACCTTTCTAGATCTGCCAAAATTCGGCGAGCTACTGCAAAATATCACAATACCAGTCGGACGGGAAGCGATACTGCAATGCGTCGTTGACAATTTACAAACATACAAGGTTTGTATCATAAAAGTGTCACGCATACTCTACCCCATATGCCGTACCACACAACAACCCAAAAGCTATGCTCTAAGTTTAGCAAACAATGCAAACTGCTTGAGACCGACACCTCCAGACGGAACTACCTGCTCGCATGGCAAACACCTATCACTTTTCCCTTGCTCCTTGCTCCTTGCTCCTTTCTCCTTTTCTCCTTTTCTCCCACCCAGAACTCTACTAACGGTCTTGTAAAAGAAAGTTAACTAAACACCTTAAACAGCCTCAAAACGAAAACGAAACGAAAGCAAAATCACCTTTCAACACAGCAATTTGCACTCAATCAAAGAAAAACGTTGCCTGCTTTTCGGCACCTACCAAAATATTTTTCTCTTGTTATTTTCTTTTTTTTTTTTGTTTTTCACGCACCTTGCCTTGCCACCTTGTGGTATGTTTGCCTAACATTGACCCCTTTTTTGTTCGACGGTCTATTTCTCGATTTCTTTATGACACGTTTATGCCGAGTGCCGTCGTCTCTGTGTGTGTGTGTGCGCCCTGAAAATGTTTAACAAATTTGTTGGTGTCGACTTTTAGGCGGCGCAGAAAAAATGTTGCAAATAAATTGATAATCATGCTGTCGAGTAGGTTCGTTCGTTTTCGTTTTTTTTTTTTTTATATTTTCCCTCGAGGTTGTTGTTGTTATTGCTGGCTGATGGTATCGTTAGTGCGTTATGAACTTCCTAATCTATTTTGTAACTATTACTTTTTCCTCATGGCGATAGACATGCTACCGAACTTTGAAGTCAGGTGTTGCCTACTTAGGGGATTCTCTTGTAATACACTGGAAGAACACTTGAATAAGAAATTCTAATTTCGTTGGTTACTTTTGGAACTCTTTTTAATTGGAATTTCTCAGCGGGTGCTTTATAAATAAATATACATTTGATGTATTGCGTAGAGTTGTCACCGAAAAATCATTTCTATCCGCGGCATATCTCCTTGTTTATACATGAATCAGATAGAGTTTCGAATGTAATGGTTGATTGGACCAAAGCACTCTATTTCGGTGGTAGGGCTGCTACATCAGATGAGAGACAATGTGAATTTGGCTTCCGAAATTGCCCAGCTCACTCGCATGTCTAAAGGTATTTCCCCCTAAAAACAAATGTTGGATATGGATATTCCGTCATGTACTTGGTCGCCAGAGTCTTCATTTAAAAAAAACAGGGATCATCATGAGAAGGTTGAGGTTGACATTTGCACAGCGAGGCTAAATGAGACGCATTATGTACCATGGACCATGGACCATAGACCATTGATGTATATCGAAAGGTATTGAATAGGCTTTTCGCTTACTGTCTTAGACAGATAACCCTTTTGTGGAATGGGAAAAAGTCTCTAACCATACTCTTAAAGAAAGAGGAGGATCAACTTCAAACATCCTACTGGGACTATCAACCAGGGTTGGAGCATTCAAAAACTCTTTTAGGATCGCACAAACTAAAAAGATTTAATGATTGCATGAATCTAACAAAAGAGAGTATGAGAATCATAACGGGTTTTCTGACAGGGCACTGCAGGCTGAATTATCACCTGGCAAAACTTGGAAGGTGTAGCAATGAGTTGTGTAGATTCTGTGAGGAGGAAACCGAAACTCCAATACACATTTTGGGAGAATGTCCAGCACTATTGCAAAGTCGGAAAAGGCACTTGGGACACTACCAGGTACCTGACGACATGTTGAAACTACTGGAGATAGGCTCTATACTAAAATTTATTTCAGTAATTGGACTTACAGAAATACTATAAATCTTTTAGAACTATAGGGCCTGTAAGAACACTACTGTCTTGAAGGGGGTACAATAGTTCTATAGGACGCGGTGCATTTCCCCAAACATAATAATAATAATAATAATAATAATAATAATAATAATAATAATCTTAGACAGATCAATCAGCATTAATAATTATGAAATCTTCAAGTTGGCTCGCGACGAAATATAGGTCCAAACATTTTTTCGAGTAATTTAATATTTTCAGTGTAGTCTCACTTCAAATGGTTTTATTATTATTATTGCTTTTTTTTCGCGGAGTGTGGCAAAGTGAAATCAAACATTTCACACGCACATCCAGCAATAATGATTATTACGCATTGTTAGCAGAAAAAGTTCGCCTTTTCATTTCGAGCGCAAAGTGAAAGGTATACGAAAACGAAAACGAGAAAGCAAACGACTGCGAAGAAAGGTTGTCGGGCATTTACTTTTTACCCGGTAAATTGGTACAAATTTTCGGGTTGTTAGTTGCATTTTTGAATGGGCGCTGTCGAAAAGTTTAGTTTGGCAAAAGTTTGCGTGCTGCTTCGAGTTATTGTTGTTGTTGTTGTATTTTTGTGGGGACAATATTATTGGTACAGCGATATTTAGGCCATATTTAAAGGAGTATTTCAAATGGAATAGAAAAATTGGGTTTGGAGAAATTTAATAAAATTAATGTAATTTAAATTAATATAAATTAAAAGGTTAATAATTTTCAATGACTGAATGTTGTTTTAACTGTTATTGATATTTTAAGTTAGAAAAGAGGCAATAATCGGTTAAGAAAAAAATAATCAGAGCGCATTAATCGAATTGAGTTAAGCAATTTTATAAAAAAAAAAAAACTTAAAGGTATCTATTGTCCTCGCAGTTGATACCTTTAAAGAACCTTTGCAGTAACAAAGTATCTATAAGAACAAACACAGCAACAACAAAAAGAGCTGTCTCAGACAGCATATAACTCCATTATAAGCAAACCCATAAAACGTAGCATTTATCTTAATAAACTCCCTCGAAGAAACAAACAAACACACAGACAAACAAACAAACAATCATACAAACAGACAAACAAAGAAACAGTCATACATACCAACAATGAAACATTTATTTTTAAGCCAAACCAAACCAACGAATTTCAAACAACCAACACGAAACTAACAATTTCATCTTTTCTATTTCTCGTTGCTACTACGATACGCCACGCCACGCTTCGATTTTTACTCCTTCATCTGTGCTGCATGTGCTGCGTTCCGTTCGTGCTCTGCTCTGGAACGACAACCTTCGATGTCCTACTCCTACTCCTGCTACTACGACGACTATCGGAATCCTGCAGATTGCGTGGTTACGTGTCGATACGCAAACCATTCTAACGATACAAAATCACGTAATAACCAAAAATCATCGAATGAGCATAGCTCACGCGGAGAAACGTGCCTGGATATTGAAAATTCGTGATGTTAAGGAAGCAGACAAAGGATGGTATATGTGCCAGATAAATACGGATCCAATGAAGAGTCAAGTTGGCTATTTGGATGTAGTGGGTGAGTACTCAATATTAGACAATAACGATAATGGGACGAAAGGGAAAATTAAAGATGAAGCAAAAAATTAGAAGAGTAAACTGTGCACGAAGAAAGAAAATTTGAGAAGTTAGGAATTTGCGTGATTTGGGAGATTTTTATAATTGATTCTATAAAATATTCTACAATAAATTTTCGGATCAGTTGGGTTTCCAAATCGCTCTAGAAAATCAGTGAAATATCGGGCAAACCTTTAAATGGCCATAACTTCTTTCAGGAACGTCCTAGGGCAAAAGTAAGCTTATTTTCGAATCAGTTGGGTTTCGAAAACTAGAATTAATTAACTTACACTTCACTTTTCTTCACTTACAGTTCGAAAGCTACTGTATATATTTTATTTTTTTAATAACATTTCTTTTAAAGTTTTGTTTTTATTATGTAATATTTAAGAGAATATATTTTTTTAAATGTTTTTTTTTAATCTCCACAAATGTTCTTATAATTTTATTGAAATAAGCGGATCAAATTTATGGAAATCAAAACTCACTTACAGTTTGAAAGACCTTGTAAATGTTGGATGTTTCTATTGTTCTTAAATTTGTTTGAAGAACTTCTGATCTGAAATCTAAAACACATTTTTATATATAATAGTTTGTGGTAATATCTTTGTATATACAGTCGTGTCTGGATATAGGGAACTTACCATTGCAAGGACTGTTCACTGTATTCGGGTTGTTCACTCTTTTAAGGTGGGCATTTGTTGTTCTTGCGTTCAGAAATTGACTAAAAGAAAACAGTTTGAATTGAACTGACCCATTATGTATTAAAATTATAGAAATCCCCGAAAGTTTAATTGTTACTTTAGCTTTTATCTTATCTTAAACGACCACTAATATTCAAACTACGTTTCTCTTGACACCTAATATAGCTCACTGCTTGTGGCATTCAGACCGAACAACTTTAAGTGTAGAAATTTTTAATGTGCTCGAGTGTAAATCTAACAACTACACTCGTAACACATTGCACAAATAACCGTCGGCATGATGCCATTAATTTCGCTTGCCGTGTGTATGCGTACGTAAGTGTGTATAGGAGTGTGTATACGTGTACCAGCATGTGTATGTGTGTGTGTGCGTTTTTTGTTTATCTGTATTTGCGTGCTTTCTGCTTAACTACGCAAATAACTACGCTGGCAGCTCGACCGAAAAACTTATCCTTTGCGATTTTCTGCTGAAATTGCAAACAAACCAAATACACCAACAACAACAAAAACAGAATACTAGTTCAAAATAAAATATGTGCGTATACAGGGTGTTAAGTTTGTTAAAATTGCCAAAATATAAATACAAAAACAAGCGAGGAACTGACATTCAGTGAAAACACTTTAAGGCTGGCTCAGAGAGCACTTAAAACAAAGTGAGTATATTTATGAGAGATAGCAGAGAGAATTTCCTTTTTTTACGAAGTTCTTACAATAAGGGTATTCACAGTCACGTGTCTTTGTTGTATTTGGAGTAAAAATTTTCTTTTTTTTTTAAATAAATTTTATTTAAAAAAATATACAACTATACAACTTTTCTCTAAACTACTCAAATACATGACCCGATACGCGTGACTGTGAATACCCCTGAACTTTTTTTTTTATTTGATTTGAACCCTGTTCCGATGTTTTGCTTTTAATTTTGCTTGTGTGAGTGAGTTTGACAAAGTTTTGAGTGTACTTTTGAGTTTTCGCTGTTGCTTGCAAAACAATAAAAAAAAATTCCGACGCTTGTTTTTTTTCTTCTTGTTTTTTCATATTTATCTCTCGTCTTAGCGAGTGCTGCCCCGCCCATTTTTGGCAAGTTTTACTTTTGATTAGTTCTTGTGCTCGAGTAGCACTAAAACTGAATACAACAACAAACACTGAACAACACACGCACTCAAACTCTAAAACATGCTCACACCGATACGCATAGTTTTGCGTGTATAGGAGATCTCCATTTGTTGTTGTTCTTGTTGTTGGTATTTAGTTGGTAAACGCTCTCGCACTCGGCAAAACTTTTTGGCAGCATTTGTTCCCAATTAGTTTTAATTTATCTCGAGTGATTAATGAGCTTGTTTGTTGCGCCGCCGTGCATCGCTCTTCTTCTTTCTCCTTTCTTCTCTTTTGCTTTTGCTTTTTCTTTTTTTTTTTGTCTTCTTGCGTTTTAGCTTTTGTTTGCTTTTCCTTTTGTTGTCAAGAGTTACACACGTTTAGTGTGAGTGTGTCACTGATCTTTCATCGTTGCTGCTCCTTCGGCTCCTGCTCCTGCTCTCTTCACTGAACTTCTCTCCTTGTCTTCTTCTCTGCAGTTGATATCCTCCGAGTTCAAATTAATTGTAATTTGTGTTAAGTGCTGTTCTTCGGCTTGTTCGTCGTCGACGCCTCCGCCGCCTCATCCGCCTCCTCCGCCTCTGTCGCTTTTGTTGTCATTGCAACGCCAAAACTTTTTAATTTGTGTTAATTGGGGGCGCAACACGGCGCAAACGGTTGAGTGCCTCTGTCGGCCATGAAAGCGTCAATGATGAAGAATGATGTGGATGCGACTGGGCGATTGTGATTTTCTTCCTGGAATTAGTAAAAACAACAGATTTTCTGTTACTTGTCTGTTTAGTATTTTTTTTAACTGTTGTGTTTGTTAAATCAATTCAAACTTAAAACCGGTCAATGTTACATTTGTTTAATAAGTTTATTTATACATACTTGTATATGTATATCACATATATGTATATTTAGTGCATGTGTGAATGACTGAAATGTTTGTGTGTATATCTGGAATGCGTGTGTTAGTATGTGTTTATCCTTGAATTACATTTTATTAACAGCTGCCGGCCGCAGTACTACCACCAAATCAACACAAATTGTATATGCCGCAGCTGTTGCTTATAGCCACATATTCACACACATGCACATACACACACACACGCACATACATAAAGACTAATTCCACATGTACATAGCAACGCGATGTTGCGCCATTCGAAGTACATTTTATAAGGACGTTGATGGACAGACGGGCGGCAACAGAGTCGAGTCCTGCAGCGGCTGCATTTTCCATGCTTGCGATAATTACTGCCGCCAGAATGAAGGCACGAACGCAACGTAACAAACCAAATTGCAACACTAGCTAGGGTTACCAACGCGACTATCGGTTATGCGGTTAACCATTTATTTAGAACGAATATTCTAGAAGTGATTACAATTTTGCAGAAAGAAATGTTAAAGAAAAAGGATGTCGATTAGAAAATCATGTCATGTTTATTTTTGTTTGTCTGTTCTCTTTTAACGCTTAACGTCTGAACCAATTTTCTCCAAACTTGAAACGTTTTTAAGCTTTGGTGTAAAGGATCTATAGGCTTTATAAGTTTGGCCTATTACGATTCGTACAACTTATTTGGTAACATTATCTTAGCTTGCAAATATTGACCTTAGAAAACTGAAACTTGATGGCTGAGTTGCTATAGCCACTCATCGAATGTGGGCGTAGTTAAACAGTTTAATGCCCACCGCCATAGCTTAAGAGTTTGATGTGAATGTGCTACAATGTAAAATTGATATTGGACAAATTTTTGCGATTATATTTACAGTCATACAAAAAGTTCCTGGTTGATTTTTTGTAGGGCCTTAAGTATATTAAAATGGTTATTAATATTGTTTTTTTATTTATAATAAGTAACCTATTATAAAAAAAATAATGTTGTCAGCCCTCATTTAACTCGAAGCAGTTGAAACTTTCAATCGACGAAGCGAATGCGAAGCTATGCGATCGATTGGTTTCATTTCGTTACTTTCATTTCGTTGCAATTCGAATTCGAAAACCTTTCAAAGTTGCCTTCATTTCGCAACGTACTTTCGTACTTAATTTGTTTGATGATAGCTTTTTGCATATACAGTGCGGTTCACTTGTAAATGGATACATTTTTTCTTTTAAATTTGGATAGCCAATAATTTATTGATTAACTTTTGCATTACTATTCAGAAGTAGACAGCGACCAATAAAAAATTTGTTGGCCGATTCCGATAAATTTTTCGAGGTTTCGGCAGATGCCCGATGTTAAAATTATTTGCCGATATAGGCCGATGATGATAATCGTTTGATTATTATTGTTGTAAATGGAAAATATATTTTTTTTTAAATACTTTTTCCATGATTAATTTTTTCTTTTTGTACACCTCATAAAAACGTGAACTTCTGTCTTCGGTTTGCACTGTGTCCAATATTTAATATAAGTGTGTATCTGTGCAGATGTGAGTGATTTTTGTTACAAGCGCACGTAGCAATACACACACACAGACAATTTCAGGCAGGCACACAAATATGCACACTCACACGAGTGCAAACAAAAGCGGAAACGTGTCTTTGGCGCAAAAATTCAAATAGAAATTGTTTAGACAAACCCATAATGCTACTGTGTGTGTGTGTGTGTACGAGTATATATGTGGGTGCATGTTTGTGTGTGTGTATGTGACTGAGTGAACGAGTGTGAGTGTAGATTAAAACTGAGTAAAAGTTCAAATTGTCAAAATTCTCTAACGGAAATAAAACATTTTCGTTGTTGTTGCTGTCGTTGTCGTTGTAACAAGTGGATGAGAGGCAGAAGAAACTTGGCCATTGATTGATTTTTACTCTGATTCTGATTCGGATACTCTTTGTTGTTGTTGTTTTTGGCTTGATGTAAACGTATTTGTGGCTAGTAAACAACAACAACAATAAAGGCAATATTTAACTATTTATGTTGTTGTTGTTGTTCTCATTCGATTTGTTTTTTTGGTTTTGTTGTTCTTGTCCTTGCAACTACTGTGCCTAAATGCGGTTAAACATTTTTAATCCATTTTATTTGCTTTATCTAACCACTTGAACAAATTCGGTTTATCAGTTTTTGTTATCCATGTATATGTGTGTGTGTGCGTGTGTAAAGCTTTTATAATCAAATTTGTCATGTGTGTCTGTGTGCTTTAGCCTTACCTCGATCGTTGTGGCCATGTGTTGCAAGACCATTGGCATGCCAACATTTTTGCAATTTTTAAAAGCCGACTTCTTAAGAGTTTTATACTCAAAGTCTCCAAAATAATTTGAGCTTATTTAAAAAGAAAGCTTTACTCTCGACAAACAACAAAACTTAAAGGGAGTTTCGATTAAATCAATCAGCCTCAAGTAATACGCAATTTTTAAATTAAACAACGTTAAGAAATTTTAAGCCAAATCACAAATCCACACGGAAACGTTTAAAACGTGCTACCAGCTTAACAACACACACCCAAACACACATGCACACACACACACTAAATACGCTGCTCCACTTCCACCAAAGGAAAATCTACAGTTTGTACCGTATCCAATCGAAGCAAAGTCAAGTTGGCTCGAGTTTAGTCGTCTACTGTCAATTAAGTTCCTCGCAGAAACGTGCGTTGGGCCAGCAGCACGTTGCAAACAATTGTTGTTGTTATTGTTCTTGTTGTTGTTGTTGTTCTTGTTACTGCTGATGTTTAGTTTGCGGTGACGTGCAATAAAAAAAAAATAGCGAAACACATAAGACCGGAAAAATCGTGTTCACAAAATTTCGGCAGCATTTTCATTGCAGCCTCTTTAACTACACGCCTTAAATTTTATGATTACCAAAGGTAATCAGTTTCATAATTAATTTTTTTTAATTGAAATATTTGTATTAATTTACTGTGTGAGTTGTTTATTCAGCAAAGTTTTTAATTGTATTAAGTAAATACTTATTTAACTAAACAATCTGAGAATTTAAGCAAAAGTGGTAATAAATACAATCAAAATTTTAATTGAATAAATGTATACAGTGACTTTGTATACAAGAATAAACGTTTAAACAAATTTTTGATTGTATCGAGTAATGTAATAATTGAAATCAAAAATCTGAAATTGCTGCAATGTTTCGTTACTTCTCATTTAGTTACAAAATCAACGATTGATTAGCTTCAGTGCCACAGTCTTAGGGCTATCGCCTCTGACAGAGTAGGATTAGGTTCAATCTCTGGCAAAAAACAACAAAGACAGATCAGCCCATTCACATAGAAATGCACAAGCATGTCAAATTTAACCTTTAAATTTATTATATATATAAGAAAATTAATTGTATTTATTACTAGCGAATGCCCGGCATGCGTTGCAATACCACTTAAAAAAAATGGTAGCAAAACTTCCCGGTACTTTCCGGTACTTCCCGGTACTTAGTTAACGGAATTTCTCGGTATTCACCGTTGTAGCGATTCTGAGTTATGGCTGTGAAAATATCGGCATACAAACTCAGAAACAAAATCTCAAATTTTTAGGAGCAAAATGTCATCGTATATTTTCACATAATTAAATAAATTGAGAGCGTAATAAGTGGACGTGGACAATTTTGTATATCCTGTTATTCTTCCCGGTGCATCCCGTTACATGTTTTCTATATAGCACATCAAGTTTCTGAGCAAATGGTGGTAGGCGTAAAAATGATCCACCCCTTTTTTTGAAAGTGTCCGTTAAATTGTTCCAACCACACCCATTTTTGGGGAAGTTATCGACAGTGCCAATACAAATTCAGATAAAAAAATTTCAGATTTTTAGGAGCAATATTAGCCACGTTATCGCATATTTTAAATTTTTTTCAAAGTGGGCGTTAAATTGATCCGACCACGCCTATTTTTGGGAAAGTTATCGACAGTGCCAATACAAACTCAAATACCAATTTTCAGATTTTAAGGAGCAATATTAGCGAAATAATCGAATATTTTAACTTAGTTTTACAAATTGTGGGCGTAATAGGTGGGCCTGGTAAAATTTTCTTTGCCCTAAACCTAAGTTGGCGTGAGCACAACAACTTCCCAAAATTTTATCACAATCGGATGAATGGTTTAGACGCGTATAGGGTACAAAGATAGAAAGAAGAATTCATTTTTATATATATAGATTATTTTTCTACTCAGAATATTCTGTCTACAGAAGAACTTTTCCAAAAACTAGAAATTGTTACTTCCGGTATGAAATTAAGTATCCAGAAAGAATTGTTCTTATTCTCGTTTATCAAAAAACATATTTTGATTTGTTTAAGCATTTCCATTTTCTTCTATAATTCTAAAAAAAATTTTTTAAATTTCAAAACTCTTCGAAAATCTTTGTCAGTTGGCCACCCTTCTAGTGAACGTTGTTCCAAACATTTTAACAAGTGCGACGATTGTGCCACACCGAAAAATCGCAATCAACAAACCGAAGCGAGTGGCTGGGCTGGGCTGCTCGCTGGCGGCTGCGGCCGAAATGGAAGTGAATCGCGGCCCGTTTCATTCGCGAACGCGTTCGTTCGCTGAATAATTAACGAGTCGCGGCACAGGCATGTAAATTGTTTCATTACGATATGCGAGTGTGCGAGTGTGTAAGTGTGTGTATGAATGTGTTTTTGTGACTTTTAGCTACTCGTGTGTTGTTGTTTTTTTTTTGCTACCTCCGTTGCTGGGGCATGTTTGCCTTTGGTGTTTTGGCGGTTGTGTTTTGCCACGATTCGGTCTGTTCACTTCACTCAATTCGGTTGACATTTCACTCATTTCACTCTGGTGGTTTCTGTTTTTGTTATTGTTTCTTTTTCTATTTGGCTGCTCTATTTGAGTTTTTGTTTGCTTATTCTTTGTTTGAAATGAGATTTATAGTTTAACCCTTTGAAGAGTGCGCAAAAAAGTAAAATTTTGAAATTTTTTACATTAAAACAAGTAAAAGAATTATTTTTGGCTATGCCAAAGCTCAAATACCCTCCGCCATTTTAGTGACACAAAAAATGTGCTACTTTAAGCACATAAGTAATACTTTATCTTTATTATAAGTGGGCGGATCACGCCTATTTTTGGATAGTAGATTTGTGTTACTATCAAAGTTTTAAATACTGAATTTGAACTGATTATTTAAACTATTATTAATAATTTTTTATTCTCAAAAAAAACGAGTTTGTATCGGAGGTGGGTGTGGTTCTTTTCCAATTACGCCCATTTTTTGTCAGCAGTTTCATATTAACATTAAATTAAGAAATATTGAAATTGAATTGATTGGAGTATAAATATTTTAATTAATTTTTAAATTATGAAAAAGGGTGAGATTGTAGTGTACATATGTGGGCGTGGTACTTATCCGATGACTCCCTTTTTTTGTGAGCAGTACTAAATATTGAATTTAAACTGAATATTTCCACTGGAAATATTTTAATTGATATTTTGTTGTTCTCATGAAAAGGGATGGTTTGTATGGGAGGGGGTCGAAATTTCGGTCCGATCTTGCTCATCTTCGAACTTAGCCTTTGTTTAGAGTATAGGAAATACCAAATTTCAGCTCGATAACTTTAAAACTATGGCTGTTATCGCTGGAATAGACAGACAGGTGGACATAAGGATGAATGGAAATTGTTAAATCGACTCAGATTCCGAAACAGATCATTTATATACAATATATACTTTGACATACCAAAGGTTGTTTTATTATAATTTTTTTTTTTGTGAACCACTGAAACTTAAAACTATGGATTGACTTCTTTAGCATGGTAACCACTTCGGGAATCTACGTCAAAATTTAATTTGGTTGAATGTTTTTTAAAAAAAATTTTAAAAATAATATCCTTTAAACTTTGATTTTATATTGCATTTCTTTTATTCAACCTTTAATATCCGCATTGACATTTAAACCAAAAATCCGATTCAAAAAATCATTTACTTTAAATTAAATTAATTAATTCATGCACTTTAAAATTAAATTAAATAATTGACGAATTTAAAATAAAGTGCTGAAAAAATTGCAAATATTTTGTCCTTTCTCTCTTCGCCTGTTTGTATATACGTGGATTTATATACTCTATGTAGCCTAGACGGCAGGTAAATATTTAATTTATGCCAATAAACTCATACAATGACGGCTGTTTCTTTTATTTTTTTGGTAAGCATCCAGGCGCGCCGGAATACGCACACCTTTGTGCAAAATACTCGTGATAGCAAGTTCGTTTATAGAATTATTTGTATTCGAAGATTTTATTGAACAATTTTATATTAATGTCAAATAATAATTAAAAATAAATTAAGTTAATAAGAATATAAGATTAAGCTTAAGCTTAAATGGAAAGCTTTCCAAGAGCATTAAAAAGCGCTTTTCATTAATACCTCTCAGTCTTTATGAGCTTTTGCAAAATAATTTACAATTAACAATAAAACTTGAAGTATTTGTTTGCATGCGTGCGCGTCTGTCTGTGGCTATAAATATACATTCATTGATATAGGTGTATGCGTGCACAAATATACTCATACATTTTGTCGCATTTTGCAAGCAAAAATAAAAACTCAAAATTATTAAAATAAAAAAATATATGAGAAAAAATACAGTGGCAAAAAATAGCCAAAAATGAGGCCTACTCCACGGCGACGTGTCTATATGCCACAGAATGTGGCATGTCAAATTTTTTAGTCTCGTGCAAATAACACGTGTGAGAGATGTTTATGCTATCGTCGCCCCCCCCCCCTCAACTCCCCCACTCGTTTATGTTTCGCTCGACAGTTGACAGTGACAATACGAAAATTGTCCACCATTTTGGACATGCACTTTTGTTTGTAATAAAATATATTGTATACGCGCGTCTAGGTGTATGTAACTACTTACATATATATATATATATATATATATATATATATATATATATATATATATATATATATATATATATATATATATATATATATATATATATATATATATATATATATATATATATATATATATATATATATATATATATATATATATATATATATATATATATATATATATATATATATATATATATATATATATATATATATATATATATATATATATATATATATATTCGTACTACATACATGAGTACTCACGTGTGTAGCTATGTACGTGTTTATTTGATTTGAGTAGGTTTGAGCTTTTTAATGTCGGTACGTCTCATTGCATAGTACCTGAAATAATATAATTTCACTTGAATTTTTTTGAAAAAGCTTTTCTCCTATAATGAAATTTTTGTATTTCTCCTTTTTTCTTCATTTTTTAAATGCTTTTCGCTTTCTTATTTTTATAAAATTGTTGTCTTTCGTAAACCTTCAATCAATTAAGACTTCTTTAAAATTGCACCTATATTTATTGCGGGCTGTGTACTTCGCCGTTCGGAACCGGAAACAGCATCAGTGAAAGCGAATTTGTTTTTACTTTTGTTTTAGGAATTTTTTTTGCTGTTTTTGGTTTTGCCATTTTGTTTGGTTTAGGACTGCCACCGTTCGTCATCGAAACAGATTGAATAATTTATTTCTGACCTATTCGTGGGCGCACATGGAGCCGCATAAATTGTTAAAAGGGCAGCGCGCATTCGCCGTCGACGCAAGCTGGCGTGCTTTGTGGCGCTTTCAATTTTTTCTTTAAATTTTCTTTTAAATCGGAATGAATTAAAGTATTGTTGAAAAGTTCAATTTTAAATTGTTCTTGTGTTGTTTTGTTTATTAACCTTATTTCACTTTATTCGAAATCTTTGGTCTTCTTAATTTATGCTTCAGGTTGAATTTGAACTTATTCGGATATTTTTGAAATTTTTCAATTCATTTCAACTGATTTTTATTTCTGTTTAAGAACACGGAAATTTTTTTTACAAAACGCTGCTTGAATAATTTTCTCAAGCACTGTGAAAAATTTAATACACCTTTGGGTATCAGTTCAAACATTACTGGAGTTAAAAAAGAGTTACAGTATTCCCCGCTTATGTTTAATCCCTTTTAAGTGCACATCCCACTTTGGTACCCTATTGTTCTTTTTCCATATTTTACATATAAATTTCCCCTCTGAAGAGCTTTTTGCTTAAGTAACATCACTAACGTCAATTGCAATCGCTAATTCTACTTAATTAATTTTTTAAATTTAGTCACAAATTTTTACTTATGTACTTACGGGCACTTAAACGGGTTTAATTAATTGCCTTGAGCTACTTAAGCGTTGCTTTCAATAACAGGCTTGAGGTACTTAAGAAAGATTTGTAAAAGGTGCATAACTCGCTTTAGTATCCACATACTCGTTCAATTTAGTTAGAATCACTTAGGCGGGGAATACTGTATATGCATTTAACTTACAGTTTCAGTATCATTGGTAATAATAGAATCCCCAAAAAGCTTTGAAACTAGTTTAAAAAATGGGTTATTACTTATATTCGACTTAATTAAAGCTGGTTAAATAAAATATAACACTTCAACTTGAATAAGAACATATTTTAACAATACTTTCATTCATTTAATTTTTAATAAAATATAAATGAGTTTATATTAAACAGTTTTTTTATATTAATTGCTTAATTTATTTATGCAGACAAGTGCTCGAGGAGAAGAAAAATCACGTTTAACCTATCGTAAACCATTCACAATTGCATCACTTTCAATAACCGCAAAATTTCACGAACACACGAAAGCTTAAACATACACACACACATATATACAAAAAGTGCACATACATTAATGTATACTCATACACACATATGTATGTATGTAAAAAAATATGCGCGCAGTTATTAACCAAAGTCATTTCATTTTCATATTAATTGTTTGGAAATTTTTAACCACTACCGCTGTAGGTCCAAACACACGTATACACGAATACAAAGAAACAAATACGTATACTTTCGTACATGCACAGTCAAATGATTGAGTCAATGTGTGTGTATCTGTGTGCGTGTGTGTGTGTGTAAGTGAGTTTAAATGAGCCCGTCGTGCATTAAGTAGTTTTGGTTTTCGTTGATATTGGCGGCAAAACCGCAGGCAGCAATTGCTCGCGGTCGCTTTAATATATATGTCACACACGCACACACATGCAACAATAAGCAGTTTAGATTGGTCTTGTGTCGAGTGAAATATTTTATGAAAATATCTTCTAAACCAAAAGAAAAGTTTTTCGATATTAAAATTTTGTTTAAAAATTTGTTATACACAGAAAAAATTTACGCCTTGACTTTTTTTGATAATCTGATTAAAGCTTCATTTTTTCCAAAACCACTCTAATGCGAACATATTACATATTGTGGTTTCTCTTTGCTTGTGTTTGAAGGTGAATGTATGTGTGTGTGTGTGCACGTGAGTGTGCTTTCGAGTATAAAGTATAATTAATTTTCCATAAATGCAGCACAAACGAGCTTCGAACTTTGGCAAGCTTCCTGCGCTGCGCGTTTTGTCTCTTTTGTTGCTGTTGTTTTTATATCGCGTAATGCAAACGATTTTTCCGGATAATTTTGCCGTTGGTTGTTACTCGCAAGCCAACAAAAGAAAAAGAAAAACACCAACAAAAACAAAAACAAAAAACACCAACAAAAACAAAAAACGTCAGTTTTAATGTTGCAGTTGGAGTCACAGTTTGAGTGTAAGTGGCATGGAATGGAGTGGATTGGAGTAAAATTGAGCGGTTTGTAATGAATGCGGCGACATTAAAACACTGAACCGCTGTCGGTATGAAGCGCAGCGAAGCGCAACAGCGGTAATTAATTTCATTTAAAGTTTTTAATGCGACTTTTGCCGCGTGCGTATGTGTTGCTCGCAGTTTCGATAAGAAAATTGTGAAGGGTTAAAGTATGTCGCAATAATTAAAAGAAAACGTGATTTTTTTGTAATTGATTTTTGAGATGGAGTATTTCATTTTTTTCGATTTTTCGGTTTAAGAGAGGAATATGTTTTTAATTATTAAATTAATTGCAATTACTTTCATGGATTTATGTCGCTGGTGTTTATTTTTACGGTAAACCCAATAATGCTCAATCGGTTCATAAAATTACATATTTTATCACCAATGCAATTAAAACTGTTTAAATAAGATATCATTTAATAATTGATGCTATTCATTATTTTTAATGTTTAAAAGGAAATTATGATAAAAAATAGATGAAAATGTTTTAAACTATCTCAACCAGTCACTTTAAAACTGTTTTAAAAAATATACAAACTACATTATAATATAATTCTTTTAACCGTTTAGTGCATTGGCCTTCGACACGGTTTGTCCCTCGTTCGATCCTTGTAGATGTATAAAAATAGAAAAACTTAACGTCCTCTCGCCAAGGAATTAGTAAATCTTTTGAGGGCTCTGAATTCGCTATTAAAAAGCTTCGAAAACAAACTGAAAAGCTCGGTCAGCAATCTGCTGGGCTGGTCCGCCAAATATTTATTTGCAATAAGAGTCCTTAGACTTTTGATACTAAAAAAAAGTTTTTTGATATTGGGTCTTACTTTTGATCCATGCAATGCATGGAACACCGTAGGTCATATTTTAAGATCTTAAAAAATCATGAGTGAAATATACACTTTTTTAACCCTTTATAGAGGTTTGGTAAAAGTACAAGTTCGCTAAGCTCCATCTACTCGTATATTCCAATGTCACTTCTTGATCTATGTTTAAAATGTATACTTGACCTATTTAGCCGATATGATACTATCGCTTAATTTTGAACAATAGTTTAATATAAATAAGATGAGGAGAGTAGAAAAATGTTCCTCTCTACCTCGATGTTGTTTTTATATTTGAAAAATTGAAATTTTTTGTGGTGAGTTCGCTCAATTTGCGTTCTCATTTCTACTCTCCTCATTCGACCATGGTTTGGCGAAAAAAATCATATGAAAGAGCAGTAGTAGAATTGTTGTTTTTACAAAGTTTTTAAAATATCGAATAAAGAGAATTATTTTTTTTCAAATTGTTGTTATTTGCTTATTTGATTATTTGATTAAAAAAGAATAATAAAAAAAAACACCCGCATCCGGTCAAAGTACAAAAGAATGCCATTACAACAATATTTACAATTAAAACGCCATCTTGCTCATATTTCATGCATGGCTTTATTGAATTTAACTTATATCCCGCATTTCGTATCGTTTCAATTCGTTTCGTTTTGTTTTCGTTTTCGTTTTTATTTTCGCTTTGTTTATGCGCTTCTCTTTGCCGCTGGCATCCTCCACGCACCGCAGAAAAATGCAATTAAAAAGTCGTTATTTTAATATTTTTCACTCAAATTGAAAAAGCAACAACAACAACAAAAAACAACAACAGAAAAACAACACTAAAATGTTTTCTCTTACTCACTCACAAAACTGTTGTTGTTTTTCTTCTTTTTTTTTCGTTTATGATTTTCGTTGGATTTTTTCATGTTTAAAAAAAATCATAATTGACAAAAAAAATGTCATTTCATTCTCCATTTTCTCCCTCTTCCCCTGCTTCTTCTGCTGCTTTTTGGAGAATCATCAAGCGTAAAATTATAATGAATTTTTATCAACGTCAACTTTGTCATTGCATTTTTTTACCTGTAGCCAACGTTGAACCCGCATCCCTGCGTTAGCTTGGCCGGCGTTGCCACCCGCACTAAAGCAGGCGACGGCAGGTTGCGCTTGCGTGTGTGTATGTGTCTGTGTATGTTTGTGTTGAACATGGCTGCGAGTGGAATTTCAACATTTCATATTCATACGTGCTGAGCAGTTTTTTCCATTTCACTTTTTCATATACTTGTACATCTTTTTTTCAGCTTTTATTTTTTTTTTCAACATATTCTTTGTTGTTGTTGTAAAAATGTTGTTATTGCTCTTTTTGTGCTGCTGGTGGTGCTGCTGCTGTTGCAATATAAAAAAGAATTGCTGCGAAAAATTGCTGTTAAAATATTTTTCAACAAAACAATGATTTATGTGCATTTTTAATTAACTGCCACTGTTGTTGCCGCAATGTTTGCCCGTCGGCAACGGCTGCACAGTGGTGCACGGTGTATTTTTCACTGCTACAATCTGAAGAAAGGTTTTTTTAGTATATTCAAAAATTTATGACGCGATTTAGTATTACTAAACTAAGAATAGAAAATGTTATTAAAATACTTCATAGTAATACATTTTTTTAATTGAAATTTCTGTATTAATTGAGATGCACGTTTGTTGATTCAGCGAAGTTTTCAACTGTATTAAACATATATTTAATTAATTTAACTATAAATTTCAAACTAAAGTATTAATATTCTATGATATTAAATTGATATTATTGAAATATATTGTCTTAGAGATATTTCATGCAAGAGAAACTTTCAAACAAATTTTTAATTCAATGGATTAATTTGATCGTGACTGCGAATACTGGGTTGTGATGTGCTGAGAATGAATAACAATAATAATTTTTCCTATGCCTAATCTTCTTAAATTCATCCGTGAAACTAAGAGGTTTGGGAAATAGTGTATGAACCCATCTCTTAATTTTCCCATCCAAACACTTCATTCCTATATCTCTACTTTATATTTCGACAGTATCCTGGGTACAGCACAATGGTCCTTGAGGACAGAGAGCTATGGTCCTATACCAGCCAACATCAACTCTAGCTCTTACTAAAGTTATGTCATTGCTGCTCAACTTTGAAAGGATGTATGCAAAAACTTAACTACTGGTATTATGCGTCAGTGACACAATCTTTGGGATATCGCCACTGACGCTGTAGGTCTAGATTCAATCCCTGAATCAATGATTTCTAAATGAAAAAAATATATTTTTTTAAGTATTAATAAACGCATATATGAGTGCAAAACAATTTATATTTTCATAACCGTTTTTAATTGTTGTTTCAGTTAAAAATTTTTTGTATTAAACAACAATTTAATTGTATTGATTTATTTGTTTTTAGAATATTTCGATCTGTGTTAGTTTCAATATTATAATTTAAATATAAGAGTCTTTAATGTAAATCAATCATCTAAGTTCATATTGTATAATATGAGAACGAAACACGGATGTGTTTGAAAATCATCTTATATAGCCAAAAGTATGCGTTCCAAAATCGTCTCACACTGGCACACTGTACTACAGCGTTACATTATGGAGTGTTGGACTGTGTGAAGGGGCGTTTGTTTACAATGCGAACATGCTCATCATATTGGTTATATGTAGTAATATATGTTTGCTGTGCAAATATTATTAGTTGTATTAAATGGAGATATAAACGTGGATTATGGCGGTTTTCAGCAGAGCGACGGTAGAAGGCAAATTAGCATTTTTAGATTTTTCTTTTAAAAAAACAAAAAAGAAACGATCAAGAAGAGATAAAATTTTCGCTGAAAATTTGGGTAATTATTCGAGGTTTTAAAGTGTAGCTAAGTTATCAAAGGAGAGCTGTTAAAACGTCATTTAATAAAAATGAATATCTGCACCCCAGAGAGTGGAAGTGCGTGATTCACCTCAAGGTTCGACTTTCGAAGAATTATGTGCAATTTTAAATTTGTATAATAGTGAAACTCTTCCTACATATATATTCTATATTAATAAAATTCTAAAATGACAATTATTTTGCTACTTTATCAAGGTACAAAATGCACCCCCGAGATATTATCTACATTTTTTTAATTTAGTAAAAAAAAATGATAAGGAGACAATTTGCTTATTACATTCAGCTTAAGTATCTACTTTTAAAGAATTATGTACCTGACAGTAAAACTCTTCCTTCAATTATATTCTATATTACAAAATTTTAAAAATTGCACTTGTTTGCTCTTCTATCAAGGTACAGGATGCACCTCCGAGAATTTTTCAAAATTTTTTTCAATTTATTAACCAAATGATAAGGAGGCAATTTGCATGCCATATTATCAGTTCAAGGAAAATGGTTTCATTTAGGTTAAGAAATTAATATTTAAATGTCTCTCATTGGCAACCTCATTTGCCATATATAAAAAAAAATGTTTGTATATATATTTAAAATCAATTTAAACAATAAAAAAACGCACCACATTAAATTAAACTAGCATTTGTAAATGTTTGTCCACTCACGCAAAGATAAACTAAAATTAAACAATTTGCCGCGTTTATTTGCAAAAATGTTGAACAATTTCGTCAGCGAATTAAATTAAAATATTTTAACATACCCCAACATGCAAATCCAGAAATACTAACGATATGGCTTTCTCTTTATTTCTCTTCCTATCTTTTTCTCTCTCTCTCTATGTCTGCCCACTATCCTGTGTCATGTTATCAAAACAACGTAACATTGCAACAACAACAAAATTTCAAATGCAATTTTGTATGCGCGACGGACGATGACAATGTCAACGGGCTGACTCCTGCAACCATCTGCCGCTGTCATCCGACTCGTCATCGACAACGTCATCTGTTGCAACATGGCTAAATGACAACAACAACAATAACAACTGCACAATAACAATTGCTACAACAACATGTGCGCCAAACCAACAACACAACCAACACCAACACCAACAACAACAATAATAATAACAACAGTGCCACCTGATATACTTGATTATCCGACCAGCACCGATATGGTAATACGCGAAGGCTCGAACGTAACGCTGAAATGCGCCGCAACCGGTTCGCCAGCGCCGACAATAACATGGCGACGCGAGGGCGGCGAAATGATACCAGTGCCAAACGGTTCCGAAGGTATGTATCCTAGCTAAACAAAACAAAGTTTATACAACATTGCACACAGTACTTAATTTATTTAAAGAATTTTTGATTTTTTGTGGAATTTTTGAAAACTACTCAAACAAAATTATTAATAACAGGGTATTAAATATTTTCTTATGATAAATATATTTCACTTGGGCACTTCTTTCGAAATTGTGTTGCTATTCATTAAAAACTGATAAGTCCAATGTTGAACAAAATCTATTTTTTGTCCTGTTAATCAAGTTAAGGTTAGTCGCTATTCGAACCCAATCGCAGAATTTAAATAAACCCTCGATTAAGATTTTAAAACAGAGAAAAATCAATATATTTCAAAAAAATATTAACATTGAAAGAACATTTTTTTGAAGGATACATTTTAAAGCTTCAATGGTCCTGAAGTCCTTATGAATTTGCACATTGCTTCTGATAAACTTTATGAATCGCGCAAAAAATAAGGTTCTAAAAAAATCTATATATATATACATATATATATTTATATATATATATATATATATATATATATATATATATATATATATATATATATATATATATATATATATATATATATATATATATATATATATATATATATATATATATATATATATATATATATATATATATATATATATATATATATATATATATATATATATATATATATATATATATATATATATATATATATGAGTATATATCATTAAAGGAATTTGTTTGCTGAAACGAACCAAATGTTTGAGTTCCTTTGCCCAACAAAACCCGATATGTACGAATCCTTTTCAAGGACCAAAAATCTAAATCTTTCCGATATATACAAATCATATTCCGCAATTTGTAAACTTATTAAAAACGATATTTTTCTACTGATTTCGCCAGTTAATTTGACTTTATACAAGGTTAGAATGGAGGCAAAAATGACCCACATAGGCCAATCTAGGCCCATAGCGATCGAGAGAGACTTTATGAAAACTTTTTATATAAAATCAACTTTGAAATTATATACGAGGACGTCATCAGACTTCTTCTATTTTACTCGTTAAAGTTTCTCATGGATCTTGCTTTGTGATTTAAAGCCGCTCAATTGTTTTTTCTGCTAACAGCTCACAAGCTTTTTAATGTTTCTCGGAGAATTCTTATGCTATCTAAAATCGTTATCTGACGAATTTCCTGGATAACGAACTCCGAAAAGCAATTCACACTTGTCCTATTTGAGTCCCCTAAAATAATTTTATATGAAATGGGCTCACTAAAAATTCGTAAGATCGAACTTTATCTTGTTAAAACTCTTGTGAATTTGAAATTAACATCGAAATTGTTTATTTTACTTTAAAAATAATACATTTAAAAAATCCTCAACAAATTCATAAAATAAATCTCTTACTAAAGAAAAGACGTCATCCAAATCGAAAAAGCCCAGCAGCACATCCGGTATCAATTTTGATATCAATTTCATTTAAAGCTCATGACTTTTGTGCTTATTCTTGTACAAAATTAAAGTACTTTATGTATGCATATACATAAACGTTGTATGCAAATAAGTAAACCACTCTCGTTTACCGCACCGCACCGCACGCATACACACACACACACATGCGAATTTGCCAAAAAGTCAGACAGGCGTTACGACGCGGTCTTTAAACGTATTCAAACATTGGCGCGCAAAATTTTGTGTTTAATTAAAGTTTATTTACAAATTTAGAATAGTTATTGTTGAAATGCTTAATTCTTGTTGTTGTTATTGCATTTGACATTTGTTTGGCTTGAAATTGTTGCAACAACAACAATAACAGCTGCCTGCAGTAATATTGCCACTACTGTCGCGCGTTTTGTGATAATAAAAAAGATTATTTTAAAATTTCCACGCATACTTTATGAGCTTTTAATGCCAAATTCTAACCGCAAAATATTTATTAGACACTTTTGTGTGAGCATATAAAAAACCTACAACAACAATTGAATTTATAAAATTAAAAAAAATTAATTCGAATTGTTTTTTTTAAACTGTTAACAAGAGTTTAACTTTTATTGTTGCCAAATGTTGGTGAATTTTATTTGAAATGCGTTTTACTCGCTTTAGGCCAACATTGGCCAATGTGAAGTGCGAACATATTAAAAACAGTTAAATAAATTATTTCAACTTCTAACTGGCATAACAAAAATAACCAACAACAAAAACAACAAACAATCGCGCAATAAAAATCAAAACAACAAACAACCGAAACCAAGCAATAATCTCAAAGGACCTCATTTCCTTATGTGCGATTGCGCTCGCACAAAAGTTCCCTTTTTTTCGCTACCTATTTTGGTAGCTTTTCTTGCTACTCTTTTGCTATTGCATTTCGCATGCAGCTAACGGTTTTTTTTTATAAATTTTATTATTTATTTTTTATTTACCCGGTGTGGCAATTTCTTTTTTTTCCATTTACCAAACTAAAAAATTCTTTTTTCGTAGTTTCGTGGTTCGACTTGAAAATGTTTTCTTATGGCCAAAAATTGTTGTTATTGCTGTTATTGTTGTTGTTGTTGTTTTTATTGTTATAGCACTTGTACGCCTCGTTGCTGTTGTTATTGTTGTTGTTATTTTCCCATTTTAAAGTGTAGTTAAAAATGTTTTTCTTGTGGGTGAAAAACTTTTCCTACCTTTTTTTCCACAGAGAAAAAAAATAGAAGAAAAATATAAAATTTCCTTCGAGAAATTCGAGCACGAAAACTGCACAAACAAAGTTTTTCCTTCCGAATTTTCCGTACTCCTTTGCCGCTACGACATTGTTGTATTTTGTTGCTTTTGTTGTTGTTGTTTTTATTACTGCTGAAATTGCCTTTATTTTCGGTGCACTGTGATTTTGTTTTTGCGGCCGGCCGAACAAACTCTGGTGCTATTTTATTAATAAATTGGATTAAAATTGCCAATTTTTCTTGTTCGCCTTTCATTGATTTTTAATAATTTGCAGCCGGGCAGTTGCGAAAATGCGAAATTAATTTTTGTTAAATAAATTATGAGATTTACTTTCTCTAATTAAAGTTTTGTACCTGTTGCAGTTAGTTAGAATATTTTAAATTTACCTGAATTTATTAATCGTTACATATTGCCCAATCAAGAATTTTTTTAAATATTTCACTAGCAAATATTCATATACAGATAACAACACCTTTTTGTAAGTCCTTTATGACTTCTATTTGTTTAATTTTAAATTCGTCAACAAATTGATTACTTAAATAAATTTTAATTTTTTTATATATTACAATTCTTCTTTAGAAAAAATCGATTTCTCTGGGGTGAATTTTTAAAAATACCATTTTGCAATTTTTATAATAATCATCCATTTTAAATTCCGCAATAAATAACTTTCTGTAATGAAATTATTGATTCATACATTAAAAAATTGCCCCTATTAAAAATATATTCTTCTATGGGGGACCCTTTCAAAAACCCTTTTTGCTATTTTTATGGCAATCCATTTTACAACCACTTATCTCGTTCGCAATTCTTTTCTAGTTTGTTACTTTAATGTCAGTCCTTTATCTTCCCTATTCAAATTGTCTTTCTCTGGGGCACCTTTTCAAAAGCCATTTTTATTATAATCCTTTTTTTTGCACCCCCTGTTTCATTTGAAATTACACAACGAATTACTTGATTTAAAGAAACTAATCCGTAATACATGTAAATGTCATCTAGTAAAAAACTATTTTTGTATGGGTTATTTTTTCAAAAAATCTTTCTGGCAATTTTTATGATCACTATTTAAGTTACCTCCTCTTTTCTCATTTGCAATTTTCTAACGAATTTGTTGCTTTAGTTCTTTAAAATTAAATTTTTCTCTGGGGTACCTTTTTACTTTTTTTGCAAATTTTGTATTACGATATATCATTTTGACATTCACTTGTCTCATTTGAAATTTCATAAGAAGTTACTTACTTCTATGAAATTATTTTCTCATATATTCAAAGAAGTCCCCAATTAAAATATGGTTTCATCTGAGGCATGTTTTCCAAATGTCTTTTTCAATTTTCTAATAATAATCCATTTTGACACCCACTTATCTCATTTGCAATTCTTTAACGAATTTGTCACGTAATGTCAGTCTTCCATAAAAAATTTATACTACCTCTGGGGTAGCTTTTCGAAAATATCTTTTTTTTAACATAACCACTCGCCTTAATTAAAATTTCATACCAATCATACCCCATTTTTCTCTGGGGCACCTTATCAAAAAGGATATCAGAATTTTTTATCATAATGCTTTTTGACTCCCACTCGTCTTAATTATAATTATTTAACGATTTTTTTACTTTATTGACGGTTTCTTAAAATATTTTTCTCTGGGGCACCCTTTTGAAAAGCTATTTTGTATGATATTATGAGAGCCGCGTCATTTTTACTATCACTACAATTATTCTTACCATATTTACTGTAAGTTTATTAAAACAAAAAAAATATATATATATATTGTATATCTATATATATTTGGAACCCCACATAAATCCATTGGGATCTACTTGAGAATAGGAATACAATTTTAAAGACACATCAGATTGATTTCTCCCCACATAGTCGACATCATGTCAGTGACGCGACCGACACTTAGAATTAAATTTCACAAAATAATTCCTTACATAATGATTTAAAACAATTTTGTTAGGCTTATAAAATTTTTTCTTAATAAAAAAAAAAATCTCTCAGGGGCACTCTTTCGCAAAGTCTTGTTTTAATTCGTAAACCAAATTGATTTAACCCTAACTAAAGTCATTTAAAATTAGTTCTTAAAATTCAATAATTTATTGTTTTCGGAAACCCACATTAGAGACTGTATTGTGTGCATTCCCAGCCAACAAAAGTATTTCACAGATACCTTTATTTACAAACATTTTACAGATAGTCTCAATCGAAAAAAGTTCAAATGTTCTGTAAATTAAATTGGTATGCACTTTCAAATTAATTTAATTTCAACATGAACAACATTTGCAAGTTTCCATTAAATTCTGTTGAAACAATAAATTCTGGCACATCTCTAGATTTGCATTAGACCGAAAATTCAGCAATTTCGAAATTTCCTTTTAAATGACAAAATCATTTAAGTGAGGCAAATCGCAGCGATGAAGCAGGAGACAAACGTCAGGGCCCCTTCAGACATTTTTGCATTTATCAACACAAATTTTCAATTTGTGCATTTCATTTGTTAGTATTTTCCCAAGCTCTAAATTTCCCCAAAAAAAAACAGCAACAACAACAACAAAAAACAAGGAATAACAAAAAAAAGAAAACTAGAAAGAAATAAAGAAAAAAAAAACAAAATACCGGAAAATGTGGGAAATTGCAGTCATCGTAAAACGAAAATGAAATCAATTGAATTTTACATGATTTGGGTTTTTGGAAACTGATACAAATGCATTTAAATGCCCAAACGCACACACTAACGAGTACAGCGACACGCACACGTACACACACACACACACACAGAGACACATAGTCGCATGCATATACTTGTATACATGTACTTGTATATACGCAAATTGCACACAAACAAAGACAAGCAATTTGCGCATATAATCTCGAATGCAACAACAAAAACAAAAACAACAACAAGCACGCCCAACAAGCAGAAGGAAAGGCAATTGAGATGGTCTAGCCCAGCATACAAAAAACGTCATAAACGATACTTAAATGCGTTTTTATTTGGCAGAGTTTAAGCTCACTGGAAAGTTTGAGTTTGTCTTCGAAAGCTTAACTTTCTATAAGTTAAAATGTCATTCTAAACCGACGCAGCTTCAGCTGGTATTGATGTCCCATAAAAAATCAGAAATTAGTTGTCGGAAATGAGCTTTTAAAATTAAAATAATTTAAGTTATTTGAAGCAATTTCTAAGCTTTCGATATGCATTTCCTATTAAAAAATTTATATTGGTCCGGGCCCAGGAAATAATTGAAATTACTTTCTTTCAAATGATAAAAAGAACCAAGAATCATGTAAAATTAACACTTTTTCAGGTTAATATACTTTAACGATACTGAACATGAAAAATATAACATTTAAAGTATTGTTTATCTCTTTCAGTTCTGAGATATAAATTTTGACTTATTTTGCCAATATTTGACCTTAGAAAATGTTGGACTAATAGGAAACAATGTTAATTTAACACTTTTTGTCGTGTTGATTTTTAAAAAATCTTTGTCACTTTAATTAAAAAAAGTATTGATTTGATACTATATCATGTTAAATTAATACTTTCTTTGCGATAATTTTTTAAAATGCCGAAGTTTAACATTAAAATTCATATTAAATTAACACTGCATCACGTTAAATTAACATATTTACTTACATGTTATTTGAACATGTATAATTTTCATTGAAAATTATATATATATGAAATTTAACATGAAAAGTCTTGAAATATTGAGACAGTGTAAATGTTAATTTAACATTATTTAGTGTAAATTTAATATTCATTTAAAAAATTTGGATTTTCAAATACAACTTTTTTTAAGATTGCAAAATATTAATAAAATTATTTTGTACATTTTCCCACTTTGTTTGTATTTCTTTTGCAGTGATCAGCTACAACGGTTCCTATCTGACAATTGCGAAAGTGAATCGCTTGAATATGGGCGCCTATCTGTGCATTGCCTCGAACGGCATTCCGCCGACGGTCAGCAAGCGGGTCATGCTAATTGTGCACTGTAAGTACACTAACAACAACACTCAATGCGAAAACTAACTAAATAAAAATCAGTTAATTCACTTTTGTTTGAAATAGAGAGTGGAACAAGTTAAGAGAGTTGCGAAACTTGGCAAATTTAATTAAAAAAAATTTACCCCACTACATACATATGCATATAGTTTGTAAGTAATAGAAAAAAAGTATAAAACAACGTAAGGCACTTCAGTTGGCAGTAGAGCATCGCGCTGAGGTTTGCTCTACAGTGGTGGCTAAATTTTGAACAAATAATTTATTTATTAGTAATTATTTTAACAAATTCGACACAGTTTGTTGATTCAGTTAAGTTTTTGATTGTATTTAACAAATGTTTAACTAAAAACCTACACATTTCAAACAAAAGTCATAATTGATGCAATTAAATTTTTAATTGAACTAACATTAGTTTTGTGAGATAAACCTTTAACCTAGTTTTTGATTATATTGATTAATTTATTTATTGAAAAATAATAAAAAAATATTTCAAAATGTCTAGTCAAAAAATTGTGTGCTGAATTATGTCGTGCATCTCTGCTTCACAAAATCAACGACAGATATTGTACTGGCGCAGTAGGCCCAGGTTGGAACCCTCGCAAGCACCAATATTTGTTTATACAATATAAATATTTTTTGTTGTTGTATAAACCAATAGGTATTTAGGTGCAAGACAACTTGTAATTCCAACTAACGCTGTCCATTGTATTGATTAAAGCGGTTGTGGGTGGAGTTTAAAATTTAATGCATTGGACAATCACAATTAACTGATTAAGTAATTTTTATCAAAATTCAGTCGTGTCTGGATAGAGGGAACTAATTTTTGCAGGGACTGTTCACTATATCCGGGTGGTTCACTCTATCAAGGTATATATTTGTTGTTCTTGCATTCAGAAATTGGCATTTGGACCGATTTTTCATAAGTTTTTATATTTTTTATTCAGCTTGAAGGTGTTTTCAAAATTTTATTCACTAACCTCAAATAGTGAAACAAATTTTGAAAATCATTTTGATTGTTGACTATTTAGAGTACTTCATGTAAAAATTTGGGTGTTTACTATATCGGGGTATTCACTATATAGGGCGTTTGCTGTACCCAGTCACGACGGAAATTCGTTCAGTGCAATTTTGTTTTCTCGCCTCGACCGTATGTGGGCATGCTAGTGTGTTTGTTTTACACTTACAAAATTCAAACACCCGCACACACACACACACGCACACGTGGAGCACTTCTTTCATGTTTGTGCCGTGCTGCTTTATTTTTCATCCATTTTAATTTTTTTATTTTCGCTTTTTTTGTTTTTTGCTTTTTGCGTCGTGCTTAACTTTTCATTTGTTATTTTATGCGGCGCTAGAAAATGGCTTTTTTTTCGCCTGCTTGCCTCGCCTTGCCTTTTTGTGCAGGGTTGCATTTCAGTAGTAGTGCTTCGCTAACATTTTCACAAATTGGTTTGCAGGCTCTTGCGAGAAATGTGGTGAATTATTTTTTCTTTTTTTAATTTATTTTTGCATTCGAGGAAAGCGGCAAGAAAAAGGGTTAAAGTGCAAAAGTGGAGAGAACAAAAAAAATTTAAATGAATGAAAAAAGTCTGCCAGGAAAGTGTGCACGAGAGCGGACAGACAGACCGACCGACCGACAGACAGACAGACAGACGGGTATCCAGGCAGCAACAGGGTTGCATTAAGCTTGTTTGCCATGGTAATAGAATTTCCAGCGTAATAGTTTCAACTATTTTCTGCTGCATACTTTTAGGAGTATGGGCGGAAAAGTAAATAATTGAATGTAGTTGTTTTGCGCTCACTGCTGGTTGTTGTTGTTGTTGTTTCTTGTTTTTTTTTGTTATTTTCTTTTTCTTGTAATTGTATTGTCGCGTTTTTTTCTTCACAGAAATAAAATAATAAAAAATTATGTTGAAAACAGAACTTTATGAGTTTTTAATAAACTCACTTGAAATAAACACAAAAAAAAAAAACTCATACAGTTAAGTGTAAGTCGTTTTGTAGGGTAAACTATTTTATTGGTGTGTTTATGTGTGAGTAACGAGCGTTAAATTAGGTTTCATTTAGAAATTTACTGTTTATTATATCATACTAGTTTAGATATACATACATACATACATACATACATACATACATACATACATACATACATACATACATACATACATACATACATACATACATACATACATACATACATACATACATACATACATACATACATACATACATACATACATACATACATACATACATACATACATACATACATACAAACATACATACATACATACATACATTCATTCATACATACATTCATTCTTATGTCTGTTTGACTATTGTTCCGAATAAACTCAAGATCCAATTCACCGAGTTGATCAAATTTAGGGAACACATAAAGGATGATATATTGATGCCTCGATATTTTTCTGCCGATATCGGAATAAGATATAGATTTGTCATATATTTTCATTAATTTCCGATATATCATTTTTAATATTATATAATAAATTGCTTCTAATATTATAGTTTTTTGTTAAATAAATTTTACAATTAATATTTTTTCATTTATATCGATACTATCAATATCGATATTATTTATTCGATGTTGCATCTCTAGGTAGGTGTCAGCTTTAGGGAACTAAACTTTGTACTCTGTTTTACCATATAGATCGTTGATTATATTGCTTCCATTTGTAGCGTCCATACAGAAACATCGTCAGTTTTACTATATAAATATGATCAGCATTGGTAAATAGCGATATCCCAACGATTATAAATGTAGTTTTATATATATCGACTTTAATTTTGACACGCGAATTTTTAAGTTTAATGGGTAGGTACTAATTGAAAGGGAATAATCTTTAGTTTACATAAATAAAATATTTAAATAGAAATCCATTCACGACTTTCAAGGATATACAATTATAATATTTTAACTTTAATCCTTGATGTGTATTTTTTGTAGTAATTCAAATAATTTTGTTTTATAATGATACTTAAAAGAGATCAACTATTTGAAAGCAACAACAACACAAACTCCACACACTGACAAAGAATAAAGCGCTTATCACAACGACTAAATTTAAATTTCAACAAAAGTTTTGTCGCTTTTTAAGCTCTCTCTCAATCCTTTTCGTTTGATTTGTCAAAATAAAACCATTCCACAAATAAAATAATCCTTAAAGTAGACTACATAAATAAAATAACAAACTTGCACTAATTGCCGAAATTAATCTACTGTCAAGTGTGTTTTGGACTAAACTAAAAGCTTCATCAAGAATTCAGTTTAACCTCCCACCGTGCCTCACGTTCAAACCCCTAATGGACAAATCTTAAAATTTGCCGCCCACAGTGTCGAAAAGTATGCAATGCAAATTTGACAAAAACACAAACACACAGACACACACACACACATTTAAACTGATAAACTGAATAAAATACTGTGTGCAGAAAGCCATTAAAGTATTAAAAGCGCTCACAATGACAATGCATGAAGAAAAACCAAAAAAAAAAGGTTGGAAAAAATTAAAATTCAAAAAATCAAATGCTTATTTTAAATTTTTTATAGTTTCTGGAAAATCAATAAAATGAACTACTTTTAAAAATTCATAGCACCACAAAAAGTTGCATACTTTTAGGTACTTTCGGCGTTTAAACCTCAAATCAAAATCCCGTCTCTCACAAATGTTCGCTAAAATTACTTTGTCCCGAAAATATTGTCACAAGCGCCAGCACGAGTCCAAACACTGGCCAAGCAAGCAAACATATTTTCTTAAATAAATATTTAAAGCACTTTTTCACACGCTGAAAAGCCAAAATGCAGCACTGCGTCTAAATGCGTTTTTGAATAATTCATGTGTGGGACTTTGGCAAAGCAGCAGGGATTTATTTTCCAGCAGCAAGGATAGTAGCAGCAGCAGCAGTGCTAGCTAGTGGTAAAAGTAGTTAAACTTGATTTTTCGCATTTTTCTCGTGCGGTTGCTCACTTGTAATTCCATCCTCCAACCTCAGACTCTAACCCCCCCCCCCTTCCCCCTTTCAAATGTTTTTTTAATTTTTTTCACTTTATTTTTCTGATTGTATAAATACATTTTTCCTATTTGGTTGCTTTCCATTAAAGTCAGTTTTATCCTGCACACACATACATAGACACACACAAACAGCCATACACATACAGTCAGTTTTTAGCCAATTTACTGGATTCAAAGAAAAACTATTTTTCATTCGGGGGTTGCTTAATTGAGAGTCCACAATTCAGGCGTGCTAGGGAGGACAGATATAAATGATCAGCGCGAATTCTGAGTCTATTTAAAAATGTCCGTCCGTATGTCCATCTGATATTTGGTATGTGAGAACCTAATCTCCAAGCGGAGGATAAGTTATGAGAAAGATCGGATCAAAACTCTTCCCCTCTTACATATAAACTTTCCCTTTTGTAAGGGAAAAAATTAACAAAAATAGTTCCAGTATATATAAATAGTTCAAATTCCGAATTTTAAACTTACAATAAGTAAATGGGCGTGGTCGGATATGAACAACTGTTATTTTTTTAAAAATTACTCACAAAAAATGGGCATGGTCGGATAAGAACTGCTGTTACTCAAAAATCTGCTTTTCAAAATTTTGAAAAAAAAACTGCAAAAGTAAAATTCAGTTGGGTTAAAATTTTGTTTAAAATAAACTCTCTCAATGTATGGTGTAATAAATATAAGGTGAGTAAAGAAGAGAAATCTGCCTCTCCACCTCGATATTGTTTCTCTCTTTGAATATTGAATTTTTGTGCACTTGCCAGGGTTGCAAGGCAGAAAAATAAAACAGAAATCGAGGTGAGTTCGCTCAGTTTGTATTCTCTTTCTACTTGCCAAACCTTACTATATTATTCAACCAAGTGTAAATGTAAAATTTAACCAAAAAATTGTGTTTTTTTAAAAGCAGTTTTACAAATACTCGGTTTTATTTTTAAATGCAATTCAAAGATATGACAAGAAATTTTTATAATTAATTGCAAAATAAATTTTTTAAATGAAATTGTTGAATTGTAATTTGACTACCCTTAAATACAAATTTTTCTATATGAGTAAATGTTTGTGTTTCTCTTTCGCATTTACAGTTCCACCCATGATTTGGATTCAGAATCAATTAGTTGGAGCGGCAATTGGTCAGAATATCACATTGGAATGCCAGTCGGAAGCGTATCCCAAGTCCATAAACTATTGGATGAAAAACGACACCATCATAGTGCCGGGTAAGTACATTTTCATTTGGGACTCTATGTGTGTGTGTATGTATGTATGAATGTATATATGTATTTGCCAATTTGCATGCATATTCATACGATACGTGTCTATCTGTTTGTCAGCATATGTGTGCGGATGTGTATATGTAATTGCTTGCGCTTTAAACCAGCAAAATGAAGTTATTTGATTTACCATTTTTTTATGCCATGCTTCCTCAATCGTTTGAAGTGGCGTGCGTCGATAAGAAATCAATTTGAACAAAGATTTTAATTTACCCAGCGGATAGTGTTATCCTTTATAGTCAGTCTGAGTTAAAAATGCAGACTTCTAGAGTGCGCTAGCAAAGAGTAAATACAATATAATTCAAAGTCAATGCTAAATTTAAATTGATTAACGTTTTAATTATGTGAATTAAAGAAAATCTTACCAATATCGAAATGAAAAATTAGCAAATTATATAAATTTCCTCTGATTTCCGAATATATCCCAAGAGAAAATTGACTTTTAATTTTATATAATACTTTATATATGAAATTTCTCTTTTTCAAGAGTTACTCCAATATCAAAGAGCTGAGAATTACTATTTAAGTTTGACTTAAGAGATTTTTTATTAATAGGAGATTTTTTAATATATAAATTACAAAGTCTACCTAGAATTCCTATAAGCCCAAAAGCATATGTTAACCCTTTATTTTATCCATTTTTATTTTTACTACAACAAACACACACACGCTGACATTTTAATTAACCTGCTCTGGACGACTTTACAAAGCAATGTCAAACGAGCATGCAACAACAAAAACAAAACCAAAAATAATGAGAAAAAGAACTCATTGCCCGCCATTGTCATTTTGAGCGTCTGCACTTGACTTGAGGTCATTTTGCAGTCGCTTACCACAGAAGCGAAGTGCGGAGTGTGGAGTGAAGGCGAACACGTCCGACGCCGCCTCCGCCTCACACAAAGAACCTTTTTCAGTTACAATACATATGCAAAGGACGAAAACCACAAACAAAATTGAAACAAAAACTCACTTACTAACTGATTCATTTAGTTCGGCTGCTCAGAGTTTGCGGCTTCCTTGGAAGTTGGTTTTAATTTGTTGCCCCTGCGTTTATATTCACGTTCGCCGGTTGTCTCTGGCGCCGCTTGTGCCTTGCATACAACTAAAGCGTGTCGTGTGAGTCTGTCCAGCTGTCTGTCTGCCTGTCTATCGTTAGTGTCGAAGAAGAAAAGCGCACAAAACATCACTCGTCTCGAGGCGGCTCGGCTGCATGTGAAAGTGAATTGCGCCGCCGCATCGAATGAATGAGTAAATGAATGAATGAGTGAATAGATGAATGAATGAATGAATGAATGAATGAATGAGTGAGTGAATGAGTGAATGAGTGCCGTAAATTGAAATCGCATGCAAACAAAATTTAATGCATTTATGTGGTTGCAAAAAAGTATTTGTATACGTCGGAGCACACTCCGAATCGGTGCCAGTGTATGCATGCCTGGATGTGCTTAGGTTGCATTAGACTGGTTGAAAAAACTAATGGATTTTTTCTTACAATTATTGATAAATTGCTGAAATTCATTTCCTTTCGAAATCACATAAAAGTTGTATTCCCACAAAAAAGGCTCGAACCTTTTAGAGCTTTTCAGTTTTTTTGCATTTATAGAATTCTATTTAACATATATAATATATACTTTATATATAATATATACTATATATTTAATAAATACCATTATATTAATTATACAAATAACAGCTGTGAGTCTTTAGAGAATGCTTAATTAGTTTAAAATCTGAAAGTCCCTATTCCGACCTAGACTTAACAATATAGGATCGCACGCCATGGAAACCGTTTCCATCTCCATCTCTACCTCTGTTTTCATCGTTATGTCTATCTGCGTCTACATGACCTTATTGGGTTTATTTAATAACCAGGTAGAAACAGAAAATTTCAAAAAATCTACCTATAAATAATGAAAATTCCTGGAATATTTTTTTATGAGACCTAATTAACAACTTAATCAACAATAACAAATGAAAAATGTACTTAATCCGTAATTCTTCAAAAGATTTATGGTTTTTCTGAACTACCATTATTTTAAAAATTTAGAATAATTTGTAAGTTTCCCCGGTTGGGAATTGAACTCAGGTACCAAACGTACCGAACATGCTCCATGGTCAAACGAAATGAGCTCTGAAACTTCATTAAAAAATCGCGCCAGTCTAATGAAAATATGCGCTTGTGTAGATTTGTAAAACCTTTTTCCGCAAATGTTTCTGTGTGCATGTGCATGTGTGTGTGTGTGTGTGTGCGAGGGTTTAAGTAATTGAGTAAGCTGACGTGAAATTAGTTCTGTGTGCGTTTGTTTTTCGGAAGATCGTTCAAAAGAAAAATGTTTACTGAATTATTGCATTCAATGATAATACAAATTACTAACATATATAAAAGCTGAGAGTTGGAGAGCGTTTCAACCCTAAAGTTTTATATTAGTATTGAAAAAAAATAGAACTTTTCTATATTACAAAAAAAAAGTAAAAATGCAGTTGATGAACCACATTTGAAAGATTGACACATTTCCATTAGAAATCTCGTAATTTCATAAATGAGTTCCATATTTCAGAACACACACACGCACCCACGCACACACACACACATTCACAAAGCACATACAGACACAATCGGAAATATCCTTATACCGCCCACGCTACAAGTAAAGTAATTTCGCTGTGTGTGTGTGTGTGTGCGTGTGTGTGCGCGCTGATGAAAATGAAGGATTTCATTAAACCCCGAAGACGGTTCTGTACTGCACTCGATGCTCAGAATACCAATTAGTTGGCAAATGCAGTCAGTAACACAAACAAATACACACACGACATACTCACAAACACACACAAACTCACGTGTGAGTTAGTGTACCGGGAGATGTGTTGTAAAATCAAGCTAAAACCCTTTCAAAGTGATCCACCGACATTACAAAACTATCAAAATAGTAACCCAGTCTTTAAGCGCAGCACCCCCTTCGCTTCGCTTCTCGCCGCTCGGTTCTTGCTTTTTGCCGGTTAAACAAATACTGACAAACACAGAGACAGTACTTGCGGGTAGGCAAACAAAGTGGCAAAAGAAAATTTTAGCAAAAGAAAAATACAAATTTTCTATTGTCCAAAACTTCCTTTGGAAGAAAATTTATTTATTAAAATTAAATTTTTATCGATTTTGACGTTCTAGCGCCGTGTTCACTTCCATACATTGGCGGCAATGGACGTCGGTGCAAAACGCTTCATGATCCAAAAAGCGTTTTGCTCGTATGCAATCGTACGATAGACAGCCATGACAGAAATACGCATTGACCAGACCTGCTCTTGTGCACCATGAGCCCACACGGCGACTCGGCCGATAATTGATATTATCGTTGATTACGAAGTTTAGACCCATTCTGGAGTATTTAAAAAAATATTTTTTTTAAATGTTAAGATTTGCTTCGTTTGTAGTTGAAGCGATGTTGGCTTGTTGATCCGTTGTGTGAAACTGATTTTGTCTCGGAACTGTTATGGCTTATATAACTTCAGACAGGATATTGTGAACAATTTATTACATGGTCATGGTAGAAGTATAAGTGGTTCTATCCTCTTCACTTTCGCAGGAAGATCTTTAGCTTCTTTTATATTTCTCAGAATTTTTTGTAATATAATTTTTTATTTTAAATATTTCATAGAAAACCCATTTACCAAATAGCAATGGAGGGTAGTAGATACCTGAAGAGCAAATAAAAGGAATGGTATAAAATAGCTGGCATTGTCCGGGCTTTGTTTGTTATAGAAATATATTCAAGATTTTTAGTAGATAACAATACATATACTGTCCATTCCTGCTCTCTTGGCATAGGCAGATTTTATGTAGTCTATTATTTCGGATACATACCAATAAATGTTCCTTAATAGCCCATCTAGTTCCTGAGCTCTGGTGGTGAGCGTTAAATTGTTCAGAACTATTTCTAAAAGTGGGCGTTCAATTGATACAACCAAGCACACTTTTGGTAAAGTTATCGACAGTCATCATACAAACGAATTAATTGAGTATTTCTATTGAATTTTACAAATTGTGGGCGTGGCTGAAAAATTAAGATTTCATTTCATTTTTATTTTGAAAAAATAATTCAAAAAAAAAATTGAATAAATATAATATATTTTATTTAACGAAGTTATAAGAGAAGTTTTTCTCGTTCTCCAATTTTTTTCTGTACACAATTTTGTATTTTCAAGTACTGTGCTTTGTGTTGTTGGTATTTGATGTCTTGACATCGTTTGGCTTGTTAACTTTTGCACAACATGTTCGGAACATCTACAGTACCGCACCCACATACTCACACAAACGCAAACACAAACACACACACACACATACGAACACAAACACATCCTCATCATTGCTTTATCCTTGCAATTTAGCTTACCCGACTTAGCTCACCTGCTGGGTTCGTTCGTTCGTTCGGTCGGTTGTATTTCTATTTGCTTCGACTCGTGTTCGTCGTGTATGCTGAGTGTATTTGTTTTGTGGCATGTGACCCATTATTCTCAACGTTTTGTTGCAACTCACTGCCGGGTGCTGCTGCTGCTGCTGCTGCTGCTTACCTTGATTTTCTTCATTTTCCCCTGCAGGCACATCACCGTCGCCCCTCTATTTCTTTAACCGTCCGTTCGTTCGTTTGGTTGTTTGTTTGTTTGTTTGTTCAGTTTGTCAGTCAGTCCGACCGTCCGTCCGTCTGTCTGTCGTTCCCTGCTTTCGTGTAGATTCGCCCTGAAGTTATGCTTGTCCATTTTAAATCATTTCTAATCCTTGATTCCTTGATTTTCCTTGATGGAATGATGTACACTAATTTGGCATTTTTATTTCATTTAACATGTGTGGGCGGCAGAACACCAGCACTAGTTGTTGTAGTAGTAGAAGTGGGCGTACCTTGTCGACCCTAGTGGCAGTTGTAGTATATGCTATAGCATATGCTAGAATAAATGAGTCGAATTTGCGAGCACGCGACTAGCCGGACAGACGGACGGACGAACGTTCTCCGTGTTTAAGTGCTTTCAATGTTATTCGCATCGGTGAATTGTGAAGTGGAGTCCGACAGGTGGCCGGAAAAGTATTCATACAGACTTTAAAGCCGATGAATTTAAATTTAAAAGATTTTTAAAAATTAAATTTGAAATTTTCTTAAAATTTAAGATTATGTATATTTATATTTATTACCAAAACTCACACAAATTTTTGGATTATATATAAATAATCTGAAAATAAAGTGAAAACTTTTGGCAACCACTGTCGCCATTCGACCATTCGAGCGTTTTGCTTTGCTGCTTTTTGCCATTCATTACATTCGTTTCGTTTCGCTGCAATTGACAATGATTTTGTAATTTTGGTCAAAACTCACCTGACCAGATTTTCCATTCCGCATGGACACTTGCATATGTATGAGTGTGTATGTTATTATCCAGGCGATGTGTTTAATGTGCAAACACTAGTAAATGTAAATATGTGTGTGAGTGTGGGTGTGTGTGTGCTGTCAACTCACAAGTTTCCTTCTTTCAGTTGTTTTTGTAATATTATTTTGATATTTGTAGGCGAACGCTTTGTCCCGGAGACCTTCGAGAATGGCTACAAAATAATGATGCGATTGACCATAAACGATGTTGACATCCAGGACTTTGGCTCGTATCGCTGTGTAGCGAAGAACTCGCTTGGGGACACTGACGGAGCGATTAAACTATATCGTAAGTATTTTTAATTTTGTCGATATTGTTCCTTAAAATTGATTATTACAGTGCGAGAAATAAAGAGAGAAAGAAATAAAGAAATAAAGAGAGAAAGAAAGAAAGAAATTAAGAGTAAGAAATAAAGAAAGGGAGTAATAAAGAAATAATTAAATAAAGAAATAAAGAAATAAAGAAATAAAGAAATAAAGAAATAAAGAAATAAAGAAATAAAGAAATAAAGAAATAAAGAAATAAAGAAATAAAGAAATAAAGAAATAAAGAAATAAAGAAATAAAGAAATAAAGAAATAAAGAAATAAAGAAATAAAGAAATAAAGAAATAAAGAAATAAAGAAATAAAGAAATAAAGAAATAAAGAAATAAAGAAATAAAGAAATAAAGAAATAAAGAAATAAAGAAATAAAGAAATAAAGAAATAAAGAAATAAAGAAATAAAGAAATAAAGAAATAAAGAAATAAAGAAATAAAGAAATAAAGAAATAAAGAAATAAAGAAATAAAGAAATAAAGAAATAAAGAAATAAAGAAATAAAGAAATAAAGAAATAAAGAAATAAAGAAATAAAGAAATAAAGAAATAAAGAAATAAAGAAATAAAGAAATAAAGAAATAAAGAAATAAAGAAATAAAGAAATAGAGAAATAAAGAAATAAAGAAATTAAGAAATTAAGAAATTAAGAAATTAAGAAATTAAGAAATTAAGAAATTAAGAAATTAATAAATTAATAAATTAAGAAAAAAAGAAATAAAGAAATAAAGAAATAAAGAAATAAAGAAATAAAGAAATAAAGAAATAAAGAAAAAAGGAAATAAAGAAATAAAGAAATAAAGAAACAAAGAAATAAAGAAATAAAGAAATAAAGAAATAAAGAAATAAAGAAATAAAGAAATAAAGAAATAAAGAAATAAAGAAATAAAGAAATAAAGAAATAAAGAAATAAAGAAATAAAGAAATAAAGAAATAAAGACATAAAGAAATAAAGAAATAAAGAAATAAAGAAATAAAGAAATAAAGAAATAAAGAAATAAAGAAATAAAGAAATAAAGAAATTAAGAAATTAAGAAATAAAGAAAGGAAGTCATAAAGAAATACAGAAAGAAAGAAAGAAAGAAAGAAAGAAAGAAAGAGAGAAAGAAAGAAAGAAAGAAAGAAAGAAAGAAAGAAAGAAAGAAAGAAAGAAAGAAAGAAAGAAAGAAAGAAAGAAAGAAAAAAAGAAAGAAAGAAAGAAAGAAAGAAAGAAAGAAAGAAAGAAAGAAAGAAAGAGAGAAAAAAGGAAGAGAGAAATAAATACAGAAATAAACCAAGTAAAAAATGCGAGAAATAATAAAGAAATAAAAATATTAAGAAATAGAGATAAAAAGGAAGAAACCAATAAAGAGAGAGAGAACGAAATAGGGAAATAAAGAAAGATATAAATGGAGAGAAAAAGAACAAAAGAAATAAGCAAATATAAAAATAAAGAAATATCGGATTGAAGAAATTAAGGAAAAAGGAAAAAATACAATTGAAAAGGATAGAAAGATAAAATATTAAAATTTTACCAGGGATACTTATTCTTAAATACCAGAATTAAATTAATTATCAAAATTCAAAATCAAAATTTGTATATAAATAATTCAAAATGATGCTAAACTGAACTTAAATATTCAATAATTTTCTTAAAAAAATTTAAAATATCCGCATTTTTATGCTGATATCTTTTGCTAACTGTAAACCCATCACAAAATCGTATCTTGGCTAAAAAGGTTGTTTAATTAATTCAAGTCAAAAGGGATAACTAAAGGATAACGGACCACAGTCAATCACACATAATCACACACACACACAAAGCAATGACTTCTGCATATACATATGTGTGTGAGTGTTTGTAAGCGTTTGTATTGCCTTCAGTATTGGGTGTGGGCGTGATTGATTTATTTTTGCACAAATGGCAACACTAATGCAGTCCGAATGTCCTCTTTAATTATTTAGCGCAAATTTACTGCTGAGCAGCAGCAGCGGAAGAGCAAAAGTCTCGAGTGATGCTGGAGCTGCTGCTCGTTTAAGGCTCCTTAAAATATAATTTAGTAGCTCTTTGCTGCTATGCTGGTCGCTCTATGCATCAGAGCTGGCCATTTGGACCATTTCAGCATTTGGCCAGTATGTGTTCGTTTAGTGTTTTGTCTTGGTTGGTTCGTTCGTTCGTTTGGTGGTCGGTTAGACGTAGAGGCGGGCGTTCGGTCGGTCGGTCAGTCGGTGAGTGACTTTGTCCAGTGTGCAACTAGGAGTTGTTGCTTGTTGCATAAATAATTTGGCACTAATTGTAATTGAAATAGTTGCCCAGAATCGCTCCGACAGGAGTTCCTACATTTGCATTTATGCGCATTTGTTGGTACATTAAAATTTAATTTCTTTATTTTTTATTTTATTATTATTTTTACTTTTGTAGTGGTCAAAAGTAGAAGTGCCGTAAATTTGCGCCATTTAGTTATTTTTAATATGGAAATTAAAAGCTAAAATGGTATAGAGGAAAGGTTTGGTTTTATGTTGTAAGTACTTTGCATACTCTTACACACGCTCATGTACCTAAGAAGAAGAGGAAGAAGTAAGGCCAAGAATAACACCTGAAAAAGAAAAGTATCAGTCCTCGATATCTTTACAACAAATATGTATAAAAATCGGTCATCAAATGAGAAATCATGACAAAAAAAAATTAGTTTTTCCGGTTATTAGTCACAAAATTTGTTTTTGTTTTTTGGTTTTTCAAACTGTATTTTTTATGCACCCTAAAGAAATTATTTTTACCCAAACAAAACTTTCTAAAAGTCTTCAGGCTTAATTAAAACAAGAAAGAAATTATAGTCGGTCATGCCGACTATTTAAAATTAGGGTGATTCATGATGTAAAATATTTAAAATAGTACAATTTATTTTAGTAATATATTATTCATTTCATTTATAAACTATATTAAATATTTTTAAATCATGAACCATCCTTATTTAATAAATCATGAACCAACCTAACTAGGAGACTTACTTATTCCGCACAAGTTATGTACCACAATAACCAACTTTAGTATTATGAGGACTTCAGTTTAACATAATAAAAAACATGAAACGCCCTAATCGTTTGCAAAATTTTATAAGTGCTTCTCAAGCATAACAGACAATTTTAGACAAAGTTTCAACCCAATATCTTCAATGGTTTAATGGATATCGTTTTAAGAAGAAATTAGTATTTGTTGCAGTAGTGGTCGTAGGCGTGGTCATGGGCGGCTTGGCTCCCAAATCTAATCAGTTCGTCTAGGGCATAGCCAGTGTAAACACAATTTCAGTTCAATATCTCTAACGGTTCTCTCGCTCTATTGTGTTAACGAGAAATGATAACAGACAGACGGGCAGATGGACATGGTTCGATCGATTCAGTTTTCAAGGATTCTATTCAAGAATATGTATACGAGTATATATGTAAATACATATAAATATGTCTATATCAGTATTGAGGGTTTTTCTACGTTACAAAGATTTGCCAAAACACAATTTTCACCACATTGTGGTGCATATTAATGTTAAACATTACCAAACCAAATTTCATTACCTGTTTCCATTTATAAAAACTACTAAAAACCTCGATAAAAGGGTAGGTATGAAAAGAATGAAACATTGTTTTACTATTTTCCACAGGTAGTTTTTTTTTGCAATATTTGATATATGCGCACTTTGGTTTAAATAGACTTTGGCACTATATAAACTCTGAAAACGGCGAGGCACGAGAACATTTAACAATTTATTTCTGCTTTATATACACACAAAATTTTTTATTTTTATTTTTTTTTAAATAATAAGTCAACTACTAATAATGGCACCACCCCAGAACAGTCGAACTGACAGGAGAAACTGGAGGAACGTCACGACTGGCACTGGTACCCGTCTAAACTTGCCGCGATCATTGTGCGATATGTTGAAGCATGTGCACAGGTGTCACGGTTGTTCAGCGACTTTTTGCCAAAATTCCAATTTCTATTTGAGCCATTTCACTAGATGCCGCTTCAGAAGAATGAACTTTTGTAGACAATGTCAGACGGTGAAACTGATGATAATGTATCACTGTTATTCTTGCACGCTAAGGCGGTGCGATGTGCCCCAATGCACCGAGATACGGAGATTGCTGGCGCGATCCAGCGGAGAATTATATTTTTAATATAAAATTTAGAAATATTCATGGTGGTCCGATAGGTACTTAGCCTCACCGCTCGGTGGAGGCCTACTGGCAGACGTCGAGAAAACGTTTGTTTAGAGAAGCTGAAGCATTGCTGGGTCAAGTGTGTCGAGCTAAAAGGAGACTATTTTGAGAAATAAATAGCCACTTTGCCAAAATTTTTGTTTTCCTTTTGTAGGCTAAGTACTTATTGGACCACCCTCTTTTATAGTTTTGTCTATGGAAATATTTTACTTAAATATTTTATTCGAATCTTCAAAAAAAAATTAATTCTGGTGTTTAAAAATGAATATAAACAAAGGTAGTTTCTCATATTGCTTAAAAAATGTATATACATATACTTGTATATATGCTAAATTAAAGAACATTTGATATGTCTTTCAATTATTCAACCTAATCCATTAAAAAAAGTTAAATAAATTATTTCATTTTAATAACTTTGTTATCCGTTTATCTTCAATCTTCCAGATATACCGCAGACAACGACAGTGACGACCGTTGCGCCGACGGTAGCCGTCAATACCGTTCCAATGGTCGTTGTCAAATACAACAAAGGTGAATGTCCACTTTTAGCCACCGTTGAATATTTTAATTTTTCATTGATAAATTTAAAATTTTTTTTACCCTTCGCCAAGTGCACTTGTCGAAGGATATATTAAATTCTTCCATTTGTAACGCCCATAAGGAGGTATGCACTAAAGTGGTCCGATAAGTACTAAGCCTACAAAAGAAAAACGAAAATTTCGGAAAAGTAGCTTTTTATCTTACAACATGGTCTCCTTTTAGCTGGAAACAAAAATAAGTCGTACGGTGTCGAATCTGGAGAATACTGTGGATGGGGCGGAGGTATGAGCCGGCAGGGTATGACCCACGTGGTCTTTCGAGATGCCTACTGTTTTAGATATCTCATTTACCCTCAATCAGCTTTCTGCCAATACGAGATCGTGGTCATAACCAAACTAAAGTCCAATTCGGCTGGAATTTACGAGAATGTTCTACACGATATTTCTCATGCGATAGTGGCGCCATTGGGCGGTGAGAATAAGTACTTATCGGACCAATATTGTTTATATATAAATGATCAGCGTCGGAGTCTGAGTCGCTTTAACGATGTCCGAACGTCTGTATGTCTGTTTGTCTAAGCGATTACAGCCGTAGTTTAAGAACTATCGAGCTGAAATTTCTATGATGGACAAGATCGGACCAAAACTACTACCCCCTCCCAAACGTCTCTTCCCATGGGATAAAATAGTTCTGGTGCATATCTCCAGTGCATATATCCTTCAGTAGTAACACAAAACTGCTCACAAAAAATGGACGTAATCGGATAGGAAAAACGCCCACTTATAATAGAGACATAAGTGCTACATGTGCTAAAAGAAGCACTGAAATGGCGGCGGGTATTTAAACTTCAGCATAGCCAAAGATAAATCTCTTACCAGTATTTTGTTCATTTAATAATTCCGTTTATTTTCTTTTTTTATACTACCCAATAAAACTGATTCGTTTTGAAATGTGTTTCCTCTCTAAAATGCAGAACAACGCTACAATAATAAAGTGCATCGCACCAAGTCAAAAGCGGAAATGCCGCCATCATCACTTAATAATGTTTTAGTTGGCGCAACGTCGAGCTTATGGAATTCACAGGATCATGCGGCGGGGCGTGGTGGAGGCGAACATCATCAAAGTGAGTTGATAGTAAACAAAAACAAATTATAGAAAAACAAATTTGATTTCAGCTACTAACATATTTTTGGTAGTCTTTGGAAAATGTTTCATTATTTGTTTAAATGTTTAAATTATTTGAGTTATTTTTGAGTCTACCAACAAAATTTTCGAAATACTAAAATTTATATTTTCAATTGGAAAACTTCTTAAACAATTTTTATTGTAACATAACTAGCGAATGTCCGGCGAAACTTCCCCGTTCTTCCAGTTGTAACTATTCTGAGTTAGGGCGGTGGATGTTAAATTGTTCCAACTACGCCCACTTTTAGCAGAAACAAAATGCCAAACTTTTAGGATCAATACTAGCAATGTATATTTACATGTAATTAAACAAATTGTGGGCGTGGAAGATTTTATATTCCGAAATGTGAGCGTAGTAGGCGTGGCAAATTTTTTTTTGCATATATATATATATATATATATATATATATATATATATATATATATATATATATATATATATGTATATATATATATATATATATATATATATATATATATATATATATATATATATATATATATATATATATATATATATATATATATATATATATATATATATATATATATATATATATATATATATATATATATATATATATATATAAGTAGATAGGCTCCTATTGTCCAAGCGGAGGTTAAGTTCTACGGACAAGCCTCTCTTTCCAACAAAAATTAAAAAAATTTATTTGGAAAAAAATTGTTCATAAAACTAGTTGTAGTCCAGATTACCAGATCAAAGCTACTGACAAAAAATGGGCGTGATCCGGGAGAACAATACCCTCTTTAAGTAAAGATAGAAGCACATTTTTGGTGTCTCTAAAACGGCAAGGGTGTTCGAGCTTCGACATACTCAAAGTCAATTCTCTTACTAGTTTTCCATTGCAATTTAATCTACCTGATAAATGTAAGCACAATCTATCTTATAGCTCGCAGTTCTTATTTAACACTTAACTACCTGAATGCTCATTAAGTCCTCTGGAGATAATGACCCTGAAATTGTCGCATAGTGTCGGAAGGTGTATTTCCTTCTTTATTTCTTAATACATGTCTCAACGACTAAACCGATTTTCTGTAAACTTTGAACATATGTCGGAATGGGTCTGAAAGGAATGATGGGCTATTTTATATACAAAAAAATGGGCGTAGTTGTATCAAATCAACGCCCACCACAGTATCTTAGGAACGTAATGATCACAAAAACTGGCCGTAGTGGATCTATACCGCCAGTGCTCAGGATCGTAATATAAGTCAATTAGTTTCAAATTAAACTTATCTGACCGTTATATTGTATATAATTCGTTGTGTATTTGTAGCGCAATAATTCAGTTATGCCAATGCGGTCGAAAAATAGAATAAAAAAAACATTTTGGGCCTATTCCTGTCAAATTCTGCAGTGCAATTTATTTGCACTTTGGGTTATTTTTTTAATGCCATTGGGTCAGCTCAGCCGCATGTAAGAGAATTGTCACCTTGGAAAGAATCGTTATGGAATAAAATAAAAAAAGTATTTTTTTTTTTAATTAAATCTTTAAATATATAATTTTTATATTAAATATATATTTCAATATGCTTATAAATATGTATAACAATTACGATATTAAATTAAAATTTCAATAACTTAAGTAATTACTAAAAATAATCTAACTTCGATCCTTTACATTGCCGTGTCATTTCCTATTCACTGGTATTGATATTCAATTACTGGTGTTTGTCGGAGTAGTTGACAAATTCTGACTCTATCAAGAAAAACTTATTCAGATGAGTTTTCTTTAACGACTGTCAGACAATTTTCATGAGTGCAAATTTTTGTATCAGCTCATCGAACTCGCTCATTATTAATGGCGAGACCGGTCTTTCTGACGGCGAGTCTGGAGTTTTTGGTGGCAAATCCGGTTGTTTTAATGGTGAATCCGGATTATTTGTTGGTGATGATAAGACGAGTTTGTTCACCGAAGTTGATGTGCAGTAAGTATTATCCGAATAGCTCTCCGAATCGTCCTCCGAACTGCTATCAGAATCGCTATCCGAGTTGCAGTCCGAATCGTCCTCCGAACTGCTATCAGAATCGCTATCCGAGTCGCTGTTCGAATCGTCCTCCGAACTGCTATCTGAACTGCTATCAGAATCGCTATCCGAGTCGCTGTCCGAATCGTCCTCCGAACTGCTATCTGAACTGCTATCAGAATCGCTATCCGAGTCGCTGTCCGAATCGTCCTCCGAACTGCTATCTGAACTGCTATCAGAATCGCTATCCGAGTCGCTGTCCGAATCGTCCTCCGAACTGCTATCTGAACTGCTATCAGAATCACTCTCCGAGTCGCTGTTCGAATCGTCCTCCGAACTGCTATCTGAACTGCTATCAGAATCGCTATCCGAGTCGCTGTTCGAATCGTCCTCCGAACTGCTATCTGAACTGCTATCAGAATCGCTATCCGAGTCGCTGTCCGAATCGTCTTCCGAACCGCTATCCCGACTCTTTTCTGTTATAAAGTAATTTTTACCGATTGCCTTTACACGTGTTGCTGCAACAGTTATTTCGGATGCAACAAATTTGGATGTTCGTTGAAAGGCATTCATAGAATTTGCGTCGGCGCTGGATGCCGCCTTGAACCGTTTTTCAACGCTGAGTGCTGAGCGGTTGTTCTGGTCGTGATTCCACTGCAATGAGTTATTGTAATAACTCTCACGGATTCTTTTGATGCTATTTTCATCATTTCCGCCACGACCTTTAGTCAAATAGTTATATAATTCGTTGTTCCAGATTTGTCCAGAGGAACCATTTTCATGAGATTGATATTTTTCCTCGATATTTCCATCAATGTCAAAAGCACTCATAGGGTCATCATCCTGGTCTTTCATGTCGAATTCGCTGGTATTATATTCCGTGCATTTTACGATTTTTCGAATCTTGTTGCGAATTTTTCCATCATGACCACAATTGCTGGTTAATTCTTTCATGCCACAGAATTCGAAATCACTGGCCTTTCTTTTATTTGCTCTGCTTTCGAATGGAGGAATGTTGCAACTTTTGGCATTTTCGATGACGAAATCGCTGGCTTTGCGCTGAATTGACAACATGACGCTGTTATACATGGTGAATTTTCGGAAATTAAAATCTTTTATCGAGAGATAATTCAAGTTTCTGACTTGCGCACTTGTTGACTTGCTAACGAATAATAAAATTTTTCGAAAGTATCCCATATTTATACTGAATTTGAGAATGTGTAATTCTAACCGGTCGACCGATTTTCCTTAAAACCAAACCTTGCAGGTAGAAAACTCTAATTATATATATAAATTTTTACTAAAAAGAAAATTCCCATCTACCTGTGTGACGTAATTACGTAGGTCACAAGCACGTACCGAAGGGTTTATTAAGATTTTTTTTTCAAATTGTAGTGCTCATAAGGAGGCAGGGTAGGTAGAAAAACATGTACTATATACATACTTATGTAAATAATCAGCGTCGTATTGTGAGTTGATATAAAAAAAACCGTCTGTCTGCTTTTCCTAGCGATTACACCCGTAGTTTTAGAGCTACCGAGCTGAAGTGTGATATTTCATATTCTCCAAGCGGAGGCTAAGATCGAAGAAGGGCAAGATCGGACCAAAATTTATACCTCTTCCCATAAAAGCCACCCCTTTTCATGAGAACAAAAAAATAGTAGTTAAAATATTTCCACTCCCATACAATCTGCGATGAGAACAACTCCCACTTGTTATATATATATTAATTATAATTAACATATATATAACAAGTGGGATTTTGTTAAATCAACTCACAATACGACGCTGATTATTTACATAAGTATGTATATAGTACATGTTTTTCTACCTACCCTGCCTCCTTATGAGCACTACAATTTGAAAAAAAATCTTAATAAACCCTTCGGTACGTGCTTGTGACCTACGTAATTACGTCACACAGGTAGATGGGAATTTTCTTTTTAGTAAAAATTTATATATATAATTAGAGTTTTCTACCTGTAAGGTTTGGTTTTTAGGAAAATCGGTCGACCGATTAGAATTACACATTCTCAAATTTAGTATAAATATGGGATACTTTCGAAAAATTTTATTATTCGTTAGCAAGTCAACAAGTGCGCAAGCCAGAAAATTGAATTATCTCTCGATAAAAGATTTTAATTTCCGAAAATTCACCATGTATAACAGCGTCATGTTGTCAATTCAGCGCAAAGCCAGCGATTTCGTCTTCGAAAATGCCAAAAGTTGCAACATTCCTCCATTCGAAAGCAGAGCAAATAAAAGAAAGGCCAGTGATTTCGAATTCAGTAGCATGAAAGAATTTTCCAGCAATTGTGATCATGATGGAAAAATTCGCAACAAGATTCGAAAAATCGTAAAATGCACGGAATATAACACCAGCGAATTCAATATGAAAGACCAGGATGATGACCCTATGAGTGCTTTTGACATTGATGGAAATATCGAGGAAAAATATCAATCTCATGAATTATATAACTATTTGACTAAAGGTCGTGGCGGAAATGAAGAAAATAGCATCAAAAGAATTCGTGAGAGTTATTACAATAACTCATTGCAGTGGAATCACGACCAGAACAACCGCTCAGCACTCAGCGTTGAAAAACGGTTCAAGGCGGCATCCAGCGCCGACGCAAATTCTATGAATGCCTTTCAACGAACATCCAAATTTGTTGCATCCGAAATAACTGTTGCATCAACACGTGTAAAGGCAATCGGTAAAAATCCCTTTATAACAGAAAAGAGTCGGGATAGCGGTTCGGAAGACGATTCTGACAGCGATTCTGAGAGCGATTATAACAACGGTTCGGAGGACGATTCGGACAGCGATTCTGAGAGCGATTATAATAGCAGTTCGGAGGACGATTCGAACAGCGACTCGGAGAGTGATTATGATAGCAGTTCGGAAGACGATTCGGACAGCGATTCTGAGAGCAATTATGATAGCAGTTCGGAGGACGATTCGAATAGCGACTCGGAGAGCTATTCGGATAGCTATTCGGATAGCTATTCGGATAGCACTTCTAATCGTAGTTCAGATAGCAGTCCGGAGGACGATTCGGAGAGCTATTCGGATAATGATTACTGCACATCAACTTCGGTGAACAAACTCGTCTTATCATCACCAAAAAATAATCCAGATTCACCATTAAAACAACCGGAATCGCAACCAAAAACTCCAGACTCGCCGTCAGAAAGACCGGTCTCGCCATTAATAATGAGCGAGTTCGATGAGCTGATACAAAAATTTGCACTCATGAAAATTGTCTGACAGTCGTTAAAGAAAACTCATCTGAATAAGTTTTTTTTGATAGAGTCAGAATTTGTCAACTACTCCGACAAACACCAGTAATTGAATATCAATACCAGTGAATAGGAAATGTCACGGCAATGTAAAGGATCGAAGTTAGATTATTTTTAGTAATTACTTAAGTTATTGAAATTTTAATTTAATATCGTAATTGATATACATATTTATAAGCAAATTAAAATATATATTTAATAAAAAAATAATGTATTAAAAGATTTAATGTAAAAAAAAAATACTTATTTTTATTTTATTCCAAAACGATTCTTTCCAAAGTGACAATTCTCTTACATGCGACTGAACTGACCCAATGGCATAAAAAAATAACCCAAAGTGCAAATAAATTGCACTGCAGAAATTGACAGAAATACGCCCAAAATGTGTTTTTTTTTCTGGGAGTTTTTATTTTTCGACCCCATCGGCATAACCGAAATCTTGCGCTACAAATACTCGACATACCCCTACAGCGGCATATGCTCACATAGACCCACCCTCAAATAGATATATATATATATATGTATATCCCTTTCGTATTTGTTTCAGCAAATTGCATGTCCTTAAGTCATATTTCTTGTTATTCGCCATGAAGTGGCAAAGACGGCGAACAGTGGCAGACGACTTCGACTTCGAAACGACTCTATAATAAAAATATTATTTCCATCTTATGGCTAAATTGCTACGTCATAACTTGAGTCACTGCTTCATGGCATCGGTGTCAGCTACTTCTGTTTCTTCTTTTTCTTCGTCTTCAACTGCTTCTTATCTTCTTCTTCTCGTTTTATTTCTTGTGTCGTTCGTTTTCGGGCTGTGTCGACTTAATATCGATGAAAGTATATCCTTTAATCCAGCTAAAGTCGTTATCCTTCGCAATGAACATAAAATAAATGGCCAAATATTTATATCTGCTGCGTCATGTGAGAGACATCGGCGCGAGGACCTCTCCTAAGCGGCATAAGTGACATGAGTGACATAACGGCAGGGGTTTTTGTCACCTATTTGTACATAAGTGGCGCTAAAAAGGCACGAAATTGTTTTGATGACAACTGCACGCACACACAACACACGCACAAATCCTTTGAGTAATATACTTATCTGTGTCGGTGTGAGTAAGTGAGTTTACTGTGTTGATTGGTTTTCTTAAGTAAAATCGATGTTCTCAAAGAGTTTTTAATTTTTAAATTAAATTGAGAAAACAACTTTTGTTTTTTTTTAATTATTCTATTAAATTTTAAGCAAATCTAAAGTTAAATATTTCATCATCATCATTGGATCCTTGAACTCCTCGTGGAGCTTAGGGCCTTAGGTACAAACACTTTTTTTCATTACTTTAACCTTTTTTTATTTAGTTCCCAATTATCTAAAGCGCTTCAACTTTGTCCATATATAGTTTCTTCTATCTAGACTTTTTTTGTCAAATAAGTATATCCAGTCCGATCTGAATGAGGCGTCAAAGAAGGTTATAAGGTACTTAAGCGGGTTTAATTAACTGTCGCGAGGACTTTTTATAAGTACCTAATCCACTTAACTACACACAAACCCGTAAATTTCTGGTAGAGACGCTTAAACGGGGTATACTGCATTGTCATATAAAATCATTTTTAGTAATAACAAAATCACTTTAAGATTTTTCTCGATTAGGTTTTTGTTTTTCCACGAGAAAATTAATCAATTTCGAAAAAGATTTTTGCTTGCCAGGTATCGAACCTGGGCCCACTGCACCAGAGTCGAGGGACTGTACCACTGGCTCACAATGCCAGAAATTAATTTTGTGCATATATATTTTTGAAGCTCAGGTGAAACGATGAGCTCCGTCGCACACGGTTTTTTTAAGTTGTTATGTTTGATTTTGTTTTCAATTAATAAATTAATTAATCCAATTAAAAATATGCTTTAATGTTTACCATGTATGAAAAGTCTCTCTTAACTAAAATTTGCTCATTTCTAAATTGAATTGTATTAATTTGAAATTTTGTTTGAATTTTTTTGTTTTTTAGTTAAGATGCTTGTTTAATTAATACAATTAAAAAATTTGCTGAATCAACAATCTGTGTCCTCCAATTAATACAAATATTTCAAAACTTATTAAATTTTTTAGGTGTATTGTTCATAAATCAAAATTGAAGTTGCCGCATAAATTTATTATCACATTTTTTTTTATGTATACCTTTTTTTAATGCATATTTTTTCTACAACAACTACACACAAATTGTTGCAGCACTCCTGTTCGGGCTGGATTTTACAATGGCGGCTTGCCGCAAATCACAGAACGTTAAAATAAATTGCATTTTCTCATAGATTAAATCAAAATCTGTTGAGAATTGACTTTGGCAGTAGCGGCGGCAACGGCAACGGCAACGGTGTAATCCAAGCGCCCGAATGAAAGAAGGATAAAAACCAGCGGATATTCAAAATTCCATGCACAAATTGCACAGATTGAACTGCTGCTAGCGTAGTGAAGACACTCTGCGCAGAATATGGCGCCGGCTTCCTGGTCTGATCTGGGCCCGCTCCGAATGCAAGGCATATGCATCGACGGCGGCGCGTATGTCTCTGATTTCTCTCGGGGAAAAATCTATAATTCACACTTTCCGCAGTAGCGGCAGCCAACAAAGGAAAGAAGAAAAAAAAAGATAAGACAGTCGCAATCGAAGAATGCATTCGAAAAGTTTAAGAAAATTGCAAGGAAAAACTACAAAGCGTAGCGAACAAAAAAAATAAAACAAAAAATTTCAAGCATTTTGAATTGAGGAATTTATTGGCATAATCGTTTGTCAGCTATGAACATGCAGCAGTGAAGTGAAGTGGAGTGGCGGCGGGACGGTGTTAAGTGCAACTGGCTGCAATGATTCTTTCTTCTTTTTCGTTCTCAAGTGAGAAATAAAATTTAAACAAAATTTCACATTCGTGGTAAAGGAAGTTTTGCCTTTTTTAAACTAAACTAAACTGAATTATTAGGCAGGGTTTACATTATTTGAAATATTGCAATTTTTTTGTAATTTAAACGAACTTCAACAAGAACTTATGTCTAAATTAGAAAATTTTTCTTTTCGCTAGCGTTACTTTATAAATCGCAACTTTAAAACATGTCAGAAATCGAAAAATGTACGCCTACTTTTTGAGTTTCTTATAATTTTTATACCCTTCGCCACGTGCAATTGCAAGTACCGAATGGTATATTGAGTTTGTTCTTCCGTTTGTAACTCCCAGAAGGGGGCGTGGTAGGTATGACAAAGTATAAATATAAATGATCAGCGTCGGATTCTGAGTCGATTCCTGCCGAAGCTCATATGCCCTCCGCCTATTTCTTTGGATTCTCAGAATTTTTGTAGACGTTTTGTTTTTCTTCAAAATTGTATATTCCCTTCTATTCTCTTTCTACCCCGAACTTCCTGGAACCTGATTAATTCACAAATTTTAAAGCATTTTACTTTTGACCACATTTAAAGAAATATATTCTACCATAAATATTCTAGCAAATTGAATAATTTTTAATGGAATCATTTTTAGCCTTCTGAATTTTGTTGTCTTTCCAAAAACTATTTCGAGCTTGCTTGGGCGGCATCTTGAAAGTTTGATCGGCTCATTTTGGTACACAAACATATACAAAATATCAATCAGCAAATTTTGGCGACTTTGTAAATAAATTTCGACTAAATGAGATTCCAGTATTTACTCTGCTAATTCGAGTCTTACTTAGTACGGCACGACTACGAGAGTGTTTGTACTTTACGCCACGCTTCCGTTGTTTCCGTTGTGCTCTCGCTTTAAGCGCATTCAAATTTTCAATTTAAAATGCAGCTGTGCTGGCGTTTAGTCATTGCCCATCACAGCGAACGCTTCGCTTCGTTGGCTGCTTGTCATGAGCTGCTACTGCTACTGCTTCTGCTTTTGCCTTGCTGTTGCTGCTGCTGCTTTCATTGCAGAACGGCAGACAAATTGCTCTCAAGCGCTTAAATGTCTTCTGCTACTGCTGCTGCTGTTGCACTACGTTGGTGGTGTCCTGTTTTTGTGCGCTGCGTCGCATATTGTCGTTGTTGTTGTTGTTATATTGTTGTAGTAGTAGTTTTAGCAGCGCCCGCCAATTTTCGCCATGTTTCGCATTATTGCCGCATACAAACGACATGACAGAAATAACCGCGTTCTAGCCTCAAACCCATTCAACATTACACCCTGCTCCCTTGCTTTGCCAACCTTCACACAGTACTCAATTGAAGGAATTTATATAATAAAAAAAATAAATTTTTAATAAAAAAACTAAAAAAAAACTTAGACTAAACTTAAAATTAAACCAACGTTTTTTTTACATTTTGTTTGTTCAAATAAAAAATTTTAAATTCACCATCAGTCGTTCTGAACTTTTGTTCTTAACTTCAGTACTGTTCAATAACCCCCCCCCCCCTCTACCCACTCGTTCTATTGTCATGCCTTCAACACTGCAACCCATGTAAGCGTAGATTTATTGCACGCCAGACGTCCTTTGGCGTAGCTTGTCTTTCCCTGCCGCACGCCCACCTAACACACACACACACACACTACAGCCTGGGCCTGTGCTTTCGTAAGCTCCCTCTTCGTCAGCATATTGGCAGTTGTGGGTTTTAGGCGAAATGGAAATTTCGCTCGACTTAGTCGCGACGTATGCGAACATATTTTAACTATGGTAAAACAAAAAAAAAATTCGTTTCGTTTTTTTTTCATCGGCTGTTTCAACCATTTTTGGCTGTCAGCGAGTAGATTTAGTATTAATCGATCTGTCCGCCGACGTTAGGTGCTGCCGCGAGTGTTTAACAAAAGTGATAAAAATTTGAAAAGGATATGTGGGCGGCGACAGAGCTTTCAGCTTCGATTTTAGTTTGCGTGAAATCGCGAAAATTTGGTTTATGACCAGAGAGAAGTGACAAAATGCTGACAAGCGCAAAAAGGTGTAAGGATGCGATATTTTTGTTGTTTTTGTTGTTGTTTGCTGTCAAGCGGAAAGTATATATCATGGATTTTGATAGCGAAGTGGAAGATTTATTTGCATTGATATTTTAGAAAATGCGTTTTCTTCAGTTCGAAGTATGCATTCCGATACATTTAAGAAAGATTGTATAAAATTATTTATAAAAAAATATAAAAAATAAGGTTTATGGAAGCCACTTCTGCTAAATAATATGCATTTATATATTACATATATTCGTTATACTAAATTCACGTTAATAACTTGAAAGTGCGCCTCAAAGTATGCACCAATTTAACACATTTGTTTCAGCAGATTTGCTGCTTGAATCTTTAATCCTCAACTGATTCGAAATTCATTCACTGTCATTTTTACACGCCATTACAATACGAGATACAATACACAAACACACACACACACACTCACACTCGCCCATTTGGCACAACTACAACAAATTAACTTTTGTGCTGCGCTGCTCGGCTCGGCTCAGCTCGACTTGGTTTGGTTTGGCTCGTCTCTGCCGCCTAAAAATCTGCAACAATTTCGCAAATATTGACACAGCGCATAAGTATCACTCGAGGACAATGAAATCGTTTGCGCCCAGAGTCAAACCAAGCTGAGTAAAAGCAAATATCACGACATGCAGCAAACCATCCAACCAGCCAGCCAGCGAGCGAGCGAGCGTAATAATATCCTTCTGTCAATAATCAAAATATAACAACAGAGACTTTGAGCCGCGGCGGTATTACCGGCACAGGCGTAGTCTGGGAGAATTTTATTGGAGAAGAAATTTTAAAGTTGGGTGGTTCGTTTAATTGACATATAAAAGTGCACTCAGGAAAATTGTTCGCTCATAAATCAACAACAAAATGTATTTATAAAAAAAAAAAGTCAATGAAAAAAGAAAAGTATTTCAAAACTTGATATTTGATTTAAAAATTATAATGAGTTTAGTTCATATGGCAACTGATCTATTGAAATTCTAAACTGTATTTTATGGGTTAAGACTATTTAAAATTAAGACAAACTTTAATGGTACAAAGCGATAAGAGAGGTTCTGCCATATTCTTGCTTTGGTTTTTTATTAAACAAAGGAGTCTGTATAAATTTGCTAAACAGCACCAAGAACAAAGCTATAGATAAGCAGTATCTAGTCCGTAATGATCTGTCTGGTCATTTAGTGACCAGCCAGTTTATTTAGGTTAGAAATCTTATCCTAAAAGATGTGTCTGGTCGCTTTATGATCAGCATATTTGTATAGGTATGATTGTTTAGGACGCTTGTCTATCGTCTGATAATAAAATAACTAGTATGTTACATTAGACTAATAGTAGGGGAAGTTTTTGGAGTTTATAAATAAAGGGCTTCGGAAAAACGGAGCCAGTGTCTTTTTTAACAGTGAACCAAGTGAAGTGTTTTCTTTAGTGTTGCGTCGGAATCTTTGTAAGAGCTGGACGAGCGGAATCTTTGTAAGAGTGACAAGGATTTGACTCCTTAGAACTTAGAGCTAAACTAGTGACCCTATAATGTCATTGTAAAAAACTTGGGTTGTCAACGTTTTGATAGTATTAATGACAAAAAAGATTCAAATTTAATATAACAACAAAATGCGTATTATAATAAATTTGTTGGTGTAAATGTGCTATATAAAAAAAATTAAGCAAAAGTAGCTCCTATCATTATAAAGTTATCAAAAAATTAAAATTTTATTTATTTTTATTAAATGCGTATATTCAAAATTAGATTATTACTTTAGTAACCTTCGTTTTTTATTTCCACTTACGCCTATGCAAGCCTTGGCAACAACAAAAACAAAAGAAAACCGACAGCGAAAAAAAAACTTAATACAATACAATCAAATAAAAAGGACACTCAGCAGTTGTGAGACAATAAAATAAAATATCATTGAGTTCGTGCGCGTGTGTCTGTCTGTCTCCCTGTCTGTCTTTCTGTCTGTCCGTATATTTGTCGTTGTCTGTTTGTGTGTATGCAATTGTATGCCTTCATGTATGTCTGTGTGTGTGTGAGTATATTTTATTTTTTATCGCTTAACGTAATTTTTGTACTGCGCTCTCAGCTTGGAGCAGCGCAAAACGCATTTCCGTCGCACACAGACCACCAAACGAAAAATAAACAAACAAAGAAAGAAAACAAAATAAAATAAACCGAATAGCAGCAGCAGAATCAGAAGCGGCAGCAGAAGTAAAACGAAAATGAAATAAAAATCGCAAACGAGCAAAAGACAATATGACACTTTCGCTTTATGGCATGGAGGATATAGTTTCAGCTTTTTGTGCAGGGTGATGCGAAAGGCATTTTCATTGTAATGAAAAGCAACAACAAATTTGAGAAATATTTAAAAAGATTCTTTTATTTAATTAAATATATTATATGCAATTAATTGAAACTAAACGCGAAGAATGTGTGTGTTTAAATAAACAAATTCCATGTGTTAGTGCAACTTTTACATAAGCTTATGTACAATTTTTTTTGTCATAATACAGTTTTGTTCACTAAACAATTTCAAGCAAATGATACCAAACACATTTTGTTTGCTAAAATTACTAAAAAGTGAAATTTGAACTCAAAGAAAATTAGTCTAAATTAATATCGCTCATACGTCAAGTGACACAAATAGTTTAAATTTAAATTTAAACGGTTTTGAATTTCACAAAAACCAAAATTCAAATGCAAATAAATAAAATTGCGTTAAGCAACAACAACAACAACAACCTGCAACTCACGCTGTTTTTCGCGAAAAAGTATAAAAAAAAACATAAAAAAGCGATGCACATCTCCCACTGGACACAATCAAACACAAACAAGTTGGCAAACGGTTTTCAATTTCTGGCCACTGTACGGCTAACAAATACAAATACAACTCCAACAACACTTTCATGTGTGTTCGCGTATATATATGATGTTGTTGTTGTTATGGATCAGTGTTTGTTTGTGTTTGTTTGTTTATTTTATTTATAACTTTTTCACTTTCGCATTTGTCCATTTCGATTGGTTTCGACTTGGTCTGGTCGTATTTCCAGTATGTGGACAAAAAAATTCACAAACTGGCGTTGGTGATTTTTGTAACACTTGCACAGTATTTAAATTAAGCTTCAGTATCAAAACTGACTTAATCTTGCTATGTCCGTGTGTCATCATATCGATCTTACTTTCTGTTACTTTCTGTACAGAAATTGTTTATACATTTTTTTCGTGCATAAATAAACAATGGTAACAAAAAATAAAAATTACCTTTTGCAACATATTAGCAACATTTATGCAACTTCGTTTTTCAAGGGCAGATAAAAAATATAAATCATATAGTATTCCCCGCTTAAGTGCCTCTACCTAAAATGCACGGGTTTTGTGGGTACTTAAGCGGATTAGGCGAACAACAAAAATCCATCTTAACTACCTCAAGGCAGGTATTTCAACCCACTTAAGTGCCCGTAGGTATATAAGAAACAATTTTTTTTTAATATTTAGTGTTTTTAGTGACGTCAATTATGCATGTCTTCGATAAGGAAAATTATAGATTTTATAGCATCGCCATTAAGCTTGCCATGTTAAAAATTGTTCAATATCAAATGTATCAAAATGCACTTAAAAGGGGAAAACGGAAAATAAATTTGTAATTAAAGTTAAAGAATAGTGGGTAGGTAAGCGGGTGAATCACTTAAGTGGAACAGCTCTTAAGAGGGTTTATTTATATGTAAATTATAGAATAAGAAAAAATCCCAAACAATTGGACACAAAAGCAGGATTTTCGCTAAATAGAGAAGGTACATAATTGGGGAATACTGTATTTAATGTGGTCAATTTTTAGAAAATTGAATAATTAGAAAGAATTGGTAAAATGGAAATGCAACTTTTATGCAACTTAGCAATAATGAAATAAACTTTAGACGAACTATGAAACACCTTTAAGATTCTTTGAGGTAATTTTCTTATATTTTACAGGAAAAATATTAAGGCTAGAATTTTTTCTGAGGTGAAATATTTTAGTAAAGGATAGCAGAAAATGTAAAAAATTTATTTTGAAAAAAATGTTAGTTAAAGTCTTTGTACACCAAAAATGTGCTTTTTTTAGCACATAACTGCTACAAATCTCTTTTTTAAGTGGACGTTGTTCTTATCGGATCACGCCTCTTTTTGGTTTGTAGTTTTGTGTTCTTACCAAAGTGTTAAATACCGAATTTGAACTGGTTATTTAGGCTGTAGCTATTTTTAATCATATTTTTTTCGCATGGAAAGGGGTTGTTTGTATGGGAGGTAGGCGTGGTTCTTATTCGATCACGCCCACTTTTTGTGAGCAGTTTTGTGTTACTACTAAAGTGCTAATTATGAAATTTAAACTGGATATCTGCACTGGAACTATTTTAATTAATTTTTTTCGCATGGAAAGGGGTGGTTTGTTTGGGAGGGGATAAAAGTTTTGATCCGATCTTGCCCATCTTAGAACTAAGCCTACGCTTGGAGAATAGTAGCTCACATACAATATGTTAACTCGATAGCTCTTAAAGTAAGACAGTAAAACGGACGGACAGACGGACGGACATCGTTAAAGTGACTCAGAATCCGATGCTGATCATTTATATTTATACTTTGTCATACCTACCACGCCCCCTTCTGGGCGTTACAAACGGATGAACAAACTCAATATACTATTCGGTCCACTTGCACGTGGCGAAGGGTATAACAAGCGTTTCTTATAAATTTCCAAACAATTATTTAAAAACTTATATTTTCATAAATTGGTACAAGAACGCTGAGTACTGTGCACCTGTTTTTTTCCCATTACTTCTCCTTACACTGCACTGCACGGGGAAATAAACAGCAGCAGCAATTTGGAGAGCTGTTTCAATTTTCCCATGATGACTTCGGACCAGTGCCACGAAAATTGTTTCGATTTTATTGCTTAAGTGCGTTAAACCCTTTTTACTTTTTTTTTTCGTTTTTATTTTTGTTGTTTTATTTCTTATATACAAACTCACTGCTATTTCGATTTCCAATATGGCGAGGTTAAAAAACAAAACAATGTAGAAAAACTGAAATATTGAATTTCGCTTTTATGTGTTTTTGTTTTTGATCGAGCGAGCGAGCGAGGGAGGGGGCGCACGCGGGAAGTGGGGCGGCAAGAGTTGTGAAAGGAATTTTGTTTCGTTGACGTTAGCAACACTTTCGTGCAATTTAACGCGCTTTACACGGGCGCTGGGCGGCAAAATAAATACGAACGTGCGGGCGGTTGGGCGTGCGTTATGGGTGCGCCAGGGATGGCAGCGTCAAAGTGAAGTGGGCGGTGTTGGCCTTTTTTGTGCTGTGCTGCGCTGGTTATAACCTCAATAATATTTGCGGAATTTTATAAATAAATACAACAGCAACAACAACAATAACAACAACAACAACAACAACAACAAAAGCGAGAGAGAGAAAAATAAAAGACAACGCAAAAATTGCGCTGCAAGGGAAAATATTAAATTTTTTGACAACTTTTTCCGTTTGCAGTAATTTTGACTTGGTTTTTTTTCCGTTGCGGAAGTGGGTGTGTGTGTGTTGCTTTTTTTGCCTGGTTTGCTGGTTGAGTTTCAGGGGCTGTGCAATGATCGTTTTGGGGTGTCGGTCGTTGTTTTATGGTGGCTTGAGGATGTGTTTATGACGCATCCCTGAGGTCGTTTTTTTCTTCTGTTTCTCTTTTGTTATTTAGTTCGCGTTGGGAGCGGACGGTAGTTGGGGATTTTATGTTATTTTATTGAAATACTGTGAAACTTGTCTGCCAAAGGCTAGACTTAAAAAGTTTGTTTAAAAATCTTGCAACAATATAAATTTGCATTTGGAACAGAAATCAAATCAAATCAAATAAGAAAAATTTTATAAAACTACAATAATTGTTAAATCAATGCAACGCATATGGAACACTTATGTGACTTTATGTCTTAAATAATATTTAACAAAATATCTTGTTTTGTATACATTTTTTTATGAGATCTGTCTTGGAAAAGATATCAAATCTTATATTAACACTCGGTGGTATATTGGTCATATACATTTGTATATAAATTTTTGTTTAATATGTTTGCTATATTGCAACAAAAACTTGCATATTACTAAAATGAAATTCTTATGCAACTTTACTTATTTTTTTACCTTGAATAGGTAAACAAAAGGAGTTGAAAGTGAACACTAAAAATCTCTTAAAAAACCGATATACAACTTATGTAACATATATGCAACTGTCACCTGCATATGTAACTTTTATTTGAGAACATTAAATCTGAGTAAAAGTATCTTTAAATTTAAAATTTTAATATTAACTTAAATAAATAATAGAATTTGTTATTTTACCTTAATGCAACTCTAATGCAACATTAACTTGTCAAGAAAACAAAAGTCATCTTTTAGTATAACATTATATGACATTGTTTTATAGTTCAGAATCGAAGCACTACGCTATCTAAAAAATGTGTATAACTTTAAAAAGTTATCGTCAATCTTTTGTTAATGACGAAATTGATTATTCAAAGTTAAAGATCTAAAACTTATCCATCAATTAATTGGATTGAAAAATATCGATTGCATTTTTATATCGGTTTTTTGAAACATCGATTTTATAAAACCAATGTTGACTCAAAAATAGCAAAACCTCAATATACATATGCATTTTGCATCCCTTATAAATATATCCTCAGAAAGTTTATCAAATTAATTCTATCTAAATAACTTTTCCTCAAATTCTTCCTTGCAGCGCCCGATCACAGCAACTATCGCAGCGATTCCAAATCAGCGATCAAGCACGATGCCGATTCGCTGACCGATGACAACGAAGTTGGCGCACACGGAGGCGGCGTCGCAGCGACATGTCACGCACACTTCAACACTTGGTGGTATCTGGCAGTGATCGCGCTGGTTTTCGGTTTCAATGCGCAAGTGTAGCAATAAATTTAAGTAAACGAAATTAAATTAAATTAAAAATTGTGTAATATATTTAAACTAATATGATAACAAAAAAAAAACAAATTAACAAATATGTAAATTCTACGCATAAGTTTATACACAACAACAACACAGACACACACACACACTTATAGGACATATACTATACATATATTTGTACATGAGAGTATAAATGTAATAGTAGTTAAGGAAAATGTGCATATATTAGGTTGTTAGCGCAAGTAAAAGAAAATGTAAAATTGTTATTGCATTTGTAAAAAAAATTAAAAAAAAAAATACCAAACAAAAGAAACCCAATTTAAATTTAGTCGATATAATAAATAAGACAACGGAAATACAAAGTATTAAAGAAATAATAACTAAAGAAAAAAAGCAAACCGAAAATTTCATATATAAATACAAATCCCCTAAATGAACTCAAGAATTTAGTTTAAAGGCATTGTGAGTTGTTAAGTAATGCGAAACTAGGCTAACAATTATAAAAATAATAACATCTGTAAATTAAGTATGTATTTTCACTGCACATTGTTTACCAACAGTTAGTGCTATGTATTAACTTTAAGTATAGCTTTTTTAATTTCTCAAATTCAACGATTTTCAACAGTCAAATTTAACTTAAACGAATTTAAGTTGCAATTGAAAACACTCATACGTCATGTGTGCCCAATGATATTATATGAATTAACTTTGAAACGAAACTTTAACTTCGTTCAAACACATGTTGAAAGCTGCAGTGTTTGCCAATATTTTCGTCAGCATTTAAGCCTGATTGTGCATAGTTACGGTATTTCATTAGTTAACGAAATATGTTAAAATTTTGTATTTAATATTTAAAAAAATGAAATAAATTATTAATAGTTTCAAAAAAAAGAAAACTTTGCTACTTTGCTGCACGCTTAACTGTTGTTAGTTTACCAAAGGCTTGCTTACTTAGAGCCAGCATCTCTTAAATCTAAGTAAACTTAAAAGCATAGGCTAAAAGTATGAGGCGTATTAAATACCAAAAAGTCGTTTTAGGTTTTAAGTGCAGCACTTGTGTATTTTTACGTAATATATATTATATAAAAAATATATAAATTAAATAAAACAGAAAATAAATTAAATATATTGAGTATATAAAAAAAAAACGAGAACTTGTCTTTCCTTTATTTTTCTTTCGTTAAATTCGCGTTTCATGAGAAACGTCTTGTTTGAAGTCATTTAAGTTAAGCCTACGATAGTCTCTAGGTTAGGTCAGGTTAGGTTAGATTGTAATGGATGTCTCTGGAAGAGAAAACCACTAAGGCTAGGAGTCCTTTGTGATGCCATGCGGCATATGAGTTATGCCGCTAACTGAACCATCCAACGGAATGGTTTATGAAATGAAGAATATTATTTATATTCGATTTTGATACATCTACTAGGCCTCCGAAGAAATGCTATCCCAGATGTATACTCGTATATCGTTTACTAGCCAAAGCGTAGCATGTACAAAGCAGATGTGTTATAGTTTATTCCTCCCCCTCATCTCGATACGGTAGTCACTCGATTCTTTGCAACACAAATTAACCAATTTATTTAAATAACCAACAGTTAACCATATCAATTAATCCAGCAATAATTCAATAACAATTTTTTATTAGTTGTTTGGATAATTTTTTTTCGTTGTTATTGTTTGTCTGTGTTATTTGTTTATTAAGTATGTATGTATTTATGCATTAACAATGCATATAAGTAAATAACATTAAATACCTGTGCATTATCGCAAAATAAACGTGGCGAGAAAAAACTTTTTTTGTAAACAAAATTATGCGCGTTAATTGATTTTTAGCGCGGATTTTTTAAGCTTTCAACAAAGAAGTTGCTGGGAAAAATAAAATGTAAATATATTTTCACACATACACTGTGTAAATAAGTTGTTAATATTTATAGATAACATCGGAAAGCAATTGTTTTAAAAAATTAAAATCTTCAATTCATGTTTCAAGCAGTTTTCGAAACCTCTTTGTTGTTTGGAAGATATTTTATATACTACTACTAGCTGAGCCGGCAAACTTCGTGGCGACCAAAATTGATTTTTGGATTGAAATCATTTCGAGTATTTACAATTCCACACGATCCGTTCTTGAGTGATGCGTGTTCATAGGTATGAAACTTTGTTTTAAATATTGTATATAGATTACTCATACCTCACGTATGCCGCTTGCAAAATAACACGAAAACTTTGAAATTCAATAGATAAGTTAAAGAAAATCTGCACGATCTTAAGGCGTTCTCGAGTTATTTGAATTTTCATGAATTAATAACACTCATACGTCATGAAGTCCGAAATGAACTCTTTGGCATATTTTCCACTTCCTCGTTATTCTTTAAAATGAATTTTCCAAATTTTTGATAAGACTTTTTGTACGGTTTTTCTTCTCCCTTATTTTTTTGTATGTATTAAATTGCCGGCATTACGTATGAATAAAAACCATACAACATTAAAATTATTCACCTGAAAATGTTAATTTTTTCCGCTGATTAATGACTTCCTTACAATTATCATTTCATTTCATTTATTCGCAATTATTTGTTTTATACATATTTCATGTAATTTCAGTTGCGGACACGTAAAAATCACAGCGGAAATGTCAAGCCCGGACAAACAATTAATTAAATGCAAATAGGTGGATGTTGTTGTTGTTGTTGTTGTTTTTTTGTTTCAATTGTATATTTGTTAAAATTACAAAAAAAGTGCAAAGTTTTTTTGTAGTTCAGTTTTTTTTTTAGTCCAGTTTTTTACACTCAGCCCATTATGGAATTCGACAAACTCACATAAGGTCATTAAGTCACATCTGCTATTTCTGCACACGTTTTGTTGACTTAAAAATGACAGGTTAATATTTGTTACGTTGATTTGTGGTAGTTAAATATTTTTCTAGTTTGTTTTTGTTGTTGTTTAATTAAATTTTGTTTACACTTTGTCGTATATAAATAAAAATTTGATCAGGTACTTTGACCTAATGTCACTGAAAATTGATCAAACATTTCATTGTTTGCAATTACTTATTCACATTTTAGTATAATTGTAATTGAGTTAATATTATATGTTGAAAGCACTTAAGTCCAACTTTTTTGTGAAAATTTATTAACCGATATCCTGTAAGAATTCAAGGCTACAAACGATAATAATAAATATAAATTTATTTTTTAAACAATTGACAATAAGTGGTGTCGTAGCAACTATAAGTAATTTTGCCAATTTTAAGAGCAACAAAATATTTGCGATATTCCCTTAAACGCGACAATGCCTCGAAAACCTCAAAAATTCGCTAGTTTTTGAGCCTGGACAAATAACTTTCAAACATTTTATGGAACATTTTTTTCGAGTGCTTAGCAAATATTCAAGGCAAATCAGTAGCGAAAGCAGCCCCAAAAAGTTGCTCGTATGTTTCAGAGTTGCCTGTATGTAAAAACAAACTATTAATGCCATGAAAAAAAGTGAATTCTTTTACTTCAGGTTACGAAATTGTAAAACAATAAAGGTAAGTAATAATATTGTTATAAATTGTGGAAAAAAAATAAGCCATATATTAAAAAAAGTTATTTTATCAGTAATATACCAAAGCTTTAATACTTGTTAAGATCAAAACACAAGACAGACAACTCTGATAAATTATTTTGTTTAACATCGGATACGAAGTCTATATTTGAAAAAAAAAGTACTAAACTGGCGTATAATACAACGAAAGCCTGACTAAACTGTTAAATTGTCGAATTTGACAATTGTTTTCGAGGTCTTGAAAAGCTGCGTTCCCGAAAAGTGGATCGCAAATTTTTCGAGCTTATCGAGTTCTCCCACTTTTCGCGTTTAAGGGAATGCCCTCCAGTATGTATTTTCTGTTCCAATATGTTTTTGATTTATTTCAACTAAACTGGAAAATGATTTTTGCTTACTTTTGTATGCTATATACTCTGCAATAAATTTGTTATTGCTACCTCATTCACTTCTTAAGAGAAGGCAAAACGTTAGCAATGACACAAACAAATTAATTTTGCTGATAACTTGACGCGGGCGTTAGCGCGTGGGTCAGCATTTTATTGAATTCATTGTGATATCTTCTGCTTTCCAAGTAAGCAAATTAAGAATATATTTGTTTTCTATTGCTGTCAGATAATCAAAAGAAATAAGTTTGCCTCTACATTTCGTATAACAAGATTCATATAGAAATAAATGGCTTATGCCAGCAATTTGTATTGCTAATTCCTTATTGCTGACATTTTGCCTTCCTATTGCTTAATTTTACTATTTGCTATATTTGCTTCTATATCAAAAGCGTTATCTTAGATAACGTGTTTTTTCTATATATCTATACTAACATATGTAAAGAAAACTATTAATAAAATGAAAACAATGGAAGGATTGAAATATCTTACGCTGAAGTGTTCTGGAGATTAGGATAATATTTTGAGACATAATTGAAACGTTTCAAGTATAAATGCAGGACATTTTAAAATCCTTTCGAACTATGCTTATGTGAAGCTGGTCGATATTGCAAAAAGTTTATTAAACTGAAATTTATAAGTCGTCCTTAAAGTGTTGTAAAGCATATCAAAAATTTGTTTCCATTTATGTCTATAAACCCGAATAACTTTAATTCAAACTTATATCATCTACAAGTATATATAAATGTTGTTGTTGTTTTCATTGCACTGCGTAATATCCAGGAGTTATGACACACATGATGGATTTGTGTTTTTTTTTTAAGCCAAAATATTTGCCACAGTTCACGCAAATTGCTTGATTTCATTAACTTTTTATGCGAGTTCACAACTTAAAAACGCAATTTTTTCCAAAGGAAACTGTGTGGAAAATCTTTTTATAGAGTTGCAGTTAACAATTTTTTTTATATACATATACATACATATAGTATGTTTTTTTTGTCTACAACAACAAAAACAATTTGGGCATGCCGGAGCAGTTTTTGTGAAAATTTAAACTTGTTTTTTTTTGTCGTGTGTGTGTGTGTGTGCGATGTGGTTAACAAAAAATTGAATTATTTCTGCAAATTAACGCAAGAATATTTCATTAGCTTTTTTTTAGTAGTAGTCGTCGTTGTTGTTGTTGTTGGAAGCGGTTAAAATATTCTTATTTTTATACAAACTGCTGGCAGGCGGTATTTTATTTTGAATATTTTTATTTTTATTGCTGTTGTTGTTGTTTTCACTTCGCATGTTTGCACGAGCAGGTGTGCTGTGTCGCTGACAACCGGAAGTTGGCTGTGGTTGCAACATTTCATAAAGTTTATAAGCGTTTTTTTATATTACTTTTGTATATGTGTGTTTATTTTTTACATATATTTACATACATACTCGTATGTACGTATCAACATAATAAATCATTTGTGACGTTCGTGTGTTAAGTCTTTTGTTTGTAGTATACGAAATTAATTAAAATCGCTTTTTTCAACATTTTTTTGACATTACTTAGACGCCAACAAAATATATGCAAGAACATTTTTTTTTATCTTTTAAATTTCGTGAACTTTTTTGTTGTTCTTTTATTTCACTCACGCTTCATCAACAATTTTTCCTTTGCTTACATTTGACGTTTGTTAGTAAATCTTTAAAGTAAATATACGATTTTTTTCTTAATATTTTTTGTTGTTTTTGTTGCTTTTGCAAAATACACAGCATTCTTAAAAGTTTATGTACACTCACTTGCACATAGCGTAAAGCAGGGCAAGTTGAACTTTTACTGATGCTAGATTTTTTCTAGTAATACTTTCGGTATATAACTCACACCTACTGCAAAAGTGACACAACTCAATTGAAGTGAAAAATAAATCAAGTGGGCGTATCCGAAGATATTCTCGACTTAACGTGGAATTTTGTAATTTTTCTTCTACAAGATTTTTGTTGTAAGATAGAAAAGCTTTTCGCCATGGATTCGCTTAACTTTTCATATAATTAAATAAGATAAATTCAAAGGAACTAGCCTCAATTTCTTGTACGAATTAAAAATAGTTCTCTAGCAGCTCTCTGACGACATAGCGTTCCCCCACTTTACTTTACCATAAAAGCGTGCGCGGACGCTTTTCCTCTGCCAAATGCGAAAGTGCATTTTCGCTTTTTAAACCCCATTCGGTCGGTATTTTTTTCTTCTCCACTTTTTTCATATACATATATATTTGTTGTTGTTGTTGTTGTTGTTGTTGTTGTTGTGCGCCCACTTTTTGCCACTATATTTCTTGCCTTCATTCGTCACACTCACCCGCCATAACTGAGCGAGCGCCCCGAGCGTCTATTGCAAAGTGCCATTTCCGTTTCACACACACACACGCACACACACACACACACACATACATAGTCACTCTCACACATGCACTTTCACAAATGCAAGTGTTGCCAGCTTAGCGTGTGTGTGTTTGTCCATAGAAGGCGCATGTGGGCGGCATATGTGTGCCACTCCCAACTCCTTCTTCGCCTTCAGTCGACGGCTCACTTGATTTTTCAAGTGCTGCACTTTTACTTTTTTTTCTGTTTGTTTGCTATTTGTTGTTGTTTGTTTTCTTCGCTTCATGCATTCGTAAAATTTAGCTCCCTCAAGTGTTGCTGCTTTAGCCAGCATGCACATATTGTTGTTGTTGTTGTTGTTGTTGTTGGTGTTGTTGTTATTGTTGTAAAATTGCCTGTGTTTTTCTTTTCAGTCCCATTCATTTCGTTTCGTGCGCTTGTGTGATAATTAAGTGGCCGCATTTTGTCCCTTTCGTTTGTTGGTTCTTTGCCCACTCTCATCCACTTTTTTTCTTTTTTTTTTTGTAATTGTTGTTTCTGAACTTCAAACATAAATTATTAAAAAAAACTAAAATATTATAAAAATTTTCTGGAGTGAACCTTTCTAATGAAATTTTAAACCAAGCCATGCAGATTTTCTTTACTTGAGCATTACATTACCTTGGCTTGTTGCCTTTTAAGCTTTTTCTAAAAGCTTAAGGATATAATAAGTTAGTTTTGCAGTTTAATTTGGCATAGAAATCTTCACTTAAAAGTTAAGCTTCTTGATTTTTGATGTATCGAACGATTCTAACAATATATCGATAGTTTTTCAATGTTCCATCACTATAGAAAGTCCATTCAAACAGACTTTCTATAGGGATGGAACATTGACAAATTTTCGATTTCGCAAATATCGTTTTAAAGAAAAAATAAACTTCTATCGTTAAATAAATCGAACAACTATTATCGATATTAAAATATCGATGTTATACTTTCGATATTAAAATATCGATATTTTCTTTAGGATCTACGAAATTAAACGTCAATCAATAAAAAATATCTTCGTTTTTTTTAAATAATTTTAAATATGCACACTTCCTAACATAATTTTGTGAAACATTCTATTATAATTTCTGATTTTGTCACGAAAATATATAAACCACGATTTATCGATATATATTTTGCAGCCCTAACCACCTGAAAAAATTCTCAAAATTGTTTCAGCATTGTTAAGAATTCTTGTCCTAATCCAAATCGGTTAAGCCGATTTTGTTCAAACTTGGAACATATATCGAGATGGTTCTGCAAGGATTGATAGGCTTTACCTAATCTACCACGCCTTTATAAATTGTGGGAGTAATTTGTGAAATTAAGTTATTAATTTTGATTATTAATTTAAATATTACTACACCTAAAAATCTTAAATTTGGTATCAAACTTAGTATAGTCAGTGTGGACAACTTCACCCAAAAGTGGGCGTAGTTAAAACAATTTAGCGCTTACAAATCATTAATTTTTGAGCGATTCAAAGATGTTTAAGCAAAAAAATCTTGTTTAAATATTATAAGCTTTAAAGGTCATATTAGGGACCTTTAAAGCTTTGTTTATTAAAATATTCTTTGTATATTGAATTAAATTACATGAATTAGACTAAGTTTTGTTTTTGTTTTTTGTAATATCGATGTTTGTAACTAATTTTTTTCTATGTTTTCCTTGATGTATGCGTCCATTTCGGCATCGAGTTCCTCAGTGGTAGGAGCGGGTTTCTTGCCCTGTCGACGACTTTGCGCACCCTTAGCTGCACCACCAGCTGGCTTATTACCTTTGGGAGCACCACCAGCTGGCTTATTACCTTTAGGAGCACCACCAGCTGGCTTAGTACCCTTAGCTGCACCACCAGCTGGCTTAGTACCCTTAGCTGCACCACCAGCTGGCTTAGTACCCTTACCTGCAACACCATTACGTCCACCGCTGCGACGTTGCTCACCAGCAGGAGCACCACGTTTTGTGGTTTTATCACCACCTTGTTTGCGCTGTACTGGACTGCGACCAGCTGCGGCGCCATTGCGACCGTCACCACCGCGTTTTGCTGGCGCACCGCCACCTTGTTTCCGTTGCACTGGATTGCGTCCAGTTACGGCATCGTTGCGTCGGGCACCACCATCGCCAACGGTTCCTAAACGACCGCGTGGCGTCAGCGCTGCCACATCAGAAGTGGTTAACTGAATATTCATGGGGCGACCGTCAAGTGTAATGCCATTGTACTGTTGCATGGCTTTGAGCGCATCGGAGCGTCGTTCGAAAACCACATCTGCAGTGCCCAGTGAACGTCCGGAGCTATCATAGTGCAGAGCACTCTTCCTGAGCTGACCACATTCGGTAAACAGCTGCTGAATATCTGTATCCGATACGCCAAAATCCAAATTCGAGACGATCAACTTGGCCATATCGCCAGCTGACTTCGGAATTCCAGCGCCGGATCCAATATTGTTGCCACGTCGCAGGCCATCGTTCTTCGCTTGTTTCCAAGCGCTGTTCACATCGACTCCTCTGGATTTGTTGGCCTTCACAATGCCACCGCCATGATTGCGACCCTTAAGCACACCGCCACCACCGCCGCCTTTCGTTTTGCGTGGCAATGTTTGTCCACCAGCGCGTCCGCCATGATGTTTCGTCGAAGTACTAGCACCATTAGCACCACGGCCACCAGTCGGCTGCTTTTGGTTGCGCTGTGTCGGTGCACCATTCCCAGCAGCCGATTTCTTTTGGTTGCGCTGTGTCGCAGCACCACGGCTGTCAGCTGGTTTCTTTTGGCTGTTCTTTGCCGTAGTACCACGGCTAGCAGACGTCTTCTTCTGGTTGCGGTTTGCCTTAATAATATCGGCCAAGCTCATTTCGATTTTCTCCATTTTGACTGGTGATTTTTTAAAATAAGTATTGAAATTTAACGCAAGAATTTCTTTTAGATACAAATGTAATCGTTGAAATTTTTATGTGTGACTAATTTCAAAAAATCGTTGGCCTTATATAGTCATATTTCAGAACCCAGGTACCCAATTTAATGATACTGAATAGGTACTGAGCGATATGCAACAAATCGAAAAAAATTTATTTCACCCAAGCAGGTAGCTAGACTATATGACTATTGTATGGTCAACATAAATTAATTTAAAAATTAATGGAAATTTACCTATATAGACAACAACAATTTAGAATCTATAGAAACTTCATTACTAATGGATAATGAGTCATTATACTTGTAGACTTAACAAATTTATTTAAAATATAAATTTTTTTAAATATTTTTGCAATGTCCAAAATCGTATTTTTATATCCTTCGCCACGCCTAATTACATACCGAAGGGTATATTGAGTTTGTTCTTCCATTTGTAACGCTCATAAGGAGGAAAGGTAGGTATGACAATATTAGCGTCGAATTCTGTATTGATTTAACAATGTCCGTCCGCCCGTCTGTCCGTTCATCTAACATTTGGTAAGATCCAATTTGTCAAGCGGATGTTCAGAAGATCAAAGATGATCAAGATCGGACTAAAACTACTCCCCCTTATTATGTCTACAAGTCAGACTTCCCTTTCTATAAGGTGAAAATATTAATAAAAAAAAGTTTCAGTGTAATAACATGGGATTACTCATAAATAATAATGGGCGTGGTCGGATAAGAACAACGCCCACTTCTGTCACTATAGAGACATATAGCAGATTTGTGCAACAAGAAGAAAATTTTTTGTGTGTCTTTTAAATGGCGAAGGGTATTTGAGCTTCGGCATAGCCGCAGATAATTCACTTACCTGATGAAAATTAATCGAATGTAATAATGTGCTCAATTAAATACATGTACAAAATTTGGCATTCAGGTAGCTATAATCTTTTTTTACTATAAAAGCGCTAAGAAATTCTAAGAAAAAATCACATTCTTACAACGATTCAACAACTTGACAACGCTTCAGTTCCATACAAAGCAATTCTTCAATTTATCGGCTAAATTTTCAACCAGTACTCAAGATGACACGCGCATTTAACAAGAAAATCCTCAAGCCGCTACCGTCCTGCATGGTCAATGGGCGCATTGTAAGCTATCGCAGCATGAGTCTCACACTGAAAAATCCGGATGTGCGGATCTTAAAACTTCTCATAAAGCATTACAACATTACCATGCCACAGTAATGCATTTCGTAAGCATTAGAGGCGAACTGCTGGAGGAATGATACAATTTGGAAGTATCATAATTCGCAATTTGCAATATATGAAAATGTTTAATTCGAATCAAAAAAACTTTAAATAAATATAATTTATTTTGAATTAAAATGTTTAAATTTAATAAATTATTAAATAATGATTTTTTATAAATAAATAAATAAATATAGTATTTAAAAGAAAACGTCTGTGCATTATTTTTTACCTTTTCACGTCTAATCGGCTGAAATGCTTTTCTTGAAGCCTGAAATATTTATAGAAATTAATCTGAAGGGTAGGATAGGCGTAAAAACGCCCACTTATTGCACACACAATAACTGCAATTAAGTGAAAATTTCGATTATAGCCTCTTGAAATAAAAAATGTTGGTGTTTGAATTTTTAAAGCCACTGTCGACAAAACTTTTATACCAAACTACCAGAGCTGGACACGAAGTAGTTAAAAAGTTAAAAGTTAATAAACGAAGTTAATTAATTTTAACTAATTTTTAACTTTCCCGTTGATTTTTATATTCTCTAATAAGTTAATTAACTCGCGTTAAATTTTTTCCGTTAATTCACGTTAGTTACACTTAAAACGAAAAATTTAAAAGTAAAATTAAGAACAAAAAAAGGAAGAATTAAGAATTGAAATTGAATTAAGAATTTAAAACGTCTTTTACTTTTCAACAAAATTCTGTTTTTGATTAACTTACCGCGGATTAACGAAGTTAAATTCTTAATTAACGATGCCCACCTATGCAAAATACGGCTGAAATTACTCGGACAGACGAACGAATGACGCTTATTTTAAATTTTGTTATTTTACAAATGTTGGTCAAAAGCTTCTCAGCGTTATTATTTTTTTTAGAATGTATGCATTAACAATCCTTAACGCATGCGAACGAACTTAACAAATCCACGAACCAGATTCTTCCACAAAAAGCTTAAAGCTTTTATGACAACTTTAAGACTGATAAAAGCGTTATTTCTACACTATTATAACACATCCTTACAGTAACCTAACTGTTATATTTCTGCAGAAAGCTTTTAAACTATACTTGTCGTAACAGAAACTGGTAACTTACAGTCGCGCACAAACGAAATCATACCCAAGAGGATAAATGTATATATGAAGTTTAAAAGTTTTCCTTTTAGTTTAATTTAAATATAGTTTTTAATTTACAGTTTAAGTTTTCTTTACTTTTCCAATAAACTACTTTAATTTATTATTTACACAATTTATTTATTTGAAACTGGATAAATGTATATATGAAGTTTAAAAGTTTTCCTTTTAGTTTAATTTAAATATAGTTTTTAATTTACAGTTTAAGTTTTCTTTACTTTTCCAATAAACTACTTTAATTTATTATTTATACAATTTATTTATTTGAAACTGTCTTATAATACCCGGCGTTACCCGTTGGCTTTTGTTCTTGAAAGAAGCTTGTTTTGTTAATAAATTGATTAATATTCAAAAACTGTCCGATTTTGGTCCCGCTTTCTGGAATTACATTTTTATGTATTATAATTATGTTCTTTCACCTAAAATTTAAATATATTAGCATGGGAATTATACTTATAAAGTCATCACATTTCTGAGTTCTGGCGGTGGGCGGTAAATTGATTGAACTTCGCCAACTTTTGTACAGTTGTCAACACCAAACATATCCAAATTAAGACTTTTAGTAACAATATAATCGAAATGATCGAATATTACTAGTTAACACAACAAAGCGCTTGCATATCAGGTAGTTAATTTAGCCCACAACCTAAGCGGTTTTATTAATTACCCTCTTCAGGTATATAAATATTCTTTTACTAGTTCAGTACCTTTAAATCAAAAATCAAAAACCTTTGTATATTTAAAATATAAAGCAATATCAAAGGAAGTTTCTAGAAATACACATTAAATCCTTTAAAGAAATTACATTTTGATTACCTGCAAAAAATTAATATTTTTTATCTGATTTTTCGAAAATTTTCATTTACCTGCTTTGGCCTTTTTTTTTACTATATAAGCCATGACAGATCAAATAATAAATCAGTTTCATACAACAAATCAAGAAGTTGACATCGCTTCTTCTCATCTCCATACAAAAAAATTCTTCAGCTAAATTTTCAAGATGACACGCGCACAAAACACCAGGCCTCCAACTAATGCCGTCACCGATGTGAGACGCACTTCTAAGTTCCGGAGCTTGAGCATGTTGCTCAGTCGTTTGTGTCGTCACCATATGTGTCGGAGCCGTTTGTTGTGCAAAGACACAGTCTACCTGCTGAAACATTTTCGAAATTGCAGGCTCCGTGTATATGGCTCCTGCCAGAAATGCCTTTTGATAAAACGGACGATTTTGGAACACTTTCGCAGATGCGAATCAAAATCGTGCTATTTGCTCAGATTATTTGGAAGGAATTAAAGTGGCAAATACTGGACGAGATAAACAAATAATTAACAATAAAAACAAAAATTGTAATGTTTAATTAAAGAAAAATGTTTTTAAATATAACCCAATTGATTAAATGTTATTAAAAAAAATAAAAATGAACTGAAGTGAATTAAAAATATGAAGTTAAAATTTGATTATTTCGTTAACATCATTTCCAGCAAAAAAAAATGTGGTGTATGAATTTGTGAAGCCACTGTCGAGAAAGCTTACATATCGTACCACAATTGTAATCGCTCGGGCAGATGGACTCATTGACTCAGAATGAAGCTGATACCTATACCATGCCTTCTTCTGGACAAGTTACAAAACAATAACCAAACTCAATATACCCTACGATCTGTGTGAACTTGCGTGGTGTAGTATTTAAAATAAGCGGAAAAGCTTTTCATTGAACTTTGTCTTGACAGAAGCTGTTAACTTAAATATGTAAACCCAAAAAGAAAAGTTAACATAGTTAAGTTAAATAAGCTTAAGACTGTTATTTTTTAAAATATCAACAAATTTAAAAAAAAAGTTATATATTATATATACTCTTATATTGTTCAACAAATTACCTATGTCAAAATTATATAAAAGTATTTTGATAGAATTAATAAAAATAAAAATAATATAAAACTCATAAAAATTGAATTTTTCTCAATTTAAAATTGATTTAAAAATATCAATAAACGGATTTATATACCCAAAAAGAAAATGGTGAGTACATGCTTCTTAATAAAATTACATTTGCCTCCTCGAAACTAGTCATATACCTTTTTATATCCCATTTTTCTAATTATATATTGAAAAACTTTTAAATTCTGTCTACTTCAAATCATAATTTTGGAAGTTAGTCGAATTTTTCAACAAAGTTCTTATGAAAAAAGTAAAGACAATCTTTTTTAAAATCTTCAAAATGTTACTCAAACGTCGAATTTCGTTTTTAAACACATACATACAAACAAATTACATGCCTGTAGCGTATTCCAAGCATACGAGCATTTATGTTACCAACTATTTACGTGATATGTCACATCCCGGCACTAATTACAGAAATTCTCTAATATAATCGTTGACCAAAATCTCGGCATGACTTATAGCCGCCACAAAACGGCAGACAGCGCTTCTTGGTCAACGACAACGACAACAACAACAACGACAACACGAAATGATAATTTTGGTATGCAGGTATGTAAATCTCTTTGGTAGAAATAATTCATCATTGCAAATGTTCTGAACGTTGGCTACATTTTAGCAGCCAACATAAATTGTAATTGTCAGCAGTGATAAACTTAATTAAAAATAACAAAATTTAAATTTTTTAAATGTCTTATTACTTTATTTAAAACTATTGTTATGTTGAAAATATGTTAACAAAAATTTAATCGATTTTAATATTATAGATTTTAAGGGAGTTTGATCCCATCGAAATTGGCTGGCTAGCATAAATCGATCTCATTGATATAAAATAGAAAAGTTGTTTGTTAATGTGAATAACAATTAAATTAAATATTGTAATTATATACATTATATTAACATGAAAACACTGTAAACAAATTATCATGGTTGTAAAGGGAACTTTAATAATAGAGCAACTTAAAAAACCAAGACCAAAAAATAAAACAATTCTCTTAGCTCTAATCAAAATATTCAAATCTTCGCATATGACTCACTCATGCTGTGACTTTTAGAGTTTGTATCTAAACTTTATACACTCAACTAAATCATAAAATCTTATACATACAATCTGAAGTGCTATTAAAATCTTAAACTCTTAACAAAGATGTGCCTAAACAAGCTATTAAGCCCACAACACTTGAGAAATACATTCGATGTAGAAGTCTTGATGGAAACCCAACAACTTTTTGTATTCCATCATAATTTTAAATTCCTAAATTTGTTATCTTTAATACTAATAATAACCCATTTTGTTCTTGCCTAACTGACCTAACTTCAAAGTCGTTGCCTCCAGTGTGACTAGCATCTTTCTTATCTGAAAACAAACCGCGCTATCAAAACGAAAAAGAAAGCAATGCGTCAGCTCGAGCTTATCTCAAAAGCCCAACGAGATGCCACCCACACACACACACACACTCGAATGTATAAAAACCAAAGATTTTCAAAAGCGACAGCTAGAAAGCAAAAACGTCTCGAGATATTCAAGCGGAATTTAACTTTGTCAAGTTAAAGTACTGAAAAGTACTGCTTCATAAAATTTCCGTGATATGTCTTTCATTTTTATAATCTTCTCAACGCTGATATCCGCCATATTTGGCTACCTGCGTCACAAATACAACTATTGGGATATGCAGGGCGTAAAACAGCTAAAGACGCACTTTCTCTTTGGTAACTTTTTCAAGCTGAAGACAATTCACCTCTCCGAGCTCTTGGCCGAGGTCTACGACGAGTTCAAAGGCAAGGCGAAAATCGCCGGCACATATATCTATACCAAGCCGGTAGCTGTGGTCGTCGATCTGGACATGGTCAAGACAATTCTAATCAAAGACTTTAGCAAGTTTGTCAATCGCACGGAGCTGAATAGCGAAGACGCCGAACCGATGTCGTATCATTTGTTCGCGTTGGGTGGCGAAAAGTGGCGTCATTTACGCGCAAAACTGACGCCGACATTTACGTCGGGCAAGATGAAGTTTATGTTTCCCACAATAGTGCAAGTGGCTGCGGAATTCGAGACCGCATTCACGCAACAGCTGAAGATCACAGGCGATGGCTCGATCGAATTGCACGATATGATGGCGCGTTTCACCACCGATGTCATCGGAACCTGTGTCTTCGGCATCGAGTGTAATAGCCTCAAAGATCCGAATGTCGAGTTTAGACGCTTCGGACGTCGCATTTTTTCCTCGAAGAATTTCTCAATACGTTATCGTCACTTTCGTCAGACCTATTTCGAGGCGTTGCAGACAATCTTCGGCGTCAAACGTTATCCGCTGTACATTGAGGAGTTCATAATGCGTGTGGTACGGGAGACGGTCACACAACGCGAGGAGCAACATATCCAACGCAATGACTTCATTAATATGTTGATTGAGTTGAAGAATTCGAAGGATGCGAATGGCGCGCCCGGTCTGACGATTGAGCAAATTGGTGCGCAGGTTTTTCTTTTCTTTTTGGCTGGTTTTGAAACGAGTTCAAGCAATATGAGCTATTGTCTGTTTGAGCTGGCGCGAAACAGTGCGGTGCAAGAAAAGGTGAGAGAGGAAATTTTGCGAGTGCTCGCGAAACACGATGATGAATTGTCCTATGAGGGTATGATGGAGATGACCTATTTGGATCAGGTGATTAGTGGTAAGTTAATGATTTCTTGAATACAACAGAAAGCAATAAATTCCAGATCATAATCTAAGTTTGTTCAAATTTGTCGTAATCTTCAGAAACCCTGCGCAAATATCCCGCACTTGCTGGTCTAACCCGCATCGCTATGGAGGACTACCAAATTCCAAACACCGACATTACCCTGGAAAAGGGCACTCGAGTCTACATACCAGCCAAAGCCATACACTACGATCCGGATGTCTACGATAACCCCAAGGAATTCCGACCGGAGCGCTTTGCAGCCGAAGAGTTGCAAAAGCGACATCCGCAGGCATTTCTGGGCTTTGGCGATGGACCGCGCAATTGCATTGGCCTACGTTTCGGACGCATGCAAGTGCGTGTGGGTCTTATAACGTTGCTAAAGTCATTTCGATTTACAGCATGCGCCAAGACACCAAACGAATTGGAGATCTCAAAGTACAGTATGGTACTAGTTCCGGGTGCGGGTGTATGGCTGAAGGCCGATAAGCTGTAGCAGATAAGAAACGGTGTTGAAGATTAAAGTTACCCAAGCGTATAATAAAAGTACATACGTATTTACTATTATTAGATTGTAACGTTTATTTGTAACAACAACACCAACCGACATGAGCAATTTAACTCGACAACTTGGGAATGCTTATGCTATCAATTAACAGCTTCTGAGCATCATTGTCGTCAGCGCGTCATCTCGTCTCATTTCATCTCGTCTCATCTCGTCTCGTTGGCATCAACCATCATCATCTGTCGTCCTCGACAACGGCTTCATATAAGGCACACGGGAATTTGTTGTTGAGCCGTCTGAAAAACAACTTAATATGCAAAGTTAATTAAAATCAATTTGTCAAATCTGTCAGCGTGAGCGCACGTTAACCGCAAAAACCACGTTGATAACCTACTTACCTACTCCAAACGGGCGCGCGCGGTCTTAGCACATTCACGGCTGTCATGACTCGCTGTTGACGCTTGTCGGCAAAAAAGTTCTACCCTTCTGTCTGTCTGCATGTCTGCGTACCTCACGTTACACTCTGTCTACTCAACAATGACTGTTATAATTTATGATGTTGTGACACTTGCTGTGACTTTGCTTTTCTGTCAGACATTGCAATTTTGTATTTATTATTTTTTGTTCTTCTTCGCCCTCTTGAAATTGTTTCTTTGTCGCAATTCATGTTGCTTAATGAAAAGCAATTAAAAACTGAAAAGCAAGTAACTGTTGTTTATTGATAATCTGGTAATCAATGTTGTTCGATGGACTTGATTTATGATGAAACTGTTTCATTATATAAAGTATAGCGGGAGTGGGTTGCAAGAGTCAGGATTTATTTTAGAATTTGGATAGAAGGAATCTATAGAAATACAATAAAATATTGGGGCCTAGATATCCTATTAGAGGTCCTGCTTGTCGTCATCTAAAAAAAATTGATACAAAGTCTCCCATTCTTTGTATCAATCTATCTATCAATCTATCTATCTATCTGTCTATCGATATATCTATCGATCTATATATCGATCTATCTATATATCGATCTATCTATATATCGATTTATCTATATATCGATCTTTCGATCTATCTATCGATCTGTTTATCGATCTATCTATCGATCTATTTATCTATATATCTATCTATCTATCTATCTATCTATCTATCTATCTATCTATCTATCTATCTATCTATCTATCTATCTATCTATATATCTATCTATCTATCTATCTATCTATCTATCTATCTATCTATCTATCTATCTATCTATCTATCTAGCTATCTATCTATCTATCTATCTATCTATCTATCTATCTATCTATCTATCTATCTATCTATCTATCTATCTATCTATCTATCTATCTATCTGTCTATCTGTCTATATATCTATATATCTATCTATCTATCTATCTATCTATCTATCTATCTATCTATCTATCTAGCTATCTATCTATCTATCTATCTATCTATCTATCTATCTATCTATCTATCTATCTATCTATCTATCTATCTATCTGTCTATCTGTCTATATATCTATATATCTATCTATCTATCTATCTATCTATCTATCTATCTATCTATCTATCTATCTATATATCTATCTATCTATCTATCTATCTATCTATCTATCTATCTATCTATATATCTATCTATCTATCTATCTATATATATATATATATATATATATATATATATATATATATATATATATATATATATATATATATATATATATATATATATATATATATATATATATATATATATATATATATATATATATATATATATATATATATATATATATATATATATATATATATATATATATATATATATATATATATATATATATATATATATATCTATCTATCTATCTATCTATCTATCTATCTATCTATCTATCTATCTATCTATCTATGTATCTATCTATGTATCTATCTATCTATCTATCTATCTATCTATCTATCTATCTATCGATCTATCGATCTGTCTATCGATCTTTCTATCGATCTATCTATCTGTCTATATTTTTATTTATCTATCCATCTATTTATCTATCTATCTATCTATCTATCTATCTATCTATCTATCTATCTAGCTATCTGAATGTAGTGCGGCGTTACATTTTTGTTCATCAAAATGCATTTTTATATAAAACTCAGATCTTTTATTTCACATAAATATTACCTTAAATAGAAAATAGTCAGTTGAAAATAAAAAACTATTTATTAACGTGGCAAACATCCAACTGTATACGATATATGTGTAAACAAATGATTTTCGCATATGCAAGACGTTCATTAATGTACTGGAACTGTAACAAGCCGTTGATAACATCAGCTGATCCAGGCAGAAAGTTTGTAACTGGAAAAAAAATAACATTTAGTAACAGAGATTAATAAGAATGAGATGGAATAAATAAAAGTCAGCATTTGAACAAATTAATCTGGAATCAAAGTCATAAACTATTAAGCCTTATAATTAATTTATTGGTCTTAGCCATCCACAATTTTAACTTGTTCAACTTAATTTTGTTAAACATATTTTAATATTATTTTTTCCACCTTTTGTACACAAATTTTACTGACATACCGTTTCATTGAAGATTGTCGATTGCATACGAATTGTACTGATTAAAACAAATGCCAAGTTTTTCTGAGTGTCGCAGATAGCCGCAGTCCACTGTACGATTGTTAAAGGATAAACCAGCGGAATGAATAGTCCAAAGCGATACCAGAAATTATACAATTTACCAAGGTATTTAATGTCATATGGATATGTATTACTGCAGACTAAAACTATAATCACATCCTCTACCGCATGACACACAACAACTGGCCGAATATAACGCTCAAGATCGAGACGTAATATCTGCAGGTCATTGTAGAATTTTAGAAGTTGTAACAGTTTGTGGTATCGGAGATTACATTGCCACTGCCGCTCAAGTTGATATGAACAACAGTATAAGGCGTGTAGTACAGCCACTCCAAGGAACACAGTTAGAGACTGAATTAAAGTCAAGAGTAAAAGTACCAGTAAGCTCACTGCAAATACTGGCAACTCAACATTAAACTCGTAAGCGAAACTAAAGAAACACACAGTGGTGCCCGCAGTTAACCTTAAAAACATAACTGCATATATTGGCCAATTAATGCGGAAATTCACAGAGCCGAATAACTTGACAAAGTTAAAATAGATGCGTAGAAAATTGTTCAGCAGTCGCTTAATTTTTTCAGCGCGATATTTGTTCGAGTACATTAAATGAAGTACCACGCCACACTTAGCGACCACAACGAAGGACATCGCCAAATCGAACAAAGTCTGTAACCTATCCTCGATGGCGTCATTGCGTTGCATGCGAACTATAACGTGTGTGAATTGTACGGTAAAGGCTAAGCCAATACTAAGAACTGGCGTAATGAGCAACATGTAAAGTAATGTCAGGACATGGTTTATCGAACTTCCTGCTGTGAATGTGCGTCGTTTTTTGTCGTAATTTAAAACAGTCACAATCTTTAGCAACTGCAAAACGCACTTCAGAAAGGACATCTTGTCGGCAGAGCAACTCGTGTCGAACTGAAGTGTTTAGTTGTAATTGTTCAATACTAAATTGGTGCCCTTTAAGTTAATCTATGTTAATAGTACCATCAGTAATACAAATAACAATTTATTGATATTGCCTTAATATTTTAGAGCTTTTTTCGGCCATTGCAAACACGCTAAATTGCTAATAATTACATTAACCTTTAACTTTTTGAAACACTTTATGGAATGCTTTTCTGGTTACTAATATAAGTAACCAAAACAAAGGTAATAACTTATATAATACATTCATAGCATATAGTTATTTGAGGAACTTTTCGGTAGAAGACCACTTGTCTGGATGAATCCATTTTCGACTAGAATAAAGTAAGTGTCAATGCTTGAGAGTAAGTTTGACATCGTTTATAGGTAGTTGTGTTCAATGGTAATAAAAAGACGTACTTAACATAGGCTTATGGAAAATCCATTGCGATATCAATGGAGACTAATTCTTATTCCCATGGGTCCTAGGGGTCATATTCTTACTACACTGGGTCTTTTTATAAACGATATAATCATAAACAAACAATTCGATTGTTGGAAAATATAAATTCCTCAAATGGAAAAATATGTTATTAAACAAAATAGCCGAAGCTTGGATCCAAGGATCATTGTGGAAACGGCTTCTCAAAGAATTACTCGATTGGGTGTTTGATTCTCAACGCAAAGTCATGGGATCTTTTGTTTTTTGAGAATGAAGTTGGTGTTACCTTTACAGAAAATGGATCTGGTTTCCGAACAATCTCGGCCGATTTTTTTTGGACCAGAATATTTTATCTTTATCTACTTTGGACCAGAATATTGTATCTTTATTTGTGCTATACTAAAAGTAATAGTCTCGATGGCGCTAATGAAAAAAGATGAAGAAGCTTTTTGATATATAAAACCCCTTAAAGTCGGCGCTATAATGAATACAAGTGTAAGTACAAAGCGATGGATTGAGACAATTGAGGTGTTATTCGTGTCATTAAAATTTTGTAATTTTTTTTGATTTTGGAGAAATTTCCACTTTTAGGAAAATTTAATTTCGATGGATAATTTAAAAAAATGTTATAAATTATTTTTATAATATTTAATTTTAAATTGATTTTTAAACTAATATAAATTAAGTTTAAATTGAATTATTTTTAGATCGAACTGTCATTTGTCGCGACATTTAATTATAAACGTTGAATACCAAAAGCAACAAATTGAATATATTATGAGGAACCGCAACGAATGTCCTTTCCACACTTAAGTAACTTAAGTAACACAAATCGCAAACGAATACACACACGCACACACACACATAGACGTTATGGTCAACGCACACAGTCCACAATATCAATTGGCAAAATTAAAATCACCCATACTACTGCAAAAGCACAAAATACCGCTACAACCGGAAGCGACTACGAATTATGCTCCACAACCTGAGAGCGTAAAGGAGAACCTAAGCGGATCATGCATGTAATTAAACAGCAAAATGCTGGCAAAATCAATATTTTAAACATACACACACACACACACACATGGGCACACATATGTGTATGCCATAGGAGCAGACACATACACACACAAACACCGATATAAAATTACACACAGGCGTGCAGACAGCGTTGCTGGTTGAATTTCTAGATTATGGTTTAACATGTTGTGGCTATAATACACACACATACAAAACTCACGTTATCTACACAAACACAGATACACTCACATACGAGTATATCTGAAAGCTTGGCCAGCAAAAGTTGACATACCAGTGTGCGTTGGCTTTGGCCAAAAGAGTGAAAATCCGATAAATCAAATATCGACAAGAGCTCAAACCAAAGTCAAAAGTTTAAAATCAACACACACACACACGTATATATAATAAATAAACATGTGTGTGTGGGTGTATGTGTTTTTGATTCTACCACTCATATCTGGCCTTAGCCAAGGCAAATCGGATAATTAGCATGGCAGATCAATGACGGTGATGATAATGTTCTCCACCGTTACCGTTGGTAGTTGGATAGAGTTTGTGTACATCTGTACTACCCACACTACAACTAATACCCAATCATACCTACACTAAAAAAAACAAGATTTGATAAAATTATGTTTTTAGTTTTTTATTTTCTGTTTTTTCACATTTCTCCTTTGTATCTGAACAGTATTTTTTATGGTTTTTTATAAAACTACTACAGAAAACTGTAACATAACCTCATATTTCTATAAACCTAAAGTGCAGTTATATTAATGTATTTCTTCAGTAATTTATTACTAATTACTAAAACAATTTTCGACTGTGAAAGTTCAGTAAAATTTAACTGAAGTAAAAACTACTACAAAATGTAGTTAAAATAAAAAAATGTCACTGAAACTTATTTCAATTAAATTATTAATTATTACAGATTAAGTTAAAATAACTACAATATCAACAGCAACTTTTTTAACTGCAATTAAAAAGAATTTTTAGTTTTTTTGCAGTTTGTAGTTAAAATAACTACAATATCAACAGCAAATTCTTTAACAGTAATTAAAACTATTTTTCAGTTGTTTGCAGTTTGTAGTTAAAATAACTACAATATCAACAGCAAATTCTTTAACAGTAATTAAAACTATTTTTCAGTTGTTTGCAGTTTGTAGTTAAAATAACTACAATAACAACATCAACTTTTTTAACTGTATATAAAACTTATTTTCACTGACGCAATTTTTTCCGGTGCACCAAGCTGAGAAGCGGAAGCCAATAATCCGAAGCGCGACCGGAATAAGTTGCTGTGCAGAGCAACCTGCTGCCCAGGAAACGATAGAAACTTCAATTGCCAACAGATGAGATGAGTCGACTCGACTCGATTCGACTTGAGTCGAGTCGAGATGAGATGAGTTGTCGTTGATTTATACATTTGATGAATAGGATATGCGAATATGCGCCAAATGATGCACCACCACACATATAAGAAGGAGCAGGAGGCGAAGAAACAACTGCGTCATGTCAGCTATTTGATGTAATTTACACCACTCGATGGTTACCGATTTGTTTGTGTATGTGCGCGTGCGTGTGTGTGTACTTATGTTGCCACATTTTGACTTTAACTAATAACAAATCAGGTGGCAAGGATAACCGTCAATATTGGCAGCAGTGCTATGCCGGTGAAAAGGCCAACAACAGCAACAACAGCAACAACAACAGTAGAAACAACCACAAGAGCAGTCATAAATTAAGAATGGCAAAGCACATCCATAATTAACACGCTTGCTAATTACGAAAATATCGTAAAACTCTCAGTTGCTTCATCGTTTTTTGTACAGCGGCTGCTGTGTAGTAGTAGTCTGGGTTGCAGGAATTCGGAAGCGTTTAATTGCATTTTGTGTGTTTAGATTGTGGGTTTTGTGGACCGCAGCAGGCGGTAAACAAATCGAGGCATTGATTTTGAATCAATTTAAAGCTTGTTGAGGAGAAGCTTTGATTTTTGTTTATAACAAATTTGGAATTTATTCAAACTGAGTTTTGTAATTTTTTATATTTAGCATAGATTCGATTTTTACTACCTCGAAAAGTATCTCTAAAGTTGACCTTTTACATACAAACAATGTATTCGTTAGTGTATTATCGAAAAATGGGTTTATCGGTTTTCGATTGAGAGCTACTCGACGCTACATTCAAAAGCCAAAACAAGTCTTCCAGAACTTTTGAATTTTTTAATTGCTTTAACCTCCTCCGAATAATTAATTTACTTAAAAGTTTCGACTGCGTCATGTCTCTACGGCGTAAATGAACTTTGCATGTCCTGCCCTCATAACGCATCCCTCAAATCGTCGCAGGCAGTATCAACAACAACAACAATAATAACAACTACGAGCGAGCGAGTGAACGAACGGGCGAACGGAAGCGGCTGAAAAGCAATTATCAGGTGTCAAAATTTATATTATCAGGCGCAAAGTTTCCAAGGAAGCGACGACAAAAACAACAACAACAAAAACTACAACTACAAGAGTAGCAGCTGAAGACCAGCAGCAGAAGAAGCGAAGGGAAAAAGGAAGTCTTAATTTTTTTTTTTTGCGGACGCCTTAGCAGGCACTTGAGGCGCAACGCAGCCGAAAATAGAGTATAACGCGGTGTGGTTGTTGTTATTATTGTTATTGTTGTTTAAGTTTTTTTTAAGGAAATTACAATAACAATGAAAGTAACTGCAGCAACAAAAACAACAACAACAACACCAACAACAACAACAACAACTTGGTAAAAATGATTTGTGGAAAAGTTGCAGCGGCACACGCAAACGCAAGGATATCCTTTTCACAGCGCGCTTCTTTTTGTTGTTTTTGTTTTGTTTTGTTTTGCTTTTGTTATTTCAAACCGGTTTTTTTGCTTTTGTTTTTGTTGTTGTTTTTCTGATGAGAGCACTTTTCGAACGCTCAAAATAATTTTATTTATAGTAGCCGTGCGTGCATGTGTACGTTAGAGTGGTTTTAAACGAATTAATAATTATTTATAAGTATACATTTTTTGGAAAAATTATTGGTAATACAAAGTTTAATAATTTCCTTACAAACAAAATCTAAAATTTTAAGGTAAAAAGGATCTTTTTGTTAAAAATTAAAAAAATTAAGTTAAATAAAAGCTTCTCAAGGACCATTGGTCGAAAATGCTAAAAATTTTTTGAATAAATTAAATTATTGTTGAATTTCCCTTCGTTGATTTTGATAATCAATAAATTTTGTAATTACATCGCGAAACGATTGAAAACTTACATCTAGGGTCGTTGATGATGTTCCCTCTTATCAGCTGTCCGAAACAGCTGTCTTGTCCGACCTGCTGTTTTTGTATTGCTGTCCCCTAAAAATTAGAAAAAACACTTTTAAGAATTTTAATGGGCTAAAACTTTTTTTATAATTTTAGCCCAACAAAATTTAATAAATTTTAGCAGGTCGGACAGCGCCGTTTCGAAATATGCTACTATGCCATTATTAGCGATCTTTTTGCTTGGTTTTCATATCCGTCTCTAAGCTTCTATGACTTAGAAATAAGCGAGAATTCTAAGGAAACTTAAAAGTTTGAAAACGCAAGAATCGCTGAGACCGAAACACAAGAATCGGAGAGGACCATGAGTTCGATTTAAAATGTTTATGATTTTATTTAAGGTCGAAAAAAAATGTTCTTTAATAAAATAAAAATTTCATATAATGGTAATCAAAAATTATATTATAAAAAAAAAGTAAGTTAAAAGCAACAATATTTTCTTGAATACTTTTTTTTGTTAAAAATTGAATTTTTATATCGAATGTTATTTAATTTTAATTAAATTTAGATTTTAATATATTTTTAATGAAATTTTCATAAAAACCAGTCTAATGTATTTGCAACGATTGCCGGATTTGTATGCAACTTATGCGAGTGTATATATGTGTGTGTGTGTATGTATGTATGCGAGTGCGGCTGAGAAGGAAAACCACCTGCAGTTTGAAATATTGGCGCAATTAGGTTGGCATAGCGCGGCAACAGTGCCTGACACCATCAGGCACCGTTATTGAAAAATTATGGCAAAGGATTAGCGCGGCGGCGCAATTTCTAAGCAGGTGTCATGTGGTGGCGTGTGCGCGTGTATGTATGTGTATGTGTGTGTGGTTTTTTTCTTTATTTTAAGTTTTTGCAAATAGAAAGCGGTAAATTGTTTTCTTCTGTTGAGCCTAAAATAACTATTGAAAAAATTGTAATTTTCGATAAAAAAAAAAAATGGGCAAAAATGGAAATATTTTTGATCCATGAAATTCGATTATATTTATATAACATTTTTTTGATTTGACCCGTAATTGTGTTTTTTTTTAAACTGCAGTTAAACGTATTTGCGCTCGTACTAAAAATATCTAAAAATATATGAGAGAATGATAAAATCTGAAAAAAAATCAATCAATACAACTATTTATTGATTTAATACAATAAATAGCGTTAATTAGTACAATTAACAGCATTAATTGAACAATATAATTGTATTGCACTCAAGCATCTGTTATTAGATACTTAAAAATCTTCTTTTTTTTAATTATCTTATACTTTGACGCCTGCCAGTGATCGAACCTGAGCCACATGGGCCTACTTCGTCAGAGGCGAGAGTCTTTAGGCTGTGTAACCGACACCTAAAACCTGTAGTCGATTCTGTTTTAGAAGGTGAGAAGCAACGATTCAACTCACACATTTTTTTTTTTGTTAAAACTACATTTTTATTATTTCAATTAATAAATTAATCAATATGATTAAAGATTTGTCTCTCAACACAAAAATGCTTTTCAATTAAAAATTCAATTGTATTAATCAACACTTTGGTTTGAAAAATATGTTGTTTCATACAATTCCAAACTTTGCTAAATTAACAAACTTATTTAAAAGAAACATTTTAACTATAATCGGTTTTTTTTTCTGTGTACTAGGTAGAACGAATGTTGCACCTTCCGACGACGCCGTACAAACGGAAGTCGCTACTCATGCAGTAAAAATATAAAACAACAATAAAAGTACGAGTAACAACATGGAAAACCCATAAAAGATAATAAAATAAATCTAAACTAAAACTGACAAATCTGTTGAAATTTGCAGGAAATCTGAAATTTGCAGGAAAACGAATTTAATCTGGGAAATTTACATGAAATATTTTACTTTCGGTTTGTTTTAAGCGGTCATAAACGAAAAGGAAATCCGCCTTTTCAAATGAAATACAGCCATAAAACACATAAGAGATTATTGTCGGTCCTACCGACTATTACATATGCACCACATTGTTAAATGTCACAAACAGAATAGGCTGGTTCATGATTTCTAGAAATTTATTATACACATTTTTTAAAATTGTATTTTATTAAAGAGAATAACGTTCATGAACCACCCTAAAAACTTAGAACATATGATCAGTAGTTCCCAACCATAATAGACATTTTTTTCCACAATTCTATGGAAAAAGAATATCTCATTTCGTTCTCAAGATATTGTGTTAACAAGAAATCAGTATTTTTTGTAATAGTGGGCGTGGACATGGGCGGAAATTAATCAGTTCGTCTGGGGTATAAGCATCCAGTGAACAAAATTTCAGCTCAATATTGCTAAAGGTTCTTTAGCTATAATGGTGATTAGAAATAAAGACAGACGGTCAGACAGACGGACGTACAGACAGACAGAGAACAAAACAATGACAAAAACTCTCCCACACTTAAAATTGAAAACGCTTAAATTGATGTGTTACAAAATGATAAATTTTATTTGCAAATTGTTTAATTCAATACTAATTTTTATAAAAACAATATCGAAAACATATCAAAAAAAAAATAATTGTTTTACATCGATTTTTGTTCTTTATATCGATGACGTGACGCCTTATCTAAGTCGTCATCGTGGTACTGTAAAATTTCTTGAGTCTACGCCTGGACATTTGAATCGGCGCCTCGCGTTGCGACAAGCCCATGTCATCGATCTTGCGCGTTAATTTGTTGATCTCACATTTGGGTATCACACAGCCATCGGTTTTGCAGTTACGCCAATGAAACGTCATAAGTCTGTCCATTTTTTTGCACCTCGGACAGCATTTTTCGCGCATCAGACGGCGAACGCAGAAGCCCTTGAAGTGTATAATGAAGCCCTTCATGACGGCGCAACGACTGCTTTGCAGACAATCTTTGTTGGTACATTGAAGCGAATGACACATCAATTTGTTTAAAGGCCGCACGTGCATCCGAAGTATGTTCCAATTACGTGGTTCCCATTCCGGCGCTTCCCGTGCGTACGGTTTCGTCTGAACAATCTTAACAAACTGGTCGATCTGATTCGTCTGGTCCATTTGTTCCATCTGGTCTTCCACTTGTTCTATCTGGTCTTCCATTTGCTCTATCTGGTCTTCCATGTCGTTTTAAACTTTTTGGTTTATGTGATGGAAATACTTTAGTCTAAATATGTTTAGTTTCTGAGTTCAATTCCTTTTATAGCAAAATTTGCGCAGAGCTACTGAGTGACGAAATAGATTTGTCATAGATGAGTACCTGAAAATGAGTGCAATTAGTTTTTCAAAAAGAATGTTACCTGCACTATGCTTTGAGTGGTTCATTTATATGTTCCAAAATTTTCCATCCATCTCTCTTTGGCAGGTAATAAAATCGCAGCACGATTTGGAAACTATTTTTAGTCAGAGATGAAGCTATAGAAGATTATTAAACGTTTCTTTCACAAGTACAAACAATTTTCGAGTTTCCAAAAGATTTTTCGAGCAATAACTCATTTTGAGTAGAAGAATTTAAAAAATAGTTTAATTAATTGTTTCTTCTTGAAATTCTGGCTTGTCAGCTGTTGCGCAAATGCATCACTGACAAGATAAATTACCTAAAAAAAACTTGATATCGTTTAAAAATTTGGTGAAAATTAAAGCTAATAATTTTCTAGAGCTAGATTGGACAAAAACTACTCCCACCTTCCATACAAACATTTTCCAGGAAAAAAATTAATAAAACTAGTTGCAGTGTAGATAACAGGTTCAATTTCAGAACTCAAAAAACGTAATTATAACACAAAACTGCTGACCACACATGGGCGTGATCGGATGAAATCAACGCCCACTTATAATTGCAATATAATGCACATATCTTTTACAAGAAGCACATCTTTTAATGTCTCTAAAATAAAGTAGGAAACTTAAGCTTCGGCATTGCCAAATAAAATTCCCTACTCTCTCTCTCTCTCTCGCCTTTGTGTTTCCACGAAATTGTTAGCTGGAAATTCCCTTTTATAAACCCGAGTCTGGGCCTTTTGTAAAATACACCAATGCAACTTCCTTCCGTTCTTGACCTGTACAGCAATTAAATGAAAAAAAAAAAAAAACCAAATGATTTGAAATACCCGTCGAAGTTAAACAAACCCACTAAATCACGATTTTTACACAGTACACTTTTCTAAATAAAACAAAGAGAAAATTAAAATTTTCTTGGCCGTTGTACAAAATTGCGCATAATTTCTTTGCTGCAAAGAACGACGCCATTATTGAGAAGCAATTTTCGTTTCTATTAAATTTTAATTAATACCTATGCCACGCAGACGGACAGCCGCAGCCATTCTAACTACATAATTAGTTCGACCATGAAGCAACGCAACAACAATTATTTTCAAATTTCCGCTCAAAAAGCCGTTAAAAGTCATCAAAAGAACTTAGAAAAACAACAACGCAAGAAATAATAAAAAATTAAAAAAAAACTCTCTCGAGCGCCGTCGTCTGTCAAATAAAATCAACGAACAGCAACGAAAGAAAAAAAAACAAGAACAACAAACCTGTTAAGAAATTATAAAACGCTAATAAACCTGTTGTTGAAAGGCAGGCAACAACAATAACAACAACTTAAATACAAAACAACAACAACAACAAAAACTTTTACCAACAATGGCGAATTTTTATGATTTTTCGCTGAAAAACACGGCGCGGCGACGGCGACGACGACGACGGCGGCGCTCGTTTCAAACACGTCACGTTAAGGAATTTTTGAAGTTTTCATTTTAATGTGAGAGGGATTTTTTTTTTCTACTCAATTTCTACTTTTTTTTTCACTCGTGAGTTGAAATTTGGTGTGGGTGAGTTGGTCTTTAGCGCTAGCTGAGGTTTTCGGTTGCTTGCGCCTCTCGCTCATTTTTCATTTGAAATAACAACAATTTCAAGCACCTGCCCCGCACAAAGTGGGAAGGAAAAAAAAAAGAAATCATCGTTCGCAAATTACCGCATCGCATGTTGTGAAGTTTTTTAATCGTTTCTGTTGTTTTTTTTCTTCTTTTTTTTAATTTAGTTTTGTGTTGTTGTTTATTTTTTCGTTAGGATATTTTTGTTTGTTGTTGGTAATAGAAACCGTGTTTGGCGCATTTGATGCATTGATTGAATAAAGTCGTAAATTTGGAGTAGCCATTTTCGTGGAATTCTTGGCCGTATTTTTTTTTATATTTTTTTTTTCATTTTGAGTTGAACAAAAGAAATAAAAATTACTCAGATTAAATTTATAAAAAAAAAGTTATTTTATTGAAGAGTTGATTCTAGTTATTTTGCAACAAAAACAATTTGAAGCTGACTGAAAATTTCGATTTGTTGTTTTTTTTTATTTGCTTGTTTCAGGGTTCGGATATTTATAATTAAAATCCAAATCTTAAATTATTTAAAAATCTTGAAAATAATAAAGATATTAAAAAACTATTTCCCTTCTTTTCAAAATAAGTTAAAACTTATATAAACCACTAAACAAATTTTCAGTTTTTTAAATATAAGAACTTTTTTAAACTGAGACATAAGAAAACTAATTTTTTTTCTAATTAAAATATTGACAAGAAAAAGAAAACCAAATTAACTAAGTAAAATCCATAAAACTCTCATTCAAAAGAGTTTTTAATCAGTTCACCACAAAATAATTTCTAAAACTATCTCCTTAACTAACCACAACCACTGCTAACCAACAAAATCCCCTCTCGTAGTAAAATCATATTCACCAGACCACAACAAAAAAATATTTCATTCATAAACGCCAAAGTTGTAGAAAAAAAGAGAACATATTCCCCAGCAGCGAAATAGTCACTAGAAATTTCCCTACTTAAACGTTTTCAATAAACTTCTCCTTAAATATATTGCAACAAATTTCCCCACACTCACACAACAAATGAGACACACACTCCACAAACAATAGAGCAAATACACACACGTACACACATTTCGCCGTACACTTGCCAAAAGAAAATAAATCTGTTAGGGCACAAATTGAAACAGATTTACCCCACCAAAGCCACACACACACACACACACATACCGTTAAACATCAGCGAAATAAAAAAATACAAAAGCAAAATATAAAAAAAAAACAAACCAGCGCACCGTCAACACGTACAAAAACAAAATCACAGTTGTCTGATTCGTCCTGTCGTGTATATGTGTGTGCGTGTGTCTGTCTGTCTTTCTGTCTGTTTGTGACTATGTGAGTTTGTCTCAACGCTGCGCGTCTTCGGTTTTTGGTTCGTGTCTACATGTGCTCACGACAACGACGACGACGAGAACGAACGCACGAAGCTTTCCACAGGACACTCGGGCTTTTGGCTTTGGTCGTATGTAAGCACGAAAGCCATCTTACAGTCCAATTCAGTTGATCGTCAGCGCTTGTGGCGTACGGTTGTGTTTAACGGACAAAAACTCAAAGTTATTAGAAATTTGCATTTCATGGCTTCTTGAAGCATATTTCACGCGCGTTTCATAACGAAAGTTATATATAAAAAAAAAAAAACAAAATAAAAAGAGTGCAAAAGTTCGACCATTACTTTGTTTGGCAACCGAAAGGAAATTTCGGTATTTAACAAATAGTTTAATGCCAAAGTAAAATTTTTATTACCAAAAAAATATAAAACAAGCAAAAAAAAAATCAAATTAATAACCAAAAGAATAAATCCCAAAAGCCAAGATCGCGTGTTGGCGCCAACTGCGACTAATGTTGTTATTGTTGTTGCTGCTGTTGTTAGACTAGTTGTTGGCAATTGTGTTTCGGACGGACAGACGCTGGCCTCCCCTCTCGCACCTACCGTGAACTAAGCCTAATGGTGATTTCGTGATTTTTGTAATTATCCGCGAGAAGAAAAAAACACACACACACAATATATTCCAACAGAGAAACGTGCATTCCTGCTTCGGTTTTTTTTTCGTTCTTCACTTTTTTTTTAATTTTTTATTTTTTTTTGTTTTTTGCAGTTGTCGTCCGTAGCTGCCAATTTTGCGCGCTGGCTAATTTCATGTCTCCTAATAAGCATGTTGTTGTTATAGCACATGTATGTGTGCGTGTGCGTGTGCGTGTGCGCGTGTGTGTGTGTGTTTGTTCGTTTGTACATTCTAGCGTATAAAGAAAACAAAAACAAAATAATAATCTATGAAATTTGCCTGCAAATGAGCCGCTCTCATGCGGCATGCATATTTTAGCGTTGCATACTTTTAGGCGATTTTAAATGCATATTTTAAATACGACGCGCCATTATGACGTTTGGCATTTTTCGCATAGAAAAAGGTCAGAGGTTATGCGATTTGGCGCGCCACGCGCGATTGTGATTCGAATTTTACTACAAAATAGCCAGAAAATTTAAATGCCAAATTTCAACGGAAATAAATTTTCGCATTTTCGTATCAATTTTGCATTGATTTGATTGAGCGCTTTTGGTTTTCTTTTGAAAAGTGTTTAAACGAAATTTATGAAAACTAATTAAAGTGTATTTATAAACGTTTTCATAAATACATTTTGTATTCGTAAACATTTTTTATTGTTTTCTTTTTTTTTAAATTGAATTAAGTTCTTATTTATTCGGTTTGTTTTGAATAGTTTTCTTTTCTCGGTTTTGATTAAAAATACCCGTTTTGCTCGCACAACATTTCTGACATCAAAAGAGTTTTTCAGAAATTATTTGTTAGTGTTTTGAGTGATTCTTCAAACAATTCCAAATACAAAATTAATTAAGGCATCTTTTGAAGGATATGAAAAAGCTCAAATGTTTTTTTAACAAATTTTATTACGATACTAGCGAATGCCCGGCATGCGTTGCAATGTTACTTAAATCTTTTTTTAGCAGATCTTTCCGGTACTCCCCGTTAGCGGAACTTCCCGGTACTCACTGTTATAGCGATTCTGAGTTATGGCTGTGAAATTATCGGTATACAAACTCAGAAACAAAATCTCAAATTTTTAGGAGCAACATTAGCAATGTCATCGTATATTTTCACTTAATTAAACAAAATGTGGGCGTAATAAGTGGGCGTGGACAATTTTGTATATCCTGTTATTCTTCCCGGTGCATCCCGTTACATGTTTTCTATATAGCACATCAAGTTCCTAAGCAATGGTGGTAGGCGAAAAAATGATCCACCATTTTTTTTAAAGTAGGCGTTAAATTGATCCAACCTCGCCTATTTTTAGTGACAGTGTTTATACAAACTCAGATACCCAATTTCAGATTTTTGGGGACAATATTAGCGAAATAATCGAATATTTTAACTTAGTTTTACAAATTGTGGGCATAATAGGTGGGCGTGGCAAAATTTTCTTTCCCCTTAACTAAAGTTGGCGTGAGCAAAGCAAGTCCCCAAAATTTCATCACAATCGGATGAATGGCTTAGACACCCATTTGGTACAAAGAAAGATAGAAAGGAAGAAAGAAAGAAGAATTCATTTTTATATATATAGATTTTCGACTTCAGACGATCTTAGCATTTTCTTTAACAATTTTGATCTTAAAGGGTTATTTTAATAAAATTTATAGTAAATTTTGCATTGTGATTGTAAAATTGCTTCTGTTATAGATTACAACGCAATTTCGAACCATTCTGTTATTATTAGAATTCATGTCAAAACTTTGTATATAAGTATGTTGAAAATTATTAGAGGTATTCCCTTTGGACTAAAAACTGAAAAACTCGAAAAGCTCGAAAAAATGCGATCCACTTTTCGGAAAAGCACATTTTCGCAATCTCGAAAACAATTGTGGACTTCCGAATTTTGACAGTTCAGTCACTAAAACATACGAGCAACTTTTCGAGGCTGTAGGGTTGAATTTTTTCATTAAAGACATGACAAGTTCAGCGATTTTAAACGAATTGTCATTTCTAAATAAAGAAGTTTAATTTGCTATACGTTAAGACAAATGCACTAGCAAATGACGTCCAATGACGGCCAATGCGCGGCAGACGTCATTTCGGCATTTAGCCTTGCGTCAAACGCATTTCCGGCACAATAAAGTCAATCGTTGAGATGTGCTTTAGAACGAAGAAAATTTGCTGAATGCACACACACACACACACTATCAAAGTAAATCATACACTTAAACAATGAAACAATCTTACTCACCCTGAAAGCGGCGCTTTATGTTGTCGCTGTGTTATTGTTGTTGTTGTTCCTGCTGTTAATTACATGCGATAATAATCAACTTCCGCTTATGGCGGCGAAAGGTTGCATACTTCCAGACTTCTCGAGTTTGCCGTTGAGCTGCAACTTATGCATGAGCCGCGCACAGTACTTGAGTGCAACAACTAAAATTTGAATGAATAAAAATTTATTAATAATATTTAATAAATATAAATAATATATATCTTAAATTTATTAATACTCCAAAAAAAATTATTAGGCAAAATTATCAAATTTCTTCTCAAAAAAAAATTCTGTTTAAGGTTAGAAAAAATTCATTTAATTAAATTTATATTTTAACTTATAGTAAGAAATTTCGTTATTGTTAAAGTTAAAAAAAAAATTTGATAAATTTTTCATTCGCACGAAAGTACTGTGCAGCGACTGTTAACGTTTTGATTTATGCAAAACTTTACTTTCGCCACGAAAAGCGCTGACGAATCAAAGTAAGCGATTAGCTGCACAAGGAAAACTATTTCTCATCTCACTTTACTGCAAGCAAACAAACACACACACATACACGCTGTAAAAGTTGCAAGGACTCGCAGGACTTCTAAACACACACACACACACAAACAAATTATCGCGCCGCACAAATCTCTTGTTCAACTAAAAAGTGTTAATTATTGTTTGTGTTGAAAATTGAATTTTTCGCTCAAGTAAATAACGCGCGGCCGCCTGCAGGCACAACTTTTTAGGCAGTGAATTTTGCAAATGTTCGATATTTTCATTGCCTGCCTTTAGGCTGTGCACATCGAAAAATTACAACATTTGCACTTTTGTATGCCGTACATGCAGGGCAAAATAAAGTTCGTTGACCTTGTGCGGCGGCAACAAATTTTTATGACCAACTTTATTTCGAATTATACATTTTTTTTCTTAGTTTAACAGCTGATTATGGCTAACTGCCAGCCGTATTGTTATTTGTGTGTTTGTTATGAAACAATTGCGGCATACATTAAGGCGTCGAGTGGCATAACATGCATGACTGCAAGCGCATACAACTACTAGGCTAAAAGAGTTTTAAGACGCGCGCGAGCGAGCATATGAAATGCGGTCATAAAGTAGGTTGAATTCGGTTGATAATGGCCAGCATATATTTTATTGATTTTACGCTTAAATATTTTGTAACATATTTATAAATTTTAAAGCCTAAAAGTATGCCATTAAATTTAATATTAAGCCATAATCCGCTTACAACAAAACGACATTATGATTTTCATTATTTTTAAAATTCACTTTCAATTTAATGCCGCTCATTATGGACTTCATTTGCTTTCGATAATTAAGTCAAGCGTTTCATTATTCCGGCACCAATTGCACAAAAGTCGGCTTCGCCTCTTCGCCTCTTCGGCTCCTCACGTCACAATTTATTGTTATGCAAATGTCATAAAGTCCTTAGACAAAATATCCGTTTGTGTTTGGCTTCACTTGATTATATCAAAGTAAGCGCTTTGTAAATGTTCTCATTTCAATTCAGCGCTTCTATTTTAAAATGACGGCAATTATTTGGTCTACATACTTTCGACTGGCGGCAGGCGACAGGCGGCAGGGCATGCATTTGGCTTCCTTGCTTTTGTGCTTTGTTCTTTCGCTTCGACTCAAAGTAAATAGTTTTTCGTTCGTTTGGGCATGTGGGAATGTGCTTTAAATGGCTGGCCACATATGTAAGTCCTTTCGGGCAGCAGTCAGTTCCTTCCACGTCAGCGTCAGCGTCGTTGTCGTCTTAGTCGCGGTCTTAGTATGCTGTTATATAGTTAACAAAAAAAATCAATAGCATTTTTAATGAGACGCGCATTTTAAAATTGCTGTAATTACAGGCGGGTCAGTCGGGTCGGATCCATGTACGAGTGGGTTCATTGATTTATTATTACTTTTTCTCCAAAGCGTATTTATAGCGCTTTGTATTGGTTTTGATGTGTAACAAAATCGACTTTAAAGTAAAATCAATTTAATACAAAATATTTATTAAAATTTTTAAAGTACATTTATTAACAATTTATTGAATGGTCATCTTGTTTTTTTAGTCTAGGTTACTACCACTTTGATAATTTCTATCAAAAAATAGTATACGATTTTTATATTGTACCAGGGAAAGCTTTTGACTTTAAAAAGGTCAGGAAAATTACTTTTGATTCTTGTTCAGCTTTAACTAATCTAAGGCAGAGTATATAATTAGTCAACCTAGGCTCGATTTGTTAGTTAAATATTATTTACCCATTCACTTCAGTCAATATAAGATGAGAAAAAGTTGTACACTGAGAGAAAAAACGTTTTTAAAAAGTAAGAGTACAATCGTAACTTTTTGAAAAACAATTTTAGCTTAAAACTGAACAACTTTGATATGAAAACAAAACATGTTATATTTTAGTAATATTATATATATTTATTATAATTAAAGTTATAACAAAATTTAATGCACTAGCTTCCTGGACTTTCGGCTTAAGATTATTAAATTTAATAACCAACTTTTAATAACATAATTTAACACTCATATCAAAATGGTCAAACGTCGATTTAAGATTGTTTCAATGTTAAACTTGGAAAATATTTATATAAAATATGCATTTTAAAATTCAGATTAAACGTTTAAAAACAAATATTCGATAATTTTTTTAAAATCGATTTGACATTTTTGAAATAAGCTCTAAACAACTACAAAATAACTTGGCTTAGTATTCAAATACATTTAAAATGGGCGAATATTTGAAATGAGATTGCTCGTAGTTGTTCTACAAATTTTCAACTTTACTAGACTTTTATAAACATTTTACTTTGATTTAATGTCGATAATTTTTATTTAAAGTTGTTTTTTCTGGGTGTACTTAGCTTGAAACTTCGACTGTTCGCTTTGAAATATTATTTAGATAATAAAAGTACCAAAACTAGTTTTGATTTCATATTTGTAGATGACAGAATCTTAACCACAAAATATGTTAATTGACATATATTATACGATTTTCGCCTAAAAATATGCAATGAAATTATTTAAAAAGAAAGCTTCATTGGTTTTTACTATCAATCATTAAAATATTGAGTATGTTTTCCCACTTTGTGATTATAACGAGAAGGTATTAAAAAGAATTTAAATCCCATTTGTTTTTTATTTTATAAAGATCGCTGCCAAATTGGTTAGGGCCTAATTTTGTTTGAAACACGGTTTTTTACAGTAGCCTATATTAAAATGAACCATTTTCAAAAATGACGATTTAATAACTAATTTAAGAAATTAATTACTTTCGCTCACATTTCGTAATGTTTTTGCTTCCCTTGCAATAATTAATAAGCTTTGGTTAGGGCCTTTGTGCATTTTGACAGCAACATTTAAAGCCAACTTTATGTATGTCAAAACTTGGCTTTAAAAAAGTTTGTTTGTTTTTGTTTAAAAATATTTAAAAGTCACTTATCTTAATTTAATTACCTTTAAATGACAGTTTATGATAATGGATTACTTTTCTACAAAACAATTTATTAAAATTATTTTTCAAATTATACTTTGCGCCTATACGTATGCATCAAAAATCATTAAAACTACTTGAGTATTTTTAAGTTAAAGTTGAAATCTTAAATATGTTAGAAGCATAATTAAATGAGCAAAATTTTAAACAAGTTTACATTTCCTTTCATAACTGAAAAGGTTAAAAATATTTACAAAGAAATTTTCATAGCACACTTTTAGGCATTTTCAGCATTTCCATAAACATAAATTGTAAACTTTAATATGAAACAAAATCACTTACGGTTCAATAGCCTCCATATGACACACTCAAAAATAAAAGATGATGCAAAGGCGCCTATGCCCACCAGGCCAGACCAAACCAAACCAAACCCAACCCAACCACCATTTGCTTTTAATTTACGACACACTCTGCAGTAACTGAACATTTCATTTCCGTTTTATAATCAGTTTTTCGGTTTTGAAACACGTAGCACCGCCTTCATGCCCGCCCCCTATTTTTGTTGTTGTTGTTCGCTCGTCCAGACAAATATCAAAGAGTAGTTTGTTTCAGTTGCACTTCTTCGCCCCGTTGTGGCAGCGTCAACACCTCCACATCACCATCATCCTCATCATCATCGAGCAGGTATCGTACTCTGCCTTTGGTTTTGTTATACGGCACCTTTTCGTGCCTTGGTTTAACCCCTTACAGATGTACTTTTAAATGCAGACGAATTTAGTGTTTACATTTTTAACTACAAAACTACCGCGCGTCTGCAATAGTTATTACGGTGCAAAAACAAAAACAAAAAAAATTACGAGCTGAAATAAGGAAGTAAGCAAAGAAAGAAAGCAACAAAAAAAACGCCAGCAGTAGATTACGAGCGAGTTGAACTCGGCAAAGCAGCAACACACAAATGAAAAAAATTTACTTTACTCAACTTAAACACGCAAATTGGCAGCGGTACGAAGAATCGCAGCAGGAGTACACCCAAAGAGATTTGCCTAATTTGGAAAAGTCTTCATTTTGGTCGAAAAAAGAATTTATTCTAAAATTTAATTTAAAATTTTCAATTAATCACAAAAACATTTCTTATATCCTTGAACGATTTTCTTTACAAAAACAATTAATGCTGCTAGTTTTTTCTCGCCGTGTAAGCACGGAAAACCAGCTGGCTAGGGGAATGGTGGCCGAATGAATGCTCGAAATGCGCAAATTGCGCTGTAAACTTGAAACTTTTTAATTTGTTGTTTTAAAGTATTTGTACAAGTGTCTGTGTTCTGCTGTTTCTTTGACTGTGTCTGTGCCTATGTGTGTGCGTTTACTTGTGTATTTATGCGAGGGTAATCGTGCCTGGTAGTCTTATTAAGCGCGCTAATAACGCTCAATTGTGGCGCTAAATTATTTCAAGTGTGGCCATGTGGCAGCTTGGTGCGCCTCGAGCCATTTCTTAAGAAAAAAAAACAAAAAACACCCCGACAACAACAAAAAACAACTCGCCAAGATACGTTTTTGTACTATTAAAGTTCAAGTTTATAATTCGACACAAAACCAGAGCAACAACTGGGCGGCAATAATTGAAATTAAAAATCGACGCGACGGCACAAAAAAATTTTTCAACTTAATTTTATTAATTTAGGCTCGTAATAGAAATCTTTCAAAAATAACAACAACAACAAAAACAAATATGAATTTTCATGCCTAAAAGTTTGAAAAGTGTAAAGCTTTAATCTACTGTCGAAAATAATAACAAACGCATACAAAATGTTTGTGCGGCACAACAAATCGTTAACGACATTCTTGCATTCACCGCCGATGAATTTATTATTTGTTTTGTTATTAATGTGCCACACAACAAATTTCAATGCACACGAAAGTGCTGCCGATGTTTTAAGTAAGTAGTAACTAACTCCTTGATTTATTGTATTGTATAAACCTCTTTTCTTTATTAAATCGCCCTTATGTAAAAATGATTGATTGATTGATTGTGTATTGCCTTAAAGTTCAAAGTGATTTATTTATTTTATATGTCAGCTGGCAATAAACTCTAAAACCTAGAATCACCTTAACCAAAAAAAAAAATGGAAACAAGTAAGAAATTACAGCCGGACACTATCGACTAATACAAATGAACTTCCCATTGAAACACTTAATTCCTATATCTCTAATTTCTTATTCCGACACTATCCTGGGTACAGCACAATGGTCCTTGAGGACTAAGAGCTATGATCCCATACCAGCCCACATAAACTCTAAATGAACAACATTATTAATATGAACCACCCCAAATAGTTGTAATATTTTTCATAGATCGCTTCTACAAATATCAAAATAACCAAGAAAAATCATAAGAGCTTTATTGTACACAACAAAATCTTAATAAATACGTTTCGAAAATGTAATCAGTTGTTCTCAAGCTTTGAATTGTGTACAGAGTTTTAACACAATATCTCTAATGGTTCTCAAGATATCGTGTTAACAACTAAAAAATATTTTTTGCAATAGTAAGCTTGGCCATGGGCGGATTGTCTTCAGGCGGTTTGCAACCAGTCTACAAAATTTGAGCCCAGGCCTTAGCGATGTTTTGAGAATAAAATAAGTTGAATATAAACAAATTTTAAAATTTGATGAAGCAACAAAAATGAATGATTTGGCCCTGTCTTTATTGATACCCCACTTGACCGTTAATTTACGTCTTAATTTTATTTAATTCTATTCAATTTTATTCTACTCAATTCTATTCTTTTCTAATTATTTTCAATTATATTCAGTTATTTACAATTATATTCAAAATTTATTCAAATATATTCAATTATATTCTCTTCAGTTATATATCTAATTCATTTATATTCAATTATATTCAATTATTTTCAACTCTATTTCATTTTATTCATTTATATTCAATTTCATTCAATTCTGTTCAATTATATTCAACTATATGTTTAATTATATTCATATTTATTCAATTATATTCTGTTTAATTATATTCAATTCTAGTCAATTCCAATCAATTATATTCCATTTTATTCAAGTCTTTTCAAAATTTCTAAAACAAAATATGCAATTCTTTAGAGCATTTTTTTTCTTATTCAATTATAATCAATTTTATTCAATTTAATTCAATTATATTCAGGTACGAGCATATTAAACTATTATACAAAATATGAAATTCTTCAAATCTTTTTTTTTGGATTACAAATTTATAAGCAGATAAAAATTCTTAAATTTTTTAGCGATTGAAGAATGTCTTCAGGTTTCTGGGTTTATTTACTATTCATTTGTTATAATTACGGGGCTTCCTTCTCTTATGTTTTTATTTACATATGAATTTTACTACTAAGTAACGACCCATCATTCTAATGCCAACTTTTGTATCTTTACTTTTCAGATGAACCTAAATTTAGTTTTCCCATTGCAAATGTAACCGCGTCCGTGGGTCGCGAAGGCGTACTCGCATGCGTTGTGCAGGATCTCGGCTCGTATAAGGTGAGTTTGTATTTGTTTTCTTATATTTTCATAAAAGTTAAACGAAATATTTATATTCTTTGTAAAATTACAAAAATTTTCAATAAACCTCAAAACTACGATAAAAAAAAATTCAACCCAAAATCTCTACAAATATTTTGAATGTTAATTTTCTTTCGATTATGTCCAAATTGCCGTACAAATATACAAAAATAATAAACACGAACGCATACATTCATATTAACATTAATAATCGCACTCTTACATACAAATAATAACACCATAACACACACTCACACACACTCACACAATCACATAATCACAACAAAATATCATAACAATAACAAAATACCCATAAAAAATAATTGAAATATGAATGAAAGCGGTAAGCTGTGATACAAGGCAATAAGTGGGTGATAATGCGTGTAAAGGGGCAAGGCGAACAAACGCCCACCTTCAATATTTAACCATTCCGACGCACGTCCTTTGCACAGTACTCTGTTGTAGCAACAACATTTTATGTATTTTGACAAAGCTTTTGTTTTTTGTTATACATTAAAAATGAGATATGAACGGAAAGCTCTGCTAAATTTCTTTTCATTTGATACCACAATTGTTCTTAAGATAAAATTGTTAATGAAAAAGTTAAAGCTTTTGTTTTTGACCATTTTTCTTTTCTAAACATTTTTGTGCTTCTATGAAAACTTAATTCAAGAGAGATTAAAATTTTTTAACTTATTTTTTTAAATATTTTGTTTGAGTTTTTCGATTCTTTTAAATTCTGAAATAATTTGTTTGCTAAATTTTGTTTAATGATCATCTTTTTTTTATAAATTTAACACTTAACTTCACACGCTACCTTAATATCCACTTTTTAATATAACTCAAAGTACTGTGTTTAATTTTTCTGTATACTTTCACCTCCAAACATAAAAGACAAAAAGGTATTTTGTATAAACCAAAAGCAACAGCAAACAAGAACAAAAACAAAAACCAAACTCGTTTCATTTTCAATTTTGGATGAGATAGGCATCAACTTACACACACACCCACGCACACAAGTATAACTAGAGAGCAATAATGATAACCCCAAAGACAGCAAACCCACTCACTTACAAATACAGACAGACAGACGGAAAGACAGTCAGACCCAGCCCATGTGCCATTGTCGACAATAACAGCAACCACACAAACAAGTGTGAGAATATTTTAAGTATGTATGTGTGTATGTGTGTATGTGTGTTGGTGTGTGTTTTTGTTGTCCTAAATGATTTTCTCAATTAAGCCTTAAAAGATAATCGAGCAGGCTCATGGGCATAATTACTTATTTTATGCTTTTTGCATTATTATTTTAAGCTACTTTCATATTTCACTCGAATCTTTTACCACACCACCCCAACCACCCTCCCATCACTCCCACCCTGGCAACTGCTTGTTTATGTCTGTCGCTGCTTTTGCGTTTCCTTTGTTTATAAATGGTTTTGTACTTGTTGTTGTTGTTGTTGTTTTTGCTGTTGTTATTATTTCGTTTTACTTTGTTTTTCAAGTGGATTTCCGTTTTGTTTTTGTCTGGTTTTTTGTGTTGATGATTTTTACTTTAATTTATTTGAATGAGTTTCAAAGATTTTTTTTTCCTTTGTAAATAAAACTTTTTTTGTGATGTCAATTAATAAGTATATAAATATATAATTATATATTTTGTAATGATGAATTTCAATAGTAATTTCTTAAATGTCGTTGGAGTCGTCTATCTCCAGAGCTTCCAATCACATTGACATTTTAAGCTTCATTTAAGCTCTGGTCGACCTATTGTTGAAAAAATCAATGAAATTATGTAAAATATTGACCAGGATCGTCACATAAGCAGCCATGACATCGCCATGGAACTAAACACTCATCATCAAACGGTTTTGAACAATTTAAAAAAAGGCTGGCTACAAAAAGAAAGCTCGATGTTTGGGTACCACATGAATTGTCTGTGAAAAATTTGATGGACCGAATTAATATCTGCGATTCTTTGCTGAAACAAAATAAAATCGAACCATTTCTGAAGCGAATGGTAACAGGAGATGAAAAGTGGATCAAATACGACAATAATGTGCGAAAAAGATCATGGTGCAATCGTGGTGAAGCTCAACAAATGGTCGCAAAGCAGTGTTGACGCCTCGAAAGGTTATGCTGAGTGTTTGGTGGAATTAGAAAGGAATCATCCACTAAGAGCTGCTCCAGTATGATCGAACGATTGATTCTACACTTTACTGTCAACAACTGATGAGATCGAAGCAAGCAATTGAACAAAAAACGGCCAGAACTGATCAACAGAAAGGGTGTCGTCTTCCATCACGACAACGCTAGACCACACACATCTTTGATGACTCGGCAAAAACTGGGAGAGCTTGGCTGGGAAGTTTTGATGCATCCACCATATAGCCCAGACTCTGCACCATCGGACTACCATTTGTTTCGGTCAATGCAGAACTCCCTTAATGGAGTAAAGTTGGCTTCAAGAGAAGCCTGTAAAAATTACTTGTCGCAGTTTTTCGCCGAGAAACCACAAAAGTTTTTCACTGACGGAATAATGTCTTTAGCGGAAAAATGCCAAAAAGGTGGTCGACCATAATGGTACATATTTGGTTCAATAAAGTCCATTATAAATATAAAAAAGAATGTGTTGAAGTTTGATTAGAGATACGAAAAGACTTTTCCTGTAACTATATTTTAAAATAAATACATGGATTTGCATATTTTTGGAAAGCTGTGCAAATAATTGCATATTTTTCCTAAATGCATTTTTGTCAAATGGTTTATGTTATCTTAACGATTCATGTAATTTCCATTAAAATGACACTGAATCGTTAGTGCATATTTCACAATATATGATTTTTTTTTTTAAATAGTTATATTATCTATAGAAATCATCACTTAATGCATATTTTTGCATATTCAATCGTTAGTGCATATTATGCACTGTGATATGTGATATGGTTATATTATCTATCAAAAACTTGTAACTTTTTTTCAAATGACATTCAATCGTTAGTGCATATTATTGCATATTTTCCATTAAATGAATCTGTTGCATGTTTTTGTAAGACCGCAAAATGTTTTCTTAAGTTACAATAAAAGCATGTCTTTAAACAACTTTTTTAAACTTTATATTTTGTTTCTTAATTTAAACAACTTTTCAGTGTTATCCATTTAAAAAGTAAAATTTCTCTGTAACTGTAATTAACTGCTAAAATTTTCATTTACTTCTCATATTGGTTGATTTTGTAGAAATTATTTTTTGTTTTAAAATTTTTTATTTAAAAAAGTTAATTTTTAAGTGCATATTTTATTAGTTTTAAGTGCATATTTTCCCGATTTAGTCTCGTATTTTTGGACTTTAACTGAATGTCATTTATGTTGAGTTGTTGTGCTCACGTCCGAAAAACTTTTGGACTAAATAATCAAGTTCTCTTAACAGTTTTTCAGTAAAGAGTAAATTACAACTAAACTAAATTTTAGAAGTGACAACTTCACAAAAGTATCTTTAAACAAAGCTGAACTATTGAACTTCATTGTAAAATCTTAAAATCCAAATAATATCCGACATTCGAATGGCAACACGCAATCAAGCATTGTTGCCCAAACGACATGTTGTTGCAACCGCATTATGAAATTTCGTGCTAAAACGTGGAAAATAAAAAAAATTCCACAAATACTTAATAACATTTTGATATGCTGTACACACACACACACTCACACTGGACAACACATTTTTAAACAAGTAATTTTCTCGAGCACTTTACACACTCATTTGCACATGCAAACTACACAAAGTGCAAAAGCAAACGAACCGAACCGCAACGAGCTTGATTTATCGCAAATAAATTCACAATAATTGCACAATTAAACATGTGTGCGTGCGCGCATATGAGCTACACTATTAAGTATACATGTATGCATACATGTGTGTGAAAGTGTTCGTATATGTGGGCATGTGTATGTGTTTGCCGTTGTGTCATAGCCGCACGATTCTTGAAATTTCAAAGCCAACCGCAAAAAATATTAAAATAAATTAAAGTTACTTGAAAAAACAAACACAAGCACAAATAAAAGAAAAGCAAAGCGAAACACATGCAAGCTGCGCGAAAAATGTGAAACAATTAAGAACTGCCCGCGGGTGGGCGTCAGCTAAACGCCCACTTCCAAAACAATTAACCAAATTGCCTGACAAAAATTCTGCTGAAACGTGAGAAAAGACGAAGTTGTTTATATATAAATAAAAAAAAGTTTATTCTTTAGTTAAATTTATTTGCTTTTTACAACTTTTAATGTTTGTTTGTTTATTTGTTGTTGCAGGTGGCGTGGCTGCGCGTTGACACTCAAACCATTTTGACCATAGAAAGAAATGTCATAACGAAGAACCAACGCGTTACCATTACACATTCGGAGAAAAAAACGTGGACAATGAAGATCAGGGACATCAAAGAGACCGACAAGGGCTGGTATATGTGTCAAATCAATACGGATCCGATGAAGAGTCAAATGGGCTATTTGGATGTCGTCGGTATGTACACTTCTAAGGCGTAGAAGAAATTCATGAACAATTGTTGTCTTACATTTATGAATAACCATCTTATAATATCCGTAGGATTTTGATTTTAATCGAAATATGTTTGAGTTAATTAGTTCATTAAAATTAGTTAACTGAGTTGATTAAAATGAATAAACTTAGTTGATTAAAATGAGTAAACTTAGTTGATTAAAATGAGTAAACTTAGTTGATTAAAATGAGTAATCTTCGTTGATTAAAATGAGTAATCTTCGTTGATTAAAATGAGTAATCTTCGTTGATTAAAATGAGTAATCTTCGTTGATTAAAATGAGTAAACTTAGTTGATTAAAATTATTATACAAAGTTGATTAAAATTAGTAAACTTAGTTGATTAAAATGAGTAAACTGTGTTGAGTAAAATGAGTAAACTTAGTTAATTACAATGAGTAAACTTAGTTGACTAAAATGAGTAAACTTAGTTGATTAAAATAAGTAATCTTAGTTGATTAAAATGAGTAAACTGAGTTGACTGAAATGAGTTACGTTTGAGTGTAATTGAGTACTTTCACAACAAATTTTCATACCTAAGTATGAGGAACTATCACGTTTCTGAGTTAGGAAATATTAGCGAAATCATCGAATATTTTAACAAATTTACAAAATTGTGGGCGTAATAGGTAGGCGTGAAAGATTTTATATATTCTATTATTATTTTTAGACTCTTTTCTTTGTAAATTTTCTAAACAGAGCAACAAGTTTCTGAGCTATAGTGGTGGGCGTTAACCTGATCCGACTTATTTCTAAAAGTGGGCGTTTAATTCATTGAACCACGCCTATTTTAGGAGAAATAATTGAAAATATTTATTTAATTCCAAAAATTGTTAAAGTAACAGGTGGGCGTGGCAGATTTTTCCCCACACAAAAAATTTATTCCGCAATAATGCAAAACATTTGAAGTTTTCAAATTTTCATAGCTTCGTACTTGAGCAATTCTGCTCACAAAACATTAAAACGAAATTTTGTGTGCATTTCCACATAGAGTAGAAATACTTTATGCTTGCATGCTTAACGCTCTCAGCTCAATAAAAATCCACAACACAAACAAACGTCAATTAAATTATTTCGTCTTTTTTTTTTTCGTTTTTAATGCCAACCGCGCAATTTCATGCAGCACAAATGGCCAACCTCGTTACCGCAAGCCTTAATATATACAATTAAAATACAACAACAATAACAACAAGTACAAGAACCGCAAATTAACTATTGTTACTACAAGAAGCTCAGAAAAAAATTAAAAAATACACTCGAAACCGATCCACTGCGAAAACCAACAGCTCAACTGTAAAAATGACTTTTGAAGCTCATTTGGTGCAAAAATCCATTTCCGTAAAAAAAATTTCCTTTCTCTTTGCCTCCCCCCGATTTTTGGCCAAATTTGCCAATTTTTTTGTTTTTTTGAAGCATTGTTATTTTTTCCAAAAACAACAGCAACAACAGCAAATTGCATTACAAAAAAATCGCTCTTTTTCAATTGCATTTTTCGCTGCCAAACTGACCAAAAGCGAATCGCTTGAAAATCTGACAAAGCCCAAGGCACCAGCCGCACAGTACTTTGTCAGAGCGTAAAGAAATTAACAAATGACTTCTTTTTAAATTTTGACATATTACAAATGTGAGTTTTTATAAGTTGGTCAAATTAAATTTGACATGAAATGGTTTTAAAGTTTTTTTCCTGACCCACCAGTGGCATAGATACTCTGGTCAGGCTCAAAATTAATTTGCTTCTGAATCGTTAGAAATAAATTGAATTAGTTTTGCTAAAAAAAAATTCTGTTTTAAAGTACTGTCCAGCGCTCAACGCCAACACGTGGTGGTGGTGCTAACAAAACGTTTCCGAAAACGAAACGAAACGAAACGCGCAAAACGACCACAAACCCTTGTTGGCGCACATGCCTCCTTGGCAAAGTCGACTTGTGCACATTCACAGCTCGCCTGGCCTGTTTACGTTCTGTGTTGTGGAGGGACGGACGGACGGACGGCCAGGCCATCGAACGTCGCTGGTCGCTGTTCGCCCAGCCGCTATTGTGCAACGTTTAAACATGTTAACCGTCCACTGAACCGCAGGAGCGTTGTTGATTTTGCATTAAATATGCCCGCTTAATACGTTAAACGGCGTCGTGGACACTTCACCAGCCGCACGGTGGGCGTGAATTGTCAAATATATTTTTTTTATGTGCGAGTATTTAATGTAAATAAAAAAATGTATGAAGTGGACGAATTGATTGGAAGTTAAATTTATAAACAAAATTTAACTGAGCAACAAATTTAAGGTCAAGTGTTCTCAAGTACTCTTGAAAAATGGTCTCTATTGTAAGTGGGCGTTGTTCTTATCCGTTCACTCCCATTTTAATAATTTAATGTTACTTCTAAAGTGGTAAATCTAAATTTGAAACTATTTTTATTAATTTTTATTCTTATAAAAAAAAAAGGGGCAAGTTTGTATGGAAGGGAGGGAGGGAATAAATAGTCTTGGTTCGATCTTGATCATCTTAGAACTTAACCTTCGCTTAAAGAATAGAACCTTGCATAACGAAATTCGATATATCTTAAATTACGGCTTTAAACGCTAAAACAGATAGATGAAAAGATGTTGGCTCAGAATTTGTTGCTGGTCACTTGTATATGTGATATATTGTATATACCTATCACGCCCTCTTATTGGCGATCAAAATGGAAGATCAAACTAGTTGACCATTTTAGTTGATTTAATAATTTAATATGTTAAAATAATCGTTTTAAAATAAGTTCAAATATTTTGATATATAGAGTCAAATTTTAGAATTATAATCCGAATACTTTTGAAATTTTATTATAAATCTTAATTTTTCATTAAAGTTCTATAAAAAAAATTGCCAACACATTTGCCCATTGTTTCAAACGCAGCAACATGCTGTCGTTTACTCAGATGCCTACGGTGGTGCTTCAATTCACCACCCGCGCAACCGCAGCAAACGAGTTGCCATTCGAAGCAAATTGACTGAGAAATTGTTGTGGCTTAAACAACGAACGAACGGCCAAACGAAGTTCGCGTCAATGAATTTCGTGACTAAGTGCAGTAAGTGTGCAACACTGTACGGCGAGGGTGCTCTCAGCACAATTCTCTAATTTACCCACCCCTGGACAACACGACAGCGATAAACCTCAATTTTGCATGGGCTTAAATTTAAATAGTTTTTGAACGAAACGGAAGTGATTGTTTTTTTTTATTTGAAAGCCATTTGATGGCAAGAAGGAAATTGGAAACCATTTTTCAAAACATATTAAAAATTTATTTATTCGTATCTAATTGGATATACTTGTATCTAATGATATATAATCAGATATAGTTTCTGATATACTATAAATATGTCTGAAAGCAGGTATGTCAAGATCTGAACATATTTGACTCTATATCTGTCATGTCTTGTTAGATCTGATCAGATATGAAGCCAGATATGATATTTATATCTGATCAGATCTTATCAGACATGGCAGATAGTGAGTCAGATGTCAATAGATCCGGTCATTCAGATATAGGTCCATATTTGTTCATAAATGCTCAGATCTTACCATATAAGATTATGTCGAATTAAATATGATTAGATATACTCAATTAGCCGATCTAATTAGATCTGAATTTAAAATTGATCTGATCAAATTTGATGTAAACTTTTTTACATGGGTATACACCAAAAAACATCCTTCCAAACATTTTAAATTTAATTTTTCAAACAGATGGCAGCATTTGGCACAACATGCGCTAAGGCGGCATATGTAATTTTTAAAAGTTTTTTTTTTCATTTTTTCCAATTTTTTTTCCTCCAAAGTCTGTGCAAAATTTCAACAAAAAAATTTTGGCCCGTTACAAATTTGACCAAATTTTCAATGTCCTTCGTCGCCGCCATTAATTTTGTTTTGCAACGTTTCTATTTCACTTCCGGCGGACGCAAATAAGCGAAAATATTTTCGCCATTAAATAATAACCCTGACCGACCGAACGTACGACCGCAGTCACACCGCGCGCGTTGCGCCAACCGCCGCCAGTGTTGACAATGCCGCAATTTCGGTTTTGCCATTTAACCACATAATTGCGACCACTTTTATGCACAGTTGGCAGCATTGATGTTTTTTTTGTTTTCCTTTTTTTTTTGTTCGCCTCTCTCTCTCTTTCTCTTTGTTTGTCGCTGCTGTGATATTTCGCCGCTTTGTTCCGCTGCGGTCGCACACTTCCGCTTTGTTTGTTTATTTGTTTGAGTGTGTGTGTGTGTGGCCACTACCTGCCCTGCCCCGCATAATGTTAGCCAGCAAAAAAAACGAACGCACAAATAAAAAAAAAGTGGCCATCAGAGGCATATGAAAAAATAAAAGTTTGTCATAAAATATTTAAAAAGTTGCACGTTGCTGCTGCGGAAGTTGAGGCGACTCGCACACACGTCTGTGTGTGTGAAAACATATGCACATTTGTGTTTGTGTTTGCGGTGTAACTGCGAGTAAGATAAATGACAGGATGCATTGGGCATTATTGGTTGGGGAATTTTAATAAACGCGGTAATGTGAGACCTCAAAAAAAAAACAATTTAGAAAAGTGCTTATAGCAAAAATAAGAGAAGAAGCTTTCAATTCAGACCCCAGAAAATAGTTCTTAATTTTAAGAGCGAGACACAAGTGCGAATAATCAAAGGCAAGGATATAAGAAACTTTAAGCTACCGAAAACCCAGAGACATAAAAGAATTCAAGATCAGCAAAAAGCTTTAATGATATAATATATTCCATATATATATTTTGTATTGATTAAATTGTATAGTTTAAAATTAATAGCAAAGCTCTTTAATAGTCAAAACTTCGAAAACGTATGATTATTTTTTATAATATTAATGTTATTTAGAGTTTAATATAGCTTTAAACAATATTAATTTTACATTACAAGTTCAAATTTGTTATAAAAAAAAACTGAAAAACGTGTTTCAATAAATTGTAAATACTATGCATTAATTTGCTCCAAGCTCTTTGTATCAGGACATTTTTTTCATATATCAAAATGCAAAAGCTGTAAGCATATAAAAGCATTAAAGCTTAAATTGATAAAACTTTAAGACTCAATGCATTAAGCAGTAGTTTATATTAAAACTTTTATGTTCAAATAATATTGAAAATCAAAAAGCTTTAAGCTTTTAAAAGCTACAAGCTTGCTGAATTTTTAAATTAAAACAACCTCATTAAAATTTTCAGTGCACTTATTTAAATATTTAATTTAAAATTGCCTTAACAAATTTTCTTCCAGTTATTTATCGTAAATTTTCCCCTCTTTTCTTTTCATGCTTCGATCTTCATCAACAAAATCAAAACAAAAAATCAACTAACAACAACAAAAACTGTGACTACACGGCAAACAACAATTTCGAACGCTATCAAATGTTATCATTCAATCAACGATCGCAACGAAATGCTCATGCCTCGACAATTAACAAAATGATGATTATGATGACGGCTAAACCATACAAAAACAACTACAACTACAATAACAACATAAAAAAAAAACAAAACAAAAATAAATAAAATTTCAACAACCCGCAAAAAATCACATTCAACATGCAAAAACAACATTACACCACATCGACACAAATCTCTAACATTAACCAACAAAACACACACACACACGCATGCACACAACCACAAAAACACACCACACGAAAAATGTTTGAACGCCGCTAAATATGCAACAAAAACTGAAAATGGATTTTTATTTGTTGTTGCTGCTTTCTTAATGTACGAACGCAAACAAAACACCGGCTTCCGTGCGGAACATTTTTGACATTTGAATGCTATAACCAACAAACTCACAAAAAAAATGTCGAAAAAACGTTAAAAATCAAAAACACACTCACACATTCGCAATCGGCACGAAAACACTTTTGCCGCTTTTCCTTTCTTTTTTCTTTGCAATTTTTTTTTGTTCACGACAACCCCTTCACGCTATCTGTCCATATGCAATGCTGCCTGCCTGCCACCATCAACGCCGTCGTTTGCCATTTCCAAACGGCTCCCGGTCTATACACAAAACAGTACCGCCGGATATCCTAGATTATCCCACAAGTACGGATATGGTTGTGCGCGAGGGCAGTAACGTGACGCTCAAATGCGCTGCTAACGGTTCGCCGGAGCCGACAATTACATGGCGACGTGAAAGTGGAGTGCCCATTGAGTTGCCCAACGGCACCGAGGGTAAGTGTTATCGGGCGGTCGGCATAGGGTATAGTACAAAATCACAAACAAAAACCAAAAAAAGAAAAATCCTTTAACAAAAAAAAAACGAACGAACGAACAAACAAACAAACAAACGAAAAAGGCATGCCAGCGCTACTAAAGTACTTTTTGTTTGGTCGCGGGTGTGCGGCGCGACGCGACGCGACGCGGACGCAGACTTCTGCACTTGGAGTACCTTTTCAAAACGACCACATTTGGCCGCGCAACTGCTGGGTATGCCAGCCGGCATCAGGTAGACTAGAGAGTCGGCAAAATTGCACGGCGGATGGGTACGTTTGCTGTTTGCTGATATTTCCAAGCCACTGAAAAAAATGCATTCAAGCTAATTGGAAATTAGCTTGAAATTTTTTATTCCTTTAGTTAAATTATAACTTTTGCGGGCTACAATTCTCAGTTGGTTTATATGTTAAGAAGCTTTTATAAAGCAAGATAAATACAAAGCTGATCCAAAGTTCACTAGCAAACTGACTTGACCTATTAAATAATTATTTGAAATTTTGTAGAAGCATACAAAAAAGTTCTTCTAAAAATTAGGTTAGTTTTTTCATTCCTTCGCTTGAAATATTCCTTTTGCGCGCTACAACTCTCAGTTGATTTAAACATTGAGAAGCTTTTAAAAAGCAAGATAAACACAAAGCTATACCCAAGCTCGCTAGTAAACTTATTTGACCTATTTACTTCAAATATTATAGAAAACTTAGAAAATCCTTTGTTTCGAAAATTGCAAAGTGTACCGGAGTACTCTGTTGGCGCGGCGCATGATATTCTAAAATCAAATGTGGAAAATCGTAAAACGAAAGCGTGGAAGTACTCGTGCAGTCGGAGGAAGTCGATTTGAGGTAGTGGTCGGCGTGGGCTAAAATGAGCACGCTTCCCTCAACGTCGCAAATGACCTTTCGTGGCTTAAATGTCTGCAGTCCTTTTAATATGCTATAGCTCCCGCTTTGGACTTTTTTTTATGTTTTCATTTGCTATATTATTTTTTAAATGTTATTTTGTTTTTTTTTTGTTGTTGTTGTTTGTTTTTGCCTCGATTGGGTTTTTGTGCGGCGCTTCGGTATTATTTTAAAATTACTTGTACAAAAGTTTTTATTCGAAATTTGATTATTTCGGGGTGTAGCTAAAGTTTTCCCATTTTTTCTCCACCTCGTTTTTCTCTTTTTTTCTTTGTTATGTTTTATTCGACGGCGAAAAAGTTTCTATTTTATATTTGCGTCCGCCATCGTCGTCGTCGCCGCCGCGTTTTGATGAGATTATTTAGAATTACACGTTGTGTGGGTTATTTTATTTTTGTTGGATTTTATGTTTTGTGTTCGTTTTTTTTTTTAGTTTTAGTTTCGGTAGTTATTGGGTTAATTCCGGCGCGGCGGCGGCGTCTGGTTTTTGCCGCCGCTTTTGTTTAATAGCCACGGAATTAGCGTTATTACGTGGCACATTGGCGTTTATTTAAATTTGTTGTTATTGTTGTAGTTGTTGGCTATTGTGTCTGATTGCCAATGAAGCGAGTGACTTTTCATTTTTCCATCTATTTACTTTCTGGTATTGTTGGAAAAATAATTTTAACGCTTAAGTGGCATTTATGGAAAGTTGGGAAGGAGTCGACGATTTTCTGGTTCTATTGCAGAATGATTTTTAAAAAAGTATTCGAAAATATTGATTTTCGAAAAAAAAAAAAATGCTTGTTAGAATTGCTGAAAGCGTTTAAATTACCTTGAAAGGATAAGAGTAAGCTAAATTGATTACAGAAGTCAAGGGTTAATAGAGAAAAAAGTTGTTTAGAAATCTTAAGACAACATTCTCGGAACTCGAAACCGTAAACGAACGAATTTGTAAATTAAAAGTTTACACGGATCCAAGTATTCGGAATAAAATTAATCAATACAATTAAATTTTTGTTTTCAATACAATTAATTTTTAACCGAAACTCCGCCCACAACCGAGAGACAAGAGTCATAAGACTGTGCAAGTGACGGACAATACCATCGGTTGATTTTGTTCGTATAAGTTTTCGAAGCTGAGAAGCGTCTTAACACACAATTTTTTATAGTTCAAAATTTCGTTATTTTTTTTGTTAATCAAAAAAATTAATTAATACAACCAAATATTTGTTTAAACTTTAAGCTTGTAAGAAAAATATCTCAAAACTTTTTTTTTTATTTAAACATTAATTATCCATAAAATAAGTTTATTGAAGTGAAATCAATTTATTAATACAATTAAAATTTTGTTGAAATATTTGACTTGTAAAAAAAATCTCTCAAAACTAAAATTTTTTAACTAAATATTAGGTGTACAAATAAGTTTCCGCCGTTTTTTGTTAATAAAATAATATTTAAACGATTTTAAACGATGTGAGACTGCTTGCTGAGTGACTTCTAAACTAAGTGCAAGTTCCTTTTGTGTTTGAGACGAATCTTCACCCAATATTTTCTCCAAATCTGCATCCTCGTAAATTTTCGGCCTTCCACTGGATCTTTGTCTTTTATGTCAAAATCACCTTTTTTAAATTTTTGAAACCACTCACGACATGTTCTCTCACTCAAAACATCCTCATTATATGCTTCTACGAGCAATCGATGCGACTCAGCAGCAGATTTTTTTAAATTAAAAAAATAAATTAAAAGTTCCCGCAAATGACACTTAGTTGGCTCAAATTGAGACATTTTCAGATGAAGAAAAATATATGATGCTAATGCGAACTTAATAACATGATAAGGTTATGTTGTTCTGGAATAAACAAACTAATTTTCAAGTAGGTTACCATCTGCGAATTCCAACGTAAACCTCGTGCCACGCCATCTTTCTCAAAACGGCGGAAACTTATTTGTACACCTAATACTTAATTGTTTTAATTAAATCATTGTAGTGATTAGTTAAATATTGGTTTATGCAATTAAAATTTTTGCTAAATCAACAAACTTAGTTAACAAAAATGTCAGATAATTTATTTTTCGTATCTGTGTATTACGAAAATCATAAGATAAGTTAATTGAAAATGATTTAATCAATACAATCAAAAATTTGTTTAAATGTTCAGCTTGTCTCAAAAGCCTTCCAAAGCCATTTTCAATTAAAAATTGAATTTAAAAGTATTAATTAAAACTTTGTAGTTTTCAGTTAAATATTTGTTAAATACAATTAAAAGCTTGGTTAAAGCAACAAACTGTGTCTTTATTAATACAAAAACATCGATTAAAAAATTTATTTTTCTCTGTGTATTATAAAAATCATACGAAAAGTTTACTCGTATTGAAGAAACTGAATTGGAAAAGCGTTCTTTAGTATTAGAAAGCTTTCAAAAAAATCAGACTTATCATGTTTTAACACCAAGGCACTTCTTTCAATATTTATGTTGTGTTCAGTGGCTTTCCAAATAAATTAAATCAGTTAAGATTTAAACAAATTTCCATTGTATCATTTAAAGAAACATTCAGAGCCAACGTACACACATACATACATACTTTGCCAAGCTTCCTTGGTATTCAATTTTATATATATAAAAAAAAATAGCCACATACTCGTACGAGTAAATTTACCACATAAACTTAAAAATGTGCACAATTCAAAACTCAACTGCAAAACAAAATTTTGCAACAAAATAATTTTCACACAAACTCTCACAAACACACACATACATACACAAAAATATGCCTTTTATGCAGCGCCAAACTAAGCGCACATCCGTTTCCGGTTTTATGGCAAACCTATCTGAGCACAGCGCAAGCCAAATATCGCCGCTGGCAGGAAAACATACAACATGCCGTTTATAATAACAGGCAAGCAGACGGACGAACAGACAGACAAATAGACAAACAGACAGACAAATAGACAGACAGACAAATAGACACCCACCTAAAAAAATTGTTGAAAGTAAAAAAAAAATCAAAACAGGACATTTTGAGGTTGTGTGAAAGGCCCTTGGCATGGAAACTATTTCCATACCCGCATTAGTTGCTAATAATATGAACAAAACTAGCAAATAACCGTTAGCTAACTTTTGCAGCAACACTTTTCGCTAACGAAAAAAAAAAGGCTTACAACTTGGAGTGTTTGTCGGCGCAACTTTAAGCTACAATAGCAAATTTCTATAAATGCTCAAAACTTTATCTGGCGAATACTCGTTGGATGTGTCCTTGCTTATTTCATATACAAAAACAAAATAAAACTACATTTTTAAATTGCATAAATAACCTTTTGATTTTATATACAAATATATATATATATTGTTGTTATTGTTTTTGTTGTAGTGCTTTCCATTGAGGGCACCAACCTGAATCTGCCGCGCGTCAATCGTCAGCATATGGGCGCGTATCTGTGTATCGCCTCCAATGGTGTGCCGCCATCGGTGAGCAAACGGATTACCTTGATTGTGCATTGTAAGTTGACTTTTTGCTTATTCATTATTTAAATTAGAAAAAAAAAAGAAACTTTTAATTTGAAATTTAAAAAAATATTTTTTTAAACGAAATGAGAGGAAATGATTTTTTTTTTATCAATGTAATATTTTTTTCTAAGCCACTTTTGTTTCCCCTTTCAGTTCCACCGATGATCACCGTACAAAATCAATTGATTGGCGCTGTCGAGGGCAAAGGTGTCGCCTTGGAGTGCCAATCGGAGGCATTCCCCAAGTCAATAAATTATTGGACGCGTGAGCGTGGCGAAATTGTGCCGCCCGGTGAGTGCTGCCTGCTCTCTCTCTCTCTCTCTATAAACTTGTATTTAAAAAATAGTTAAAAAAAGATTCATTTTTTTGCACCATAAAAAAACCTTAAATCTGTTGGGTTTATGAAAAAAAAAAAGAAGAAGCCGGGTAATCCGCGTGTCACGCACTCAGACGCACACGAATACATTTGCACGCCAATTAAAAGTCGCAACAAAATGCAAATTAAATTATGATTAGCATTTATGACAGTTGTTCATGCGGTTTTAATGTGTGCAGTCTAACCGGCGACAGTGCCACTCCGAAAACAACAACAACAACAACAAAAATTATACGAAAACACGAAAAAACGAAACACTCTACACAAATCCCGCAGGAAGCAGTATACCCAACATATGAATACGAAGCGCTGAGCTTGTGTGTCGTCCGAAAAACTTCATTACTAAATCAGTTAATTAAAAGTTTTTTTTTTTGTGGTGTTGTTGTATTGTATTGTGTTTGTTTTTTTTGTTTTGCGCGCCATACAAATTGGCAGTGTTACCACCGTTACAGGGTTTACATTTAAAAGTCTGCCTTTTCGCTTTGTTGGGAATTGTTTTGGCGGAAAAATATTTTTGGTTATAATTTTGTGGTTATTTTGTGTCTGTATAAATTTGCTTTAAACTTTGGCTTGTTTGTGTGCTTGTGTGAGTTCTTTGTATGTATGAGTGCGCGTGTGTTTATGTAGGGTGTCAAACTAATGCGCCCTGCACTTTTAGCACTTCTTAGCTTTTGTGTCAGCACATAAATTTCTCATTAATGATATTCAAAAATTGCTTGTAACTTAAGATTTTTGGAATGCTCCAGAGCGTTCCGATTTAAGTATTGATATTAACTATATGTATCCAGAGCACTCTCAATTAAGTTCTGAAAATCGTTTACATCTAAAAAGCTTCTCGCTTTTATATTTAGTAATCATTTCTTGAAAAAATTTCTATTTTGGAGTACTCCGGAGTACTATAGTTTTAATAAAATTCCCTTACATTTCATCAAAATTAATTCATCCGAATTAGCAGTATACGTTTTTTTTTTATTAGAAATGTTATTTGATATATTGACATCGCAAAAGTGTTTCTAGCTTAAGATTTTTTGAATACTCCAGAGTGCTCCGTAAAACAAAAAAGTCGTAATTTAAACATTTTATGAATACGGAATACTCTGAAAAATATTTCAAACAAATTTGTAGATCCAAAAAGCTTCTTATATTTAAATTAAGTTAGCATTTCTTAGAAAAACCTTATTCCAGAGTACTCCGGAGTACTACAATTTATAATAATTGTTTATTAGAAATATCGCAAAAAATCTGCTTTTAGTACTTTATTATCTTATCTTATTTTATCTATGCTCTGTACTACGACTAAACAACAGATTTTGTTAGTTACTTTCGTTGTTGTAGTTTGCTCGAAGAGTTCATTGTGCACGCTCGAGTGTACATTATACTTTCGCACACACACACACACACACAAACACACTCGTACAATTGTCATCCTTGTACACATACACATACACATGGTGATAGCTTTAGTTGGAGTTGTCATGTTGATGATAATTTCTATTTTGTTTGCAGTTTTAAATATTTGTGATTAGCATGCGACACTGATGCGAATTTAATTAGAACTGTATGCATAAGTATTATACAATATGCACATGCATGTGCGTATATGTATGTGTATCGGTGTGAAAAGGTGAATGATTCGAAAATGAGTTGAGTCGAATAAAAGTTTGGAATTGTCATTTTTATTTATTCATAAAGATTTTTACTACTTTATAGGGAAAACAATGTACATTGAACTTTCGCCGAGCAAGGTGGCAAAAGTTTATTTGGTTCAAATTAAAGCACATACATTTCAAAATTGAAAGTATTACTTTGTTTACATAATATAAAACGATTTACATAATATAATAGGTTTTGTTATTTATCATAATGACAACTGATTCAAATTTAAATTATAATTCGATTATATATTATTATTTTAAGGTGGCAAATACAGTTCGAATGTAACGGAAATCGGCGATTATCGCAACTCTATGAAGTTGTATATAAATCCGCTGACACCGGCGGAATTTGGCGCGTATCGTTGTGTGGCCAAGAATTCGCTGGGCGATACCGATGGCACCATTAAGTTGTACAGTAAGTTTGACTGCACTACATATTAGAGATTTCTAATAAATTTACTTTGGTATTAAGTGTAATTTTTTTTTTATTTAATGGATAACTGACTAACTGATTGATAATTGAATTGATTAATTGGGCCAACTGATTGATTGTTCGATTAAAACATTGATTCATGTATTTGATTTCGCATGATGAATGAAAACATATTGTTTAGCAATCGGATTACTGATTTAGTTTATTGGTTACTAATTCAATTAATTGATTATTTAATTGATAATTTAATTGATTATTAATATAATTTTTTAATAGATTATTTAATTAGTTTTTGAAATGATTATTAAGTTGAATAATTTATTCATATACAAATGATATATGATGAAGGAAAACATATTTCGTTTATTGATTACTTATTCCATTGATTGATTATCTAATTGATTATTAATGATTATTTAATTGATTTTTTAATTGAATAATTCCTTCATATACAACTGATATAATATTTGATTAAATCATGCATTATGTACTTCATAAATAAACTGTTCATGTGACTGATTAGTTGATTTATAAATTAATTAAATTAATCAGTAATTTAAGACTTCCAAAACTAATTAGTTTGAGTAGTTTAATTTGCTCTTCTTCTATTACTCTCAAATGAATTTAAGTATTTATTTTTTATAAATATTTTGTTAAAACAAGAAAAATCAATTAAGAGTTATAAACTTTTTATAAACACTTTTTTTTTTCTTCTTCTTAATTATTTTCCCAGGAATACCAGCGAATGCTGTCAACTATGTGGAAAATTACGAAGGACGCCACAAAGGTGAGTGTCAGCAGAAGGACAAACCACTTCTGCAAGACGTAACACAACCAAATAAAAAACCAAAAATAAAAAAATTTATAATAGCCACTTGGCATAAATTTAAGATAAACACTTGCAAAGAAAAAAACGAAAAAGAAAATGGAAAATAATTCCTAAAGCTGTGCAGCACAATTTCGCACGCAGCAACGCTTTCCAGTATGAATTTTTAAGAGTTTTTTGTATATATATTCTTCTTTTTTGTTGTTGTAAGGAGTGCTCTTCCAAAGGTATAAATAATTTAGTTAGCATTCAAATCCGCGGGCGAAATTTAATCGTCGTTTTTGTGCGCCTTTGCCACTGCTTCGAGAGTTCATATCTCATGCCTTGCAGAATAAGAGCACGCTCTCACTCACTCTCTCTCTCTCTCACTCTCGCTCCTGTCAATGTTGAGTGATGAATTTTTATGCGAGTTTAAAACTACGGCCACTATGGGCTAGGTTGCCTTAAATAAACGACAAATTGTTTTCACTTAAAAACTCCGAAAGTATTTCATATGCATAACGACGCTTAATAAAGTTTAGAAAATTTCCTTCATATAATTGAATCCTACTTATATCTCAGTTAGTTTACAAGATATTAATTTCAAATTTTCTTTAAAGCTAAATGCAATAACTTAAATATTTGTTTTTTGTATTTTTTACGTTGATTTGATGTTGTCAAATTGATAACGAATTAATTCGAAATCAATGGACGTTTTAACTTTATTAGATCAGAAATGCAATCGTACAACCCTTTTAAAGGGAAAATTCGAGTATGTTTGTACGCACTTACGAAACGGTGTCGAAAGGAAGAGATAAAATAGAAAAGGGAACTATTAACGGGTAGCAGGATACAGTGAAAACAACCAAATATATATCCATATATGTGTGTATATATATTTAGAGGTCAAATCAATTTCAAGTATAAGAATTTTAAATGTTTAATATTCTGTAGAAAACTTCCCACTGTGCTCTGACAAAATACTGTTTTTTGTAGTTGTTGTTGTTCTTCTTGTTTTTTTTTTGCACAGTTCTACAAATTGCATAATTTACGAGCTCTGCTATTTTATTAACACATTTCTTTCTACTACGTTTTTACTTTTCTTTTTTCGTTTTTTTTTTTTCTATTTCACCATTTCTACTTCTCGTCGTTATACTTTGGAAAAAAAAAATATATGAAACGCAGCTGGTAAAAAACGCATCAAAAGCTCGGAACTCTATCATCAGTCCAAGGCGTTAGAAAACGGCGGTGAGGATGCGGAAAATCCGGGCAAACGAAAAGGTGAGTAGATTAGAGTTACTTAGGTTACAACGGTGTGGCTCGTAACTAATAAAAATAAACCAACGGATTAGGTGGCCATGCCCAAAATAACAGGCCACTTGAGACTTAAAGACGAACAACGAACAACTGGAAAAATACAAAAAGGGGCGCAGCAAAAAATGTACAAACGAAGGGATTTTGACACTAATTTGGGGGAAATAAGTGGACAGCAAGAAATACCTTTACTTCTGCTTGAGCCAACGTAAACCTCAAAAAAAAAAGGTTGAGCAAACAAACGAAAGAACCGGGGCGGCAAAAAGCCACATAATTGTGTGTCAATAAATGAGGTAGTCGTCTTTTGCCTTTATGACGGTTTAATGATTTGTAAATATTGGCAATAAAATAAAATACAATTTGGTTGGTTTGCTTTTTTTTTGGGAACATTGGTTGGAATGAGGGACAAAATGGAATACTATAGAATAATAGGTTTAATGACCAAGTTTATATCGAGTTCATATATTAAAATGTCTTTATTTTGTTAAGCAATTTTTTTAGAGTATTTAAAATCTTTAAACTTACATCGTTTCATATTTTCATCGTTCAAAAAAAAAAAATCACCCCATTCCGCTTGTTCAACTTTCAGACGCACTCCTCAACAGCGAAACCGACGACAGTCTCTATCTCTATGAGACCTCGAACTCAACCGCTTCGCTATTTCACCAGCAGCACAACTTAACGCTGACAATAGCAATGACAGTCGCGTTGTTGTTGCTGTTCGCGTCACAAACACTGACAACCGCACTGACAGATGTTTGACAGCTGTGTGCCGAGCACTGAACTGATTGCGATTTCGGTGATGGTGATGGTGGTTTCAATGTTGATATTGTTGTTCTTGTTACAGCGATTAGTTTTGATTTACTATCGGAGCGTAAATTTAACGAAGCGTTAAGCATATTATGGTAGTAACGGTATAAATCAAAATTGTACCGAAATAAAGTATATAAAAAATAGGATTTATGTTTAAGAGGAAATTGCTGACAATTTGTACATAGACTACAAAGCACTTATTTAAAATAGTTTCATATTTAGTAAGAATTTTCTTTATTTAATTTGTGAGTTGTTATTTTTTTCTTCTATTTATTTTTTATTGGTTTAATTAAAATCCATTAAGCGCGCGTCTACCACAAACGTCGACGGTTTGTTCAAGACTAAACGGCGCTCTGCAATCGAACGATGTTCATGTCATACGACTCGCGTGATATGCGTACAAAACGAAGATGAGGCACGAAAGTCGTCAAGTGTCTTCGGTTACAGTATCTCAAAAATTTACCACTCCTCCTGTTTAGTAAAAAACACATTTTACTTTTTTTTAATTAAATTTGAAAACAAATCAGCAAAAGAACTGAACTAGCGGTACGTACTCAACAGGATTAATGCAAAAGCAATTGAAGATTGTTAATGTAAATAATAAAAGTATTAAACATTTAAAGTTACGCGCAACAAACAAATAATTATAAGTTACACTCAGCGAAAAAGGTTTGTACATGTAAACAAATATATATACCACAGCAAAATAGAGTCGATCTGTATAATAAGTTAAAACAAAAATTACTAATTAAGATCATTATTTCTTTTATTATTTTAATATATTCGAATTGTTTTCTAGAACCTAAACGTAAAATTGCATATGAATCGAAAAGTCAAAAATTCTAGTACAGCAATTTTGAGTTCATACCCTTTCTTAAATTAAGAAAAAAAAACGCTTCCGTGATAAATTATAACAAACATGTACATATATATAGAAAATTAGAATAACTAGTCATAAACATAGTATAAAAGCTTAGCTTTTGCCTGATTTAATGCAAATATTTGTTGATATATACAAACATTGAAATACCGGCTAAATTGCAGCATAAGATTGTTTACTGGAAAAAGTTGACCGCAATTGCCGCATTACCCTATAAACAATTAATTAAAAAATTAAATAAAGAAAAAATTGCAAGGCACATGTAAATTAAGTACAACCTGTAAATGACAGTAAAAGTTATAATAAAACTTAGGCATAATCATAATGAGAATTTGACGCCGACGAAGTTTTGAATTTGACTTAAACAAAACTTTGCTCTAGCGAAGCAAGTGCTTAACTAAAAATATGTTTTGTTTTGGCGAAATATAAATTTTTGTTCGGTACATAAACTAACTTAAGTGTACTGGTGTATGATATTTAGAAGAAGACTGTGAAAAAGTTGATTTTATTGACATGAGCTATAAGAGATTATGTTATACATACAACAAATGTGCAATTAAGTTTATATAAAATAGGTTGAATCTTAAATAATTTCATACAATTTAGTAAATACAAAAAAAAAAAATGTAGAAACAAAGAATACATATCATTTAGTGAAAGGAGTTCATAAAAATACAAAAAACACAAACAAACCAAAAATATTAATGAAATATTTGGCTTGATATATCTAGTTGTATATTAAGTTGGTATACATATTAGCGGCAGTTAGTGTAATTAAGTTGACAAAAGACAAAAAAAACCTAATTATATCTAAAATTACATATAGAAATGTTGTATTAAAATATCATATAATGTAAGCTTATTAAAAAACAAAACTGCATATATATAAGAAAAGTAAATAAAGAAGGAGAGCATTGGAAGATAAAACCAAGAAGTTGTGTTTTTTTATTAAAATCAAATTTTTTATTGATCATTCCTGTCCGATGAGATCGAACAAAATAACCTCACTAACTGAAATTTTGGTGGATGACAATCCGTTCGTTCGTCTATCAGTTTGTCTGTTTGTTCATCCGCCTGTCTGTCCCAATGATTATATCCGTATTTCAGGAGATATCAAACCGAAATTCAATGAGCTCCTATTTTCAAAGCGGAGATCAAGTTCTCATATAAGCAAGATCGGATAATAACTAATCTCCCAATACAAACTGCCCATTTCCCTTTTAAGGGAAAAGATTAATTAAACATAGTTGAAGTTAAAATTTAGTATTTATCACTGTAGTAGTACCAGGAAACTAATGACAAAATATGGGCGTGATCGGTTGAGAGCAACTCGCACTTACGAGTATAATTTCTGATGTATAGAATGGCGAGAGGCATTTGAGCTTCGGCATAACCGAAGATAATTCCCTTACTTTAAAGAAAAAAAAATTGTTTTTTAAATAATCGACATTTAAAAGGGCTTTACAGTTAAGCGTGTCTTAATTAAAGATAACCCTTAATTGTATTTGCTGCAATCTTTTCTGCAATGTCCTTGATGGGACTTTTTGTACCTTTAATCCTCAGCCAAGTGTTGTTTTAGTAGAGGTCACTGTATTAAAAATCTCGGAGAGAAGAAAATTTCCTTTGCAATAACAAAAACACGTACTGACGATTTAAAGGATATTTTATTTTTAACAAACAGAATAAATAATAACGGAAGGAAATATTAAAAATTCACAGGGATATGTTGAGAACAAAAAAGGTTTACTCATGCACTTACACGCTCTCATTACTTCGGTCAGATGAATCATTCCTATTCCTATTCGTGGACTAAGACGAACTACTACTGGTTTCTGAAAAAACATTTTCTTGTTCTGTCGGTTGTAGTGACTGAGAGCGTGACTGCGATGGGTCGCTCGAGCATGTTTGATGGCCTGACGTTGACGAGCTGTATTGTGATCCTCTGCGGGTAAGCGATTTCGATCGTAATCGCTCACGCGGCAAATTTCGTACAAAGCGTAGATCTGCCATTAGTTGTTCGCGTGGGTCCATGGGTGGCCTTGGAACTGCACGCGGTCTGTCTGTAGACGACGAAGGATGGCAATCAGGGGAATCCTCGCGTGAACGTCTTTCATTATTGAGTGATGAAGAGCGCTTGCAAGAATCTTTTCGGGAACTAGCCTGATTATCTGTTGATGCAGAGTGATCACTTGAGTCCTGGCGTGCCTTCAACCGTCCACTTGATTTGCCCTTAGACGTAGAAGGATAGGAATCACGAGAATCTTCGCTTAAGCCAGATTTTTTCTTCTTTTTCGTTTTTGATACGCCTCGATCACGTGATTCCTTGAGTGACTTTGAGCGTGAACTCTTTTTATTATAGGGTGATGAGGAACGTCTGCGAGAGTCGCTGTAAGAGCGAGCCTTATTATCCACAGATACACAGCGATCGCTTGAGTCTTCGCGTTCCTTCAACCGAGCACGTGATTTTCCTTTAGACGTAGAAGGATAGCAATCATGAGAATCCTCGCTTAAGCCATCTGACTTCTTCTTCTCTTTCTTTTTTGATACGAATCGATCACGTGATGTCTTACGTGACTTTGAGCGAGAACGTCTTTTATTATCGGGTCTTTTATTATAGGGCGAATCTCTTCGGAAACTATCCTCGTTATCTGTTGATACAGAGTGATCACTACTGGAGTCCTGGCGTGCCTTTAACCGTCCACTTGATTTGCCTTTCGACGTAGAAGGATAGGAATCATGAGAATCCTCGCTTAAGCCATCTGGCTTCTTCTTCTTCTTTTTTTTATTTTTTGAAACGAATCGATCACGTGATGTCTTACGTGACTTTGACCGAGAACGTCTTTTATTATCGGACGATGAAGATCGCTTGCTCGAATCTCTGCGGGAACTATCCTTATTATCTGTTGATACAGAGTGATCGATGGAGTCCTGGCGTTCCTTTAGCCGTGCACGTGATTTACCTTTAGACGTCGAAGGATCGGAATCACGAGAATCTTTGCTTGTACCTGATTTCTTCTTTTTCTTTTTTGATACGCCTCGATCACGTGATTCCCTACGTGACTTTGAGCGAGAACGTCTTGTACTATCGGGTAATGAGAAGCGCTTGCGTGAATCTCCGCCTGACTGCAGAGGTTTTGTGGAGCTTTGTGGATCTCTACATGAGCTCGAATCCGAATGATGTCGTAATAATTTCGATTTCTTCGAATGCTTGCCTTCGGACGTCGAGCGCTTATGCCGCTTCGAGTTCGAGCTCGAACTCGAACTCGAATCGGAGCGATCATGACTTTGGCGAGATTGAGAAAGAAATTGTTCACTGTCGCGTCCTCCTCTACGGCCGTGAGGACGTTGCTGAATTAACCATATTCGCCGGCCCATAAATTCGATGTCATTAAACATTCTCAAAGCGTTTTCCATGTCGGCCGATGAGTAAAACTCGACAACACCCTCATTCTTCCACACCTGGTGTGCCTCAGCATATGCTACTTCACCAGCCTTTCGCATTAGATTCTTCAGATCCTGCCAGGTGGCTCTACTCGCTAAATTCTTCACAATCAAACGGTACGTGGTGCGCTCTGCTCGCTCATGACGCGGTCTTTCTTCATGGTCGCGATGAGAACCGGATGGCATGCTACGTCGATCAACGCTTACTGCGACATGAACTGTGAGTTCAGTTCCATGTAGACACTTGCCGTCGAGTTCGCGAATTGCATCCTCAGCATTGCGGGCATCACTAAACTGCACAAAAGCGAATCTAGTCTTCAAGTCAATTGCGATTATGTGCCCGTAGCCTGCAAAGAATTCCATAATATCTTCTTCTGTAGCTGTGAATGGCAAACCACCAACAAAAACGCGCGCTTCAGACATTTTGCTGTAAAATTTATGTTATATGTGTTTAATTTCGTTTGGAGAGTCGTTGTTGTTGTTGTTGTGGTTCTCGAACCAACTTGTTGGTGATAACTTTAATGTGAGTATTTACCAATTTCAAAGGACTCCGATATGATGGGACTCCGAATTAAAGTTTTGCAAGGTCCAGATACCTCGCAAGGCAATATTTTGCGTTTTTCAGCTTTATACAACTTCTTGAGAGTTTAAACTTTTATTTTTTCAATAGTTCTAAAAAGTTATGGCAGAACACAGAAGCCCCTTATATTGCTAGGGTATCCTACAAAATAGGTACAATTATATATGTATATGTATAATAGATATAATAGCTATAATTATGAATTGATTAGAAGGTCAGGTTCCCTTAAACATTAATATCTGTGAATGTTTTTTTTTTCCAAATTTACAAAATAACTGTTATTCTCGGACTCCGGTTTCTTGACCCCAAATTTTTCGGGATTCAAGTTATCAATCGCTGCATTTAGATGATAACAACAAACATCGGAAATATCATTTTATCGAAATAATCGAAAACTACCAACAAATTACAAAAAGTTGAACGAAAAATAATTAAAAAGGAAACACTCACAACAACACAACAACAACAACACCGCTCATGAAAATTGAAATAAAAGTTGAGAATTTCAGTTTGAAAATACTTTAATTAAAGTTTCTAAGTGCCACGAAACACGCAAATAACGCCGGGCAAATGGGGAAAAAAAATTGAAACACTTAAAGTACCCAAGCCAAAATAACGGCAGATACGCGCACTCACTCGCACATATGAATGAAAGTAGTCGAATGCATGAGCTGACAGTGCACGTCCCAATTGGGTGTCCAACAAGTTTTCATTAAAAGACAAATTATTTGTAAAGAATTTTAATGAAATACAAAGAATTTTTTGTTTTGCAAAGATTTGAAGTTTTTTTTTTTTTTGTATCAGTCAACTTAGTTCTTTATCCCACATACATATGTGCTTTATTATAAGTGGGCGTTGCTCTCAAACGATCACGCCCATTTATTGTGAGTATTTTTGTTTACTAATAAAATATTAAATTCCAGATTTGAACTGGTTATCTATGCTGCAACTATTTTTATTATTATATATAAGCATAGGAAGGGGAGTTCATATGGGTTGGGTAAGTGGTTCTTGTTCGATCTTACTCCCACTAGAACTTGGAGAATAGGTGCTCATATATTAAATTTCAGATCGATATCTTTTAAACTACGACTGTAATCGCTGGGACACTTATTTATGTATATAATATCGTCATACCGACCACGCCTCCTGATGACCGTTACAAGCAACTCAATATGCCCTATGTTATGTGTTTAGTCGTGATGAAGGGTATAGAGATCCATTTGTAGCCATCAAGTCATTTTCAAATTTTTTCATCTTTTTCCACCGCTTCAGAGCGAAAGTGATATTCTTCATGTGGGGTATGAGACAAAATTACTAATCCTCGATGAGTCATCCACTGCATGCGCGAATTTATTGACTTATTTTTGGATGTTTGGAACATTTTTAAAAACAGCCGAAATCTGCAAAATTCGCTAACCAACGGAATATGCGCGTCCGCATCCTGATAACTTGATACACCTGCATTTTCTAAGCCACAACCGCCCCCCGCCCCACCCGTTTCAATTGCGCTCCCTGCCACACCATGCGGAAGCGTTCCGCAATCGAGCGATTTTCACGTTATTTTGCATAAAATTCGCATAAATTGCAAAATAAACTGAGACACACAGATACACATACACGCAGAGAAAAATAAAAAAACCATCGGGACACACACAGATACTCACGCACACTTATTTACAGCGCCATAAATAAATTATTATAAACTATCGCATTTGCACTTGAATATTTCAGTGTTGCCAACAAATTTTTTTTTATTGTTGCATGCATGTGTTTCGTTCACATGTTTTGCGGCCACTGTTATTATTATTGTTGTTGTTGCTATTGTTGTGGCACATAATCAACATCAATTTTGCATACGCCAGTTCGGAGCCATCGATATCGATTACTAACTGCAAAATTACATTGAACTTGTGTGTGTACATGTGTGTCTGTTTGAGCTCATACCCTATGCGGAATCAGACCTATCCCGAGTCAGGCACGAGACTGTCCATTTGTGATAGGGACCTGTTGAGTGTCGATTCTTTTGTATGAAATGGACCTATCCCTTTTACATGGGCTTGTCATTGGTAGGAACTAATTGCCAGCCGCTAGATACCTTTGTACCTATTCCAGGACCAGTTCACAATGATATGTCCTCGAACTGTTTCTAAACAACCTGTCACAGTTCCGATCGAAAAACGACTACTCTTTTACTAATCCTTAAATAAAAAAAAAATGTTTTTATTACTTGTATTTAAATGTTTGTATTTATTTTTAAAAGTATATAACATTTACAAATTGATTTTCTTACTGCTGCCTCCACATCTAAGATCTGGTCATTGTCACTCACGGCATCTAAAATTACAAGAAACATCCATCCGCAGATTAGTGTACATACAAAGTTAAGTTTGCATTTTAATTAATATAGCTTACTATAAAAAATGTCGTAAAACTTTTTAAAATCCTTGACGCGTTTTTTCCATTAGCTCGTCTGTCAGAACACATTCCAAAATGTTGAGAACATCATTGCGGAAGATTACCTTGATCGCGATAAACTTTTCATTTTGGATGAAAGTTTCAAGAAAGTTATTATTAATAATATATTCACATTCAATATATTTACCTATGAATTCTTGTTTAATGTCATCCTGGACCTCCTCAAGCCATTCCTCATTGAAAACCATGACATTACGTCCGGTGCATCTGTTTCCATATATTTCTGGCAAACATTATTAGTAGTCCTTGCTACTAATATTTAAATTGTTAATTTTATTTGATTTAAAACTGAATTTATTCAGAATTCATTTTGAAATTATTTCACAACTCACAGCTGAAAATCAACAAAGCCGATCAGTTTTCCGCAGTACGCCTTCAATAACGACAATTGACGGCGGTTTCATAATCGGCTAGAAAATAACATATAAACCAGCCGAAAATTAAAAAAATACTCGGCGGATTCTTAGTCGTTTCTCAAACGATTTAAAAGCAAATCGTGTGCAAGAGCGCAAACACGAACAGTTATTGCCGAAGACAACGCAGAGCAGAGACGAATCGAATCGTCAACGAATTGTCTCCTTCTGCATTGCTATGGTCCAATCCCGCGACAGGTCCTACAGTATCTACCAAGAGACTTGTCCTCTTCTGCATCCCTCTGCATCTCTTCGGCCAAATTCCGTGATAGGTGCTATTGTATCAATGCGAGACCTATCTCTTTTGTCGAACTGCTACCAGTTTCCCCGCAGGGTACGAATACCCGTATGCACACACATTTACAAATGCAACTTAAAAAGGTATTATAAAAAATTTATTTTTTTAATCATAAACAAATTAAAGATATTAGGTATTTATTTTAATTAATTTAAGACTTCATTTTGTCAGGCATAATTTTTACATTAAGAAAATATTAACAAAAAACAAAAATAATCAAGATTGTTTTATTGGCCTCTTCTTTTAGACAACATATCCGCATTATTTAGCAATTCTTCTTTTTTTCTTCTTTTCCAAATCTGTCCATTTCCTCTTCCTACTCTGACTGACAATTTTACACGATTTCTTTATACGCTCGTAATTCTACCTAACTGTTTAAAATTGTCTGTCAAATGTTTTAGATTTTCTTCAAATGTTTTAGATTTTCCATCTACCTGGACTTAAGTGACACTCAATTCCTAAGAAAATGTATATCTTTACATACCAAAACTTGAGGGTTCACGTGAAATCTACCTGCCTTTAATACACTACGAAATCTGTGAAATTTTTACATCTTGCGTACTCGATGAATTACTATATAAGTCATCTAGAGCCGATATTGTTTATCAGTTCATTACACGAGTTTCCAAGCAAAACACACGCTTTCACTCAACGTTATTAATATCTAAAATCTAAAATCCAAGTATTCAACAAAATGTCGTCAGCGCGTTTATATGTCGGTGGTTTACCGAGCGACGTTCGCGAAAGAGATTTAGAGCGCTTTTTCGGTAGTTACGGTCGCATAAGCGAAATCATCATCAAGAATAGATTTGGTTTTGTGGAGTTTAAAGATCACCGCGATGCTGACGATGCAGTCTACGAACTCAACGGCAAGAGGCTGCTCGGCTGCAAAGTCTCAGTTGAGCTAGCCAAGGGTAAGGTTCGCAATGGGCGTCGTGACCGTCATGACGATCGACATGATTCTCGTCGCCGCTTCAATGGCCGTGATGGTGATCGCAACAATGAAAGACGTGGACCGCCACAGCGCTCCGAGTACGGTTTGATTGTGTCGAATCTGTCGAGTAGAACCACCTGGCCGAATCTGAAGACTTATATGTGCAAGGCTGGTGAAGTCGGATATGCGGAAGTACGTCAGCACGGTCGCAATGAAGGCCTTGTGGAATATGTTTCGTTGTCCGACATGGAAAATGCTTTGGAAACTCTTGATGATACGGAATTCGAAGGACGTCGTATACGCTTGACCAAGCGCCGGTCCAGCAGACGCAGTGTCACAGAGTCTCCGGCACGTAAACGCTCTCGTCGCTCTGATTCGCATTTGTCCCGCTCGAGGTCGAGGTCACGCAAATGCTCTGCTCAACGAGGCGAACGTTCGCATTCACGCAGTGTTTCTCGTCCACGCAAAGAGACTCGCGGACGTTCCGAATCGTTGGATAAGCAATCCCGTGCACGCATAAATTCTCGGGAACGCTCTGAATCGTTGGAGAAAAAGTCTCGTTCACCCAGAGATTCTCGCAAACGATCCGGATCGTTGGAGAAGAAGACTCGTTCACTCAGAGATTCTCGCGAACGCTCCGAATCGTTGGATAAAAAATCCCGTTCACGCAGAGAGTCTCGCGAACGCTCCGGACCATTGGAGAATAAGTCTCGTTCACGCAGAGATTCTCGCGATCGCTCCGAATCGTTGGATAAAAAATCCCGTTCACGCAGAGAATCTCGCGAACACTCCGGATCGTTGGAGAAGAAGTCTCGTTCACGCAGAGATTCTCGCGATCGCTCCGAATCATTGGATAAAAAATCCCGTTCACGTAGAGATTCCTGTAAACGGTCGGCATCGCCTAATAAAAAATCGCGGTCACGCTCCACAAGCCGCACGGACTCAAACGTTCGCGCTCCATCGATTGAGAACAAATCAAGCAAACCTTTGGACTCGCACAAGGACGTCAACTCTGCCAGTGATTAAACGACGCATTGGATTTTTTTTCTTTTTCGTTCTCAACATAACCAGTGATTTTTTTTATTTTTTATTTCTTAGAAATACTTCTGTACTTTTTAAAAATGTTTTACATTTTATAGTGCTCCAAAAAAAAAAAAATACTTCAAAAATTTAATAAAAATGATTAACTTTATAAAATTTGGTGTTTTCACTTTTTATTTTTGGATTTTATGACATTAACATTTGACCTTGTCATCTTTAAATAAAGCTTTAATTTGGTAAACTTTTTCAAGGACAAAAAATATGTTGGTTCTTCTTTTCTACTATCCTAAGATATTCGGAATACCGCCAGCTGATTTTCGGCAGTCAGAATATATCCACATGACAGTGACTGTCGCTCTCAAGACTGTCGTTTACAAACCACGCCTACGAAATGTGTTTCTACAATGTTCGGTTTTAAAGTAAACAACCTTTACAGTTGAAAATAGTAAAGTTTCACCTACAAAACTTCATAATTTAATAACAAATCTTTAATGTAAAAAGAAACATAAACTTTTTGATACTTCCCCGGAAGTAAAGGACAAAAAATTGTATAACGACAAACAAATTTAATAACGCCCGCCTTAACGCCGCCGGCAGCTATTATAAATTGTGTATTTCTTTTGATTGATATTTCGTCATTTTAATTGCAGCATAATACGTTGGCGCACTTCACTGGCAACCAACGAATCTCCCCCCCCAACCCCCGAATGGGGTTGTACTATATGAGGGCCCCCAAGACATTTTACCATAATTACGCAGAAAGCAGAAGAAAAAATAACCACTGTACAATTAACATTACTTAAATACACATTAAGGTTAAAGACGTTCATTTCTTTGCGGTTTTGCGGTTATTTTAAAAAAAATTACAACCAAAATACACACACACACATACACCACAATTTGGTGTACAAAAAAATTGCGTGACGCACAAAATTTGTATTTGCACACGCACCGCCCTCCAAAAAAAAAATGTATATATAAAAAAAAAGTACAACAACACAAGTCTACAGCATACTGTGCTTTAGGCCATGTTGGCACCGGAAAGCGGCAAACAGGCAAACGGGCAACCCCTGTACGCAGGGCCGTATCTAGGAATTCTTGCGCCCGGAGCAAGAGTGGATATTGTCGCCCTTTCAAAATATTTTTAGAATGCAATTTTTTTTATGAAATTGTACTTTGTTGAAAGTTGAAAAATTTTCTAAAATTTTACAGTACATTTTCTTCATGAAAGCAGATGTAGAAGCAAAAAACAAAACAAAAAAGTACTAACTTAAAATATTGTAAATGTCGCCCTAAAGTTTCTTCCACATGCCGCTCTTACAAAGTGGCGCCCAGGGCAATTGCCCCCTTGGGCCCCCCGCCCTAGATACGGGCCTGCCTGTACGTAGTATGAAAAGCAGCTGATAAAAAAACAAAAGAAAAGAAAAGAAATGTGAGGTATGAAGCGAAAATTCACTGAAAACGGAAGAGAAATGAAAATAAACACTGTAATTAAGTTAATGAGCATTTTCAGATTTATTATTAATTTTTGTTTTTGTTTTTGCTGGTTAAATTTTTGTTTGTTGTTGTTATTGTTGTTGTTGCTTTTATAGTTGATATCGTCCTTCGTCCTGTTGTTCTTGCCAAATTGTGCAATAAGCGTAAATTTGCTTGTGGATAAATTGAAAAAAAAAAGAGACCGTACCCAATCCTAAATTGGTTTACCTATTAAAAGGTTTGTCTATAATTCTCAACGTGTTGATCTGTTGCGCCAGCACACAAGAGTTTCGCAACCACGGCTAAATTCAACGATTTATTTATTGCACCAATTGATTTCCCATTTCCACCTCATTCTAATGATTTGGCTTCATTGGTCTATTATTCGTGCCCAAAATCAAAAAGATGGCTCATCAATTAAAAAGTTCAGGTTGTGTGAGGAGATCATCGACGCCGCGGAGGAGTATTTTGTAGATCTTCCGGAAAATTACTTTTTGATTCCGTTCAAAAAGTTGGAAAATCGCGGGAATAAGTATATTAACTTAAAAGGTCTACATTGAATTAAATAAAAATAAAAAAAACATGATTTCATTCCCAAGGAGGTTACTTTTCCCCTATTAAATATTATTAATATCGATTACAAGTTAATTTTTGCCAAATGGCCAAGTGGGAACTTAGTGCTCAGCATTGAATTATCATTGTTTTCTTGCTTGGGCACCTGCATCGACACTTCGCGTTTGTCGAGCCTCCTCCGTCCGGTCTGACGTCCGGTCATGATGTTGCCTGTACATTTGGGTATCAGACCCTGCTCGGCTAGTCGCCTTTGGTACATGCAAGTGAATATTATATAAATCTGTCCAAAGATATAAACTGCATAGCAATAATGCTTCTTTTTTTTATGGTATGAGACGCTCGGGTTCCTGCACAATTTCTTTGGGGTTTTTCACATTTTCTTCCGCGTTTTGTAATTTTAAAATTTTCTTTTCCATTTTTAATCATCTGCCTAAGTTTTCGACCTTCTAAATAAATGACTTCCAGGATCATGAAAGAATTTATTTATTTTCTACCTTTCAATTAAATTGAAATACCTTTTATTAAACTGGAATAGCTTCCAGGTAGAAATGTTCGTACCCAAATATTTAGATGTCGGTCTTTTGGCTTTTTTTGAATATTTTAAATTGCAAAATAAATATTTTTTTGAAATATCTGCCTAACGAAAGGTTCAGGTAGACCCAGTCACTATCTTCATTAGTCTTTTTTGTTGTATGCCTATAAATATTTATTATGGAACTTTTGGGCTGAAGGGTGCATTATCGGCTGAGCAACCTTTTATTCCACAATTCCTTTAAATTTTCAAAATTCTAAAAACAAAATTGTTGTTGTTTTTATTGCATTAATAGTTGCTACTCAAACATTTTAGTACAAATATATTTAATATATATATACAATACATATATCCAATATAAAATACAAACCAAATTCCAACAATAAATTCAACGACTCAGCCTCGACTTTTACTCCATATCAAAATCCTAACCCAAAGTCAACAATTTCTCATACTTCAAAATGTCCGTTAAAAAAAAAAAAGAAAGAAGAAGAAACTTAAACTCAAATTAAATTGTAAATCATTTGGCGGGCAGCAAAGCAGCAAAGCAAACATATAAAAAGCGGACAAATTGTTTTTTAATTTATGTCATCAAGCAATCGAGCGCCAAAGGCACCGACCAAAGGACCTTCATATCATGCGCGCGGCTCATATGTGAGCTGGTACACTATGTGTATGTGTATGTGTGTGTGTGTGGGAGACTATATGCGGGGGCCACCTTTAGGCCGTCATGTGGGCACTAAATGAAACGACTTTGACACAGCGACGGCCGCACTGGAGACACATTCGACAACCAACGATGTCGTACGGCGCGCTGCGCTGCGCTGCGGCAATTTGCCATTTTTAGCCAAAGTGATTATTCGTTTTGACATTTTTAAGTCGCTCCTAATAAAAAAAAAAAAAAACAGAACAGCGCTGCAAGCGAACTGCCAAGGACATTAACTTTTGGCGGCTTGTGGCTTTCTTTGGTTGTGTTGTTTTTTTTTTAAATGCTTTTTACGAGACCTCATAAAAATTTACTGCTTACAAATGCGCCAAATGGATAAGCAGTATACTTTGTGGTATGTTATGTTTGTGAGCGGTAGAAAAGCAAAACTCGGCGATGTCTATTTTTGTATTATTTTAAACTAAAATTTCAAAAAATTGTATCGAAAATGCTTCGAAAAGTTTATTTATTAAAAAGTTCGATAAACGTTTCAAAGAACTTCTAAAGTTCATTCAAAAATCGAATAAATTCATTACAGCCTTAAATAAGCCATGAAGTTAGGCGCACAAATATTATTTTTAAATCCGTTCTAAATGTGCGCCTAAATATATGCAATGAAATTTGATGCTTTGTTCTTTTGTGTTTGGCTTTATTAAAAATTAAAGCCACACTCATTACGAACACAAACGCATGAATACACATCTACAAGCACATACTACACTCACAAACCTACATGCAGCTATGTATGTACATATATACCAGCACCCACTAGGAAAATTGGCTTTTTTAAATTACTTGCCACAAAATTTCAAAATAAAAGAAAATAATGAAAAAAATAGAATTCGTATGACTTTTGTTTAATAAAATTCGATCATTGCAAGGAAATTTATTTTTTAAACGAACTTAAATTCTTCTTATTTTTGAATTACATTTCGTATAATTATTTTTCTTTTAATTTCATTTAAGATTTAAAAATATTTTTTTTTACATCAAAAATTTGTTACTGTTTTTGAATTTGAGCCGTTTTTAAAGTAAATCGATATTTAAATAAATTCTCAATCAAAATGTTTATGGACTAAGTTCTACTTAAATCGCTTTCGTGATAATAGAAAGACTCGAGCAGGATTCACGCTTATGTTTAAGAGTGATTAATTAAAAGTACAATAACTTATACAAATGATTCGAAATACAACTCAAAAAATACTCGAAACTGATCAGAAAAGCGGGTTATAAAAGACCCTTCAACAAGAGTCGCGGCTAGGGTATAATTGTCTCCCAACAAAAGAGTCTTATGATTAAAAAATGAGCGCATTTATGACTGTTTAAATCTCGCAGAGGACTCAAAAGAAACTCGAATATTCTATAACTTTTCGAAAATAAATTTTATATTTTTTTAAATGCAACTTACGAAAATATTTTTTATTTTGTATATCCTAATTGCGTTATTTAAAAAAAAATCTATAAAAACTTGTACGCCTGCAAATGTTTTCCTACTGGGCAACACCGTGTCTGCACTGATAGTACAAAATAGTGTCGATGTGGTTGTTATAATTACCTTTCTGTCGTTGTTCTTCTTCTTCTTGTTGTTGTTGTAATTGTCGGTGTTGTTATTTCTGTTGTTGAAGTTGTTAAGTAATTGTTTGCCATTAGTTAAAATGTTTTCATTTTCATTTTGTATCCGTATTAATCGTTGGAAGGAACAACAACAAGAAGAAATAAAAAAGGAAAAGAATCAATTCTGGTTAGGAAAATATTTGTGTGATTTAGTTGAATGATTAACATTTTCATTACAAACATACACCAAGATAGTTTCAACATACATACTACATGAGAAATATTAATGCTCATCTATACGCACACACACATAGACTGGCTTAATTACTCCAGCTGTGTGTGTGTGTGTGTGTGAGTGTAAACACATCCTCGCCTCATTTGAACGCGCAAATGAGTTTTTCTATTGCTTATTTTCCACCTTTAGGAGGAAGAATATTCCTGATAGTTTCTTTTCAAATTAGTTATTGTCATCTCTGCGTGTGTATGTGAATGTGTGTGTATATTTGTATGTATATATATTGTATATATATATTTGTCTGCGTGTTAATTTAGTTTTTTTTTATTATTTATTTGACAATTCCTGCGGGGAAGTCTAATTCTTTTCTTATTTTGATGTTTACTTGTAGTCGTTTTGTTTTCAAATACATGTGTATACATATTTGTATGTATATGTGTGTCATGCTTAATTAAGCTTTCTTTTTTATTGGCGTAATTAGGCAACACTATATTCTGTTATTGTTGTTGCTGTTGTTTATGTTGTTCAAGAAATGAATCCCTGATTAATTACTGCGCTGTTGTTGCAAAAGGATATCGTTACACGTTGTTTAAAAGGACTTTCGTTGGACTGAGCAATGGACACTAATGAAGAACATGTTTGCACTTAGATAAAACGTTTAGACGCTCACATATAAATGGCATTGTCTGGCCTTTAACTTGGTTTACAAAGGTTTACGGAATTTTGTGTTTATCGAAACAATTAGGAGACATACGAGTATACTCATAGTCTAATAAAGTTCTTACTTCAATTTAGTATCAACTTTATTCGGCAGTTAGTATAATGATTTGACATTATTGAATTGATACTAAAATATAAATTTAATTTGACAATGAATATGCGTCTCTGTGTTATTAAGATTCAGGTTCATTAGCAATTTATTTGTAAGCTTTAATGTCAGAGAATATGTGAAGCTTAACCCTTTGAGCTTAAAGCTGTATGACAATTTCGGCTTAATCGTAGCGAAAATTCGAATTATTCATAGAAAAACTTCAAAGCTTCTTTGATGCAAAACATGAAGCTTTTTCTATTCTGCTTTTGATTTTTCATTGCAGTCTTGTGAAATTCTCATATAACTTAAAATGAAAAGGTAAGCGTTAAAAGGACTCATACAATTTACAAAACACTTATGATTAGGATAGTATGGCGAACTCCGAAATGCATTTTAAAGTTAGTTAGAGTTAGAGTTGATGTGGGCTGGTATGTGACCATAGCTCTCAGTCCTCAAGGACCATTGTGCTGTACCCACGATAGTGTCGAAATAAATAGTAGAGATACACGAATGAAGTGTTTGGCTGGGAGATAAGAGATAAGTTCATACACTATTCCCCAAACTTCTTAGTTTCACGGATGAATTTCAGAAGATTAGGGATAGGAAGAGTATTACTGTTATTTATACTCACCAAATCACTGCCCAGTAATCGCAGTCTCGCTCTTGCAAAAGCCGGACACATTCAGTGGCAATGTTCTGAAGTGTCTTCGTTCTCAAAGCAGGACAGACAAATTGGATCGATGATGACGCCCATGTTGGTCATATGTTGACCACATGTATTATGCCCCGTGATTACACCAATCAGTACTTTTAGGTCATTTCATTCCTTCTTAGCTTTAGCAGAAGGTCGGCTAATTTTCTATTTGGTTGTTTCACGAAACACTTGGTGGTTTTGTTTTTGCAGGAGTTTAGGTCGGACCACCTTCTAGTATGAATCGAATCCATGTAGTCTGCCCTGCAATTCAGTGTTGCTGCAATTTTAAAATTTACTTCTAAAGCTTTTGTTCGCAGTAGAAATAATTTTCTTGAGACGGACAAATTTAGGTATTTTTAAGTTACCCAGCTGGAATTATTTCAATATTGTCATATAATTTTAATATGAATATTTTTCCAAGATCTTATTCTTTTCAATTTGTCCATTTTTTGGGTTTCGCCGACGAGAAGTTCTGCGCCCGTACAGGCATTTTAGTGACATATTTCTCTTTCTTTTTTAAATAAGAATTTGTCATTACTTTTTCTATTATCCCAGAGACTAGTAACATAATTTAAACAATATTAAAAAAGACTAATTACCTTCAGTCTTAAAGTGTCAGCAAATATTTAAAATAAGCCCCTCAACACAAAATCCCCCGACAAAACTCATAATCTTGGCATTTAACTGATTTCGTACGTACAAAAAAGGACAACATCCAAAAACAAAAACAAAAGCAATTAATTAATTAAACAAATTATATTTGCGTAAACTGTGACACTTTATGCTGTGATGCTGTGATGCTGCTGCGATGTTGCTGATAATGAATTCATAAATTCACCGGCGCGTCCCACTCTCACAAAATTTATGCTTTATTAAATTCCACGAATTTGTAGCCAAGATTAATTAGTCCTGCGGGGTGTGCCTCGCACGACGCCCACATGCAAAACACCGCAGCGATACAGACACATGCACTACCGAAATTTTGTCATCATAGAACTTCGACGGCATATGTGCATTTGAGTGTGTGTATGTATGTGTGTATGTTGCACAGCATTACAGTTATCTGTGTGTTAGTGTGTGTGTGTGTGTATATGTTTGCGTTTAAGTTATCGCGCCGCAACCTAATCAGAAAATTGAAAATGACATTTTACAATGGGCGACAGTTTCCGCTGCGACAACACGGCGACTGTTGAGCAGCGGCGGCGATGGCGGCGGCAGTTCACGGAAATTTAATAAGTTTTAAACGTGCGTTTCAAAACTTCAAATTGATAGCGAAGTTGTGGAAGCGAAAGTTTGCCGAAAATTGCAGGGTGGGCGTGTTTATTTAAAAAATGATTCAGTTCCTTTAATTTTGTACCCAGAGGAACGATTTTAAAATAAAAAAATGCATTTAAATCATGAAAAATGTGATCGTTATGGGTTAATTTACAACAACAACAAAACTTTAATTTACACCTAATTTCATTAATCTATCTACCTTGTTAAAAAACAACAACTCCGCTGTGACCCTGTTTTGTTTTTTGCACGCTCAACTTTTGCGAATATGATCTAAAATCTCTGGCAGCAATTCAATTAGTGGTGCTGCCATTTATCTTATTTGCACAGAAAACACACACAGACACATATGCACTTACATGCATATATGTGGACATATATAAACAAACATACGCCGACATAAATACATACATACATACACGCGTATGCACACAAACACTGATGCACTTAAAGTGTAACAGATATGCACGACGACAAAACCAAAGCCAAAGCCACGAAATGTATTCCAAAAGCAAAGCGTAGATGAGTTTGCGAAGATGTGCGCTCACCTTCACCTACATACTTACATACATACACACTGTACAAACAGGCACACACGTACACTATCACTTGCCTACAGTAATGGTTAAAACTTGATCAACTTAAATGCCAAATAGTTCACGAATTCGAAGCAGCAACTCAGAACGAAATATTACGAATAAAATTAATCAATACAATTATTTTTTAATTCCACCGACAACCGTTTTAATCGTTACAATTAACAGCATTGTTTGAAAATAAAAATTTGCAGTGCACAGCTTTCAAAAAAACTTAGCACACAATTTTTTGATTAGCTGAAATTTTCGATATTTTTTTTCAATTAATAAATTATTAAATCAAATCAAAAACTTGTGTGAAAAGTCTCTTAGAATCACAATTTATTTTTCAATTAAAAAAATTCACTATATTAATTAACACTTTTGTTTGAAATTTGTGTATTTTTTTTTAATTTAGTATGTGTTTAACAAAATATTACGAACAAAATTAATCAATACAATTATTTTTTAATTCCACTCACAACCATTTCAATTATAACAATTAAAAACTTTGCTGAATCAACAAATTGAGTTTCAATACAAAATTTCAAATTAAAAAAATTAAATTTTGTAATTTAGTCAAACAATTGTTACATCACATGAAAGCTCAGGTAAGCAACATTTCATTGAAATATTTGAGAAATAGTTCCACACAGTTTTGCCCATCACTGGTCGCGTTGACTTATGCACTGGCGCAACCAATTACGACCATGAGCTGTGCCGTGGGGTGCTTGTCAGCCTCTTTGTGTATGTGTTTGTATGTGTGTGTGAGTGTGTGTGTGTCGCAGTGTGATTGTGTCAGTTTAATAGTGTCTTTCGGAAATAGTCTTAAATGTAATTTAGATGCTTTTCAGCAAAAGCCCGAGCAGTCGCGATTTTAAAAGGATTAAGTCAAATTTAATTGTGAGTAACGCAATCCTGTTGATTTTCGCGAATTAATTGACACGGGACTATGAGGCAATTAATAGGTTTGTATTATATGGTTCTATTCTCACAAATCTCTATTCGTAATTCTTATTTTCCTTTTACTTTATTATTTTTCACAATACATGTTTCATCTATATTACTTTCCTTACTTACTAGGTTGTTAGCATTATTGTACTTGTTAATTTGTTTGCTTATTTAGTCTTTTTTAGCTTTAACTTATCTGCTTTTTATCCTCTGATATTAAACTTTTCTGCTTCGTTTTAATATATATATTCTCTTTTCCACTTGATATCCTCATGTTTCACTTTATTTTATCATCATATTTTTTTACCTATTACTTTTCATAATTTCTTCCTTCTATATCTCAATTCTTCTATACGAGTATATCTACTTCTAAATTGTATAGTCTCTCATTGTACTTGCATATCATTCTGTTAGCTTTTTTCTTCAATACTCTCTATTTTCAGTTTTATAATCCAACTTTTTATTAGATTCCTTTAAACGCGAAAACCGGAAAACTTAAAAAAATCTCAAAAAGTTTTAAACCTCTTTTGGGGAACTTACCTTTTTAAGACCTCGAGAACATTTGTGAAATTCAGCAATTTAACAGTTCAGTCAGCTGTTTTAAACTAACAGCTGTTTTTTATAAGTGTTGCCTTATGTTGTTTTGATTTTTAGCAAGTATGTCAAATATTTATTACAAAACAATTTTTTTTATGGTTTATTTTTTACGAGTTTTAAAGCAAATATTGATTTACTTTTATAATTCCAACATTGTATAACCTAAAGTAAATAAGTTCACATTTTTCATGCCATTAATAGTTTTTCTTTACATACAGACAACAGTGGCACCTTTTCGAAGTTGAATTCTCGACTTAAATATTCGCCTAGAATATTTTCGAGGCACGCGAAAAATATGTTTCGTAAAATTTTTGACAGTTCTTTTTCCAGGCTCGAAAACTTTCGAGGTTTTTTTTTCGTGTTTAAAGAAATTCCCTTTTAATTATCTTTCACTTCACCATAGTTTTTACTTATTTTCTCTTTTTCACACTATATATCGAACTTTTTATTTACTTCTTGGTTTTTGCTCCTTTTCTCTTTCGTTCCACTTCTGTGATGCACTTTTCTCCCCCAAATCCGCCACACATTAAACTCAGTACCCAAACGGGCCAACAGAAAACGTTGCCATACCACATTTCTAAACCGTGTTTAAATACCGCAAGCCGATTACCACACTCCGTTGCAAATGTATGTAAACACTAAATTAAATCAGCCGAAATTCAATTAACAATCGCACTCACATGATTTATTTAAACAGTTCTCGATTTGAGTAAATTATAATTTATTTTTCAAATATTTCGAATTATTTCGAACGATTTAAAAAAGTATTGCAAGCGTTTATTTTTTTTATCGCAGCAATTCAATTTAACATTTCACGCGCGCGAGCATTTCATTTCAGTTCGCGCCGCTGCAGCATATCAATTCGCATAGATAAATAAACAAACAAACAAAAGTTGAGCGAGCGACGGCGGTCGGTACAGCGCCGGGACGACAGTGGTGGGGCGGCGGCAGTGATTCTCAACATAATTGTTAATTAAATTTTTGTAGCGGCAGCAAAATCAAAAACCAGCTCGAACAAGCGAAATGACAATAGCAAAAGTAATATTAATAATAATAATAATAATAATCAAAAGTAGTCCGACTGAACACGTTTGCTGAAATGGTGACATACAAATAACAACAACAACAACAACAACAATAATACAATAATAAAAAAAATGTTGCTCACGGCAAATGTGTCACGTTTTTAATTAAATGCCACTGAACGGAATGAATGAATGAATGAATGTGCGAAATGAATTGAAATTGTCCAGGACCAAAAACAATTTAATAACGCATTATCAATATTCGAAATGGACGGACGAACGAACAAATCGACCTGTTGCCTTGCGCCAATTAAAGTAAAACCCGCTTTAATTTAATTAATTTTTAAATACTCGAATACGCACCTAAAAGTATGCTACATCAGCATGTAGAACATTAAAGTGTCGCAATCATTTTTGGCATACAATTTTAATTGCTTTACGACATGTTTTGCTGCTTGCTGTCGGTCTCTCTGTTTCCTACTACTACTACTACTACTACTACTACTTTTGTTCTTTGTTGTTAACAACACTCTTGGCGTACCGTGTTGCCACCTGCATTATTTAAGGCGTACATCTTTTGCGCTCCGTAACGCCCCCTTCTGACGTTTGCCTGTGTCCCAGTGTCAGCTGTTCGTGTTCACAGCATAGGGCACAATTTTACTGTATTCGGTGCTTGTAATTTTTCAAGTGCGTTTGTATGTGTGAGTGTGAGTGTGCGTGTGTATGTGTGTGTGTATGTGTTTCAATTTTAAAGTTTTAATTTCGATTATGCTGGCAATCGTTGTAGTTATTAAATATACATGCTCGCATTTATGTAAGACATTTTCGTATGTATGTATACACCTAAAAGTATGCAACAGTCGCTAATGATAAGTATTTAACCGGTTGTAAATTATACGGTGCATGGTTGGTAGTGCAGCAATTTGTAATTATGTAACGATTTAGTAAATACAAACTGAATTTTTTAAACACCAACAAATGTTAAGTTGTATAATAGAATCGATGCATGAAATAAATCCGTCTACTATGTTGGAATAGCAGAGCCCATGTGGATTGCGAGTTTAATAAGACATTTTAGAGAACTTAAAGGCGCGGGTTGTCTTCCGGAGTATTGAACTAGTTATTATAAATACAATCTAAAAACAAAGAAGCTATTCTTTCAGTACTACGGAGCACTCCTTCTAGCTGAATTTAGAAATAGGTCCGATGAGCGTCCAAACTATTCATTCGATTGTGATGAAATATTGGGCAAGGACTGTGCTCACATGTCGAGAAGGTTTTGAATTAAATTTACTCTGCCACGCCCAAGTCTTAAGCAAACAAATTGTGAATTTAAGTAAGAATATTGTAATTTTTCTCTAATATTGGCATCTTAGTTTGTTTGGCCACTGTCGAGAACTTCTCCAATAATAAAAAAAAGCTCTCTAAATAAATTGAGGTGAGTTCGCTCAATTTGCGTTTTCATTTCTACTTTCCTAACCTTATTACTCAACATGAATATTATTAAGAAATTAGAGAAAATTAATGATATTTCTTTTTTAAATAAATTTCATTAAAAAAGAAATAAAATTGTGATTTTTTAAATATATAAAACAGGTCTAAATTATTATAAAATGTGCGATTATCATTAATGATAAAAATCTCAAAATAAATTGAGGTGAGTTCGCTCAATTTGAGTTCTCATTTCTACTCTCCTAACCTTATTATACACCATGAATATTATTATGAAATATTTCTTTTTAAAATTAATTTCATTAAAAAATAAATAAAATTGTATTTGTTTAAATATAAAACCAGTCTATATTATTTAAAAAGGAACGATTATCATTGATGATAAAAATAAACAATCATAAGCTCACATTTTAAAGTTTATATTTACTTTAGTTTTAAATTATCTTCTTTTTTTTGTCAGCTAAATAGAAACATCCACAAATTTAAACGCCAACAATAAAATATGAATTGCTTTTCACCACCACAAACAAATCAGCACACACTCAGGCATACACACACACAAACCAAGGCGAAGGCACTACAGTAAATTACCCAATTGCGTAACGACGATGTAGTCAGGTGCCCACCAGCAAAACCAAACCGCAAATAAAAGAAAGAAAAAAAATTGGAAAACAATTCGAAAAGTTATTTGGCCACAGAACAAGATAAAATTCAACAACAATTATAATTGCTTCATTGCATCAAAATAATTAATAACCAAAGCAGTCAGAACACTCGCCCTCGCCGTAGCACCGAAAGAAGAATCAAAAGATGAAGAAGACACCGAAGCAGAAGCAGTTGGAAGCAGTTTGAAGTTGCAGCAAATATTGCCCAGAACAGATTCTGTAAAATTGCATAAATACAATAATAAAAGTTTTATGGAAATTTGTTTGTTGGCAAATGAATGAATCAAGACAGAGAGATGAAAAGTGATTGCCGGAAAATTTTGTCATTGATATGCAGAGCACAAGTTTGGGGGGGGGACAGACTGGGACTGGGACGGACTACGACGACTGGCATGTGCCTTCGCAACAAATTTGAGGAAATTGGAAATTGTGTAAAATCTGTGTAAAAGGTGAATGACATTCGCCATATTGATTTGAAATTGCACAAATACTGAATACTGCGATTCGAAATTAAAGCATTATTTTACATTTTTGATTTATTGCCGCAATTGTTGAAGCACTTGTTGAGAAAGTGTTGCGTGTTTACAGGCGCAGGGTCTATTTATTTTTCAACGGCAATTAAATCTTAATGCTGCTTTGGTTTAGTCTTTAAAATTATTCAAAGCATAAATCATACTTAAAATATTAATAACACTTGCAGGGAAACAGACAGATTTTCTTTTTCCAACGCAGTCTGCAATTTTTGGGCAAAAAGTGGTTGAAGGATATCCGGTGATTATTGCCTTTTTATTAACAGCTTAACTTGGCTCTGTTAAGCGTGCAGAGTCTGCAAACTAGACACTTAGCACTTTCTAAGAAATGGTCATCAATTTTAGATTTTAAGACGACAAAATGCGTTTATTAACTTTTTTTTTTTAAGCCAAGTCATCGATTTTTAGTCGAAATAAAAATTTACAACATACCGGCCTAATATCCGCCTAACTACCAGCTTAGGGCTACTTAATTAAAACCAGCAAAAATTATTTAAAAAAAGAACGAAGTACATTGAATATCTAAGACATATTTCTTTTTACCATGAAGATTTAATAAGCTTAAAATCCTGGCATGGTTTAACAACCTGGCCAGAGTTTATACCCAAACACAGATTACTGGTCGTGGCAGTAATTTAAAGCATTAAGCAGGAATTTATTTTTTTTAAGAAATATTAAAATTTATTAAATTGAAGATTTTACCAGCTCGTTTTATTTTTGATATACTACCAAAACTTTATAGTCTTCTGCCGAAAAGAGAAGTGTATTCAGAAACATGCCATTAATCCAACCTTTGGCAATGAAATGTACAACGAAATTCTTCTGGAGATGCAGAACATTCAACAAGTTGTCTGATGTCGTACACCATTTTCGCGTCAGCAGCTTGTCCAGGCAAAAGATTTGCAACTGCAAAGAGACAAAAAATAAACTAAAGATATCAAATTTGGATTTCAAAATTCATCAACTTCGACTACAACTCACCAGATGACAGTGATAGGCAAAGAACCGCTTCGACGATGGCACCAACTCATCGGCCAGACTCTGTTGTATACGACAGATATCCGTCGATAGTTGGGTGAATATAAGCGGACACAACAGCGATCCAAAGACCCCAACCACAGCCGCTGATGAGTACTCCTCCTTCATATTATTCCCTGCATATGAGTACAGGTTAATGCTCCACGAGAGCGAAATAATGTCCGTAACCAATGTTGTTACAATAATGGGACTGATGAAGCTTTCCAATTGCAGATGCAACGTCATGAGATCACCATAGAAACGCAAACGCTTTCGAAGTCGACATGACGTACGAACTTTGCCGTGTCAGGTGAATTCCATTTTATGGGCTTGATAGTAAAAAGCGTGCAGTATTAAAACGCCAATGACAGCGGCCGTGGACAGAATCAATGTGATCATTATAAATGGCAACATAAAAACAAAACTTATCACGCTAAATAGTTTTAGAAACTTTAGAAAGTATAGATCCAATACAAGGAATCTCAAAAACAATATAACGAATATGAGCCAGTTTTCTTTTAGGCCATTATCGGCATATAGCTCTACAAATACACAGTGGATGCGCGCAAAGTCATCCAGCAGCGCCTTCAAATGCATCACACGAAATCTGTAGATATACGAAATGTACACAACTGGATAGATCTGCATCACAGCGATAGTAACTAGAGCAATCTGATAGATACAGGCTAAGGTTTTGCGATAATTTATACTGATCTCGGTTAGAATGACCTCCAGCAAAATGTAGAACTCAAAGGCCAGAATCAAGACAATGAATAACGTCAGGGGTAACAGCAAAAATAGATGTACTCTTTGTTGTAGACGTTGCAAATGCTTTTTCCGCTTGAAAATACAACTCGAGCGATTGTAGACGAATATGTTTAGGCCCATTGCTATGGTAATGAATTCCAATAAATTTAGGCAACTCCTCAGAGGCGACATCTGGACAGTGGTATGGTAGGAATTAAACTAAACCGTAATGCTTTTGGAAGCATTTAGTATATTACAATAGTAATGGAAACTACCCAGTCGTCATTTTCGTAGGCGCTTCTTAGACGAAGCCCTTCTGACTGCCCTTCTAGAGAAGGCGTAGTGGAAGGTGTAACTTAAAATGGCTTCTGTTGCAAAGCAAAACCCAGGTTGGAATGCGACAATGACGAGCCGATGACTTGTAAAAAAATAAAATATGAAAATATGTATTTAAAAACAATTGCGTCTATGCAGAAGTGTGCCACAACCCAACAGTTTACGAAACTCTAAAATCTTTGAGGAAGCCGAGAAAACTTCTCACGCGCCCATTAAAACTCTTTATAAATAAGTGGTAGTTCTGGAGACGGTGGAAGAAAGCAAGCAATTAAAAAGTGTTTTTAAACCACCTTCTCAAAGTACTCCTTAAGGAAGGCCAAGTTACAGTCCTGCTCATGGAAAGGAAAACAGAATTCCTTCAAAAACATTCCATTTAAAAAAGAAAGGAGTATAGAAATGGGAATGGAAGGCCTCCTCTCTGCCAGGAAGGGCTTTTAGAAGCGCTTTTAACTCCTGAAATTGCCGACTGGGTATTGGCGATAATATGCTGTCATTATGTTGAAATAGTGTTTGGTAATGGAAGTAATATGCATTCAATTAGACTGAGTTATAATCTAGAAGTAGACTAAAGTTGTGTACTCGTTTGTTTGAAAGTATTCTAGGAGATACATAAAAGTAGCTAAAATGACTTTAATTTTTTTGAATGCAATAACATTTCAAAATATTACAAAACTAAGCCAAAAAAAAAAAATTTATTGATAACTTTACATGTTTGCCGAAGGCAATTATTTATACAGATTAAGTAAACCAAACTTTATTTTAAAAAAAATTTTAATTCACAAACAAAATTTTTTTTTTTTCTAAAGCGACATTTCACTTTGCACCGCAGAATTAATATCCCAAATATAAACTAAAAAATTTTAAATTAATTAAATTAACCTGTTTGCGTGTAAACAATATGCACAGGATTACAACAACAACAACAACAAAAATGATTTCGTGCTGTGACATCAATGAGTGGTATATGGATTAGCAATAAAGCCGATATACTTCAAAAAAACTACACACACCATTTAAATCGAACAAACGCACGCCGACACATGCAAACACACTCACACACACACACTAATACATACACAAACAAATAAATGTCCAAATCAAATCGTGTAATACATATAAAGGCTGTATGCACCAGCAGCAAATATTGACTTAAATACTCACAAAGGACATTTTTGTTGTGTCGCTCAGTTGGCCGGCCGGCCTGAGCAGAGCACAGCAATGGCAGCATCGAAAAGTAGCACAAGACTGCACTCAGCTCGGTGCCGCTCGGTTGTTTTAAGTCGTTCGTTTTGTTTGTTTGTTGGCCATGTAACTCTAGCCATTATGTGTAGCATACTATTAGGTGCTGATGATGCTGCTGCTACTGCTGCATTTGCTGTTTTAGGCAGTACAAAGCATTTTAGTCGTCGTGCGTATGTGTTCGATTTTATTGCGTTATTGTCCTTGTGGAATTGTTTATTTGTTTTGTTGATCCTCACAAAAGAACAAATTTTATTGACTTTTAGTATGTGTGCGGGCGTTGAAAAGGACATTCACATATAAATATTTGTATATGTATGTGTTATGTTGCTCTGTGACGAACATTTTAATGATACCATCAACATCAGAAGTTGAGCTTCAAAATTTGTCGATTCATTATTTCGAATATCCTTTGATATCGGTTGGCTTCGGTTGGTTTCTTTCTTTCTTTTCTTCCATTTTTAAAATTTAATTTGGCAAATATTGCTGTGAATCCGGCCAGCTGTTAAATTGCATATGTCTATTTCTTTATTTATTATTTACCATATTTGTTTTTATTATTCGACTTGACTTTTTGTGGTTGTTGTTGGTTTGGTATTACTGTTAAGTGCACTTATATACTTTTTCTTCTCCGTTCGCTCGTTCGTTTGTTTGTTTGTCTTTTGCCCTTTTGTTTATGCTTCGATTTTTGCTAAATGTTGTTATCGGATATGTTGACTTATTGCACCCCGCAAGATATGCCAAAACGAAGTCAAGAGTTGAGTTGAATTGAGTTCAGTTAAGTTGCCAAAGCGATTTATTGCCATAGTATTGATTTATTGCGAGCAGTTGACTTTTGCATTTGCAGACTTTTTGGAGATTTAGTAATTGTTTTTCTTTTCTTTTTTCTTTAAATGCAATTTATTTTATGGATAGCTGAAAAATGTTAAATTTGAGCTAGAAATTTAAAAGCATCACATTGACTTGTCTATATCAAATTAAAATGAAAAATTAGCTGCATTATAAATAAGCCTACAAGTATGCCAAATAATTGTAAGATATTCAATATCATTGACAAACATATTCTTGCCTTGGAAATACTTTATCAATTTAAATTAAATAAAACCCAAAAATTCTAGATTAAATAAACTGCTTATATTGTAAATTAGTAATGCATATATATATAAAATAGTTATCTATATAGTACAAAATCGGAAAAGAACACACTTTCTGCTCTTGCTTCTATTTCACTTTGCTTGTTTGTTTGTTTTTCCACATCGACCAACAAGTCAACCCACCCCATCGCCCTTTCTTAGCACCGCATCTCGCCCAGCACTTGAGTATCTCATCACTTTACTATCTTTTGCGGCACGCAACCGATAAATACCAACGAGAATCCATTAAATTTGTCACAGTTAATTAAACGCAAACTTTTCGAATGCGTGCGCAATGATTTCTCTTAACATTTTCTAAAGGACATTCTCGTACTGCGTTCGGTTTCCTCAGACTGGTTCGTTTTTGAAGTTGTTTTATGACTGATTGCGATTCAGTTCACGTAAGGCATGCCCACGAAAAAATTTATCCAAAGAGAATTGTATTCTTCAGTAACATTTTAGCAGCGGAAAAATAAATTCGAATATTATCTAATTAGTTTTGAAACTCAATTTTACTTAGAGAATATATTCATATATAATAGTTAAAAATTATTTCCATATACAAAACAATTACTTATTTGTTTAAACAATTTTCAAAGCTATTAAAAAGTTTAGAAGTAAGACAAAAATTACTTTAAATTGTTCTCTGCGAATTTTTTAAATATTGATTTTAGAGATTTTTAATATCATCTATCGAAATCGATTAAATTTTTTTTCTCAATTGATTAAATTTCTTTTCTCAAATATGGAAATTGTCTCATGTACACTCCTTAAGTTTGGGAGGGGGGTGGAGGTAGATAAATGTAATTTAAAGGGTGGGCAAACCCTTAGCGCTTTTACACCTTATGCTTAAATGAAGACATTTTCTGTTTTTTTTTTGTTGTATTTATGCACCACTCAGCGGTGGATATTGGGTTTGGGCAAATGTTTGTAAAGTATAGGAGATTCTTAAGAAAGGTATAGACACCAATATCAATTATACTGATCGGAATCAAAAACTGAATCGATCTAGCAATGTCCAAGTCCATTTGTCTATATGTCTGTCTGTCTGTCAGTCCATCAGTCTGTCATCATTTTTTGTTAACACGATAACGAGTGAACCATTAGAGATATTAAACTGAAATCTAAACTAATTTCTCTTATATCCTAGATGAACTTTTTAAATGTTTGAGCCAATTCGCCCATGACCACGCCTACTATTACGAAAAACACTGATTTCTTGTTGACAATCTATCTTGAGAACTATTGGAGATATTGGATTGAAATTTTGTAAGAAAATCTTCCTTTTAATGAGAAGAACAGATTGAATTTTGGAAACGATTAGGGTGGATCCTGTTTGTTATCTCTTATTTTATGTTCAAAAGTCAGTTAGTTTGGTACAACAACGATCTAAAAGAAGTATAGGAATCTTATAAGAGCTCATAATTGATTAACAAAGCTGGTTAGTGATTGAAAAAATATTTAATATATTTTTCATACAAAATATTACTACAATTTCTTAAATCATGAACCACCCTAAATTGATTATGATATTTAATAATGTGGTCTATTTCCAATTGTCGGTATGACCGACTGTAATTTCTTACTTCTTATTTTTATTTGTGGCATTAAAGTAACTTTTACATTCGACAATCTGATTTACCATGAATGGCAGCCGGAAACCAATTTTCTTAATTGACTTATTGGTTACAACAGATTACAACCTTGGTTAAAATTTTATGTCGCAAACGATGAGGAGGGCGAGAGTTTACTTTGGTTTGTGATTACCAAAGTTTAACGTTTTGTTGATGGTGATTGAAATTGTTGGGGTGAACCAGTTTAACCAACATTTTATTTTGTGTGCAAAAATCAAGTCATTGAGGAATTCAATTTTATTAAAGGTTCTACAAAATATTTTAGGGGGAATAGAACAATTTCATAAATTGTATTTAGTTTTTGATTTAAACAAATATTTTATTTAATGTCTAGAATACTTACTTCATGTATGCATTTTAATACATAACCTAAGCTCAAGCTTTCCAAATGTTAAATATTTCCTTTCCCAAACCTTTAATAACCTTAAATCAATCTGTTTTACTTGTCTTCTTTAAACTTTCATTTAAAAAAATTACAAATGTTCTTAACTAGAAACTTCTCGCCTTAGCGCCAACTCAATTAGGTGCGCTTTACACTTTCCAAAATGGCGTCAATTACGCGCGTACCGGAAGTGACGCTTTTAATTGCATTTCCACTTGTTCTGATGTCTTTTGAATACGTAATTCCCGGCGCAAAATAGTTTCCACGACAAGCCGAGAAGCCAAAAGAAATGGCCACAGTGCAGCACTGCTGCATGCTGCATTTGTTGCTCGCCCAAGTTAAGAGTGTCCTTACTCCTTATGCCGCCAGGATGTTCGCATTGCCCGCTTGCAGGTGTTTATTTCTCAACTGCGACTTTTCACACCAAAAGGAGTTTTTATTTTTCCATGCTAGCAGCTAAACTTTGGCAAATAGCTTCGGTATTCGGCAACTTTCTTTCTGCCTATTTCGGCGTTTGTTGCTAATTGAATTACTTTGCGTCGCTCTGGCGACCGCACATAAAAACGTGCGTGAACATTCGCATTTGTTGTTGTTGTTTTTTTTTATTTTGGTTATAATATTGCTCTCCAAGGACATGACATGACATTTGACAAGGATTCGAGTGCGCGCTTCGAACACAAAAATGAAATCTTCTCGTCGAAAATAAGTTAATTTATCAAAATCCCTAAATGATAATCTCGGAGCTTTCGCAAACAATAAACATGTTTATTTCATTAACATTATTTCACATTTCAACAGCGGATTCGGATTCGTTTTTTTCACGCTTTGCTTTCGCTGCTCAAATGACTCCCAGCGGACGCAGGCGACGCAGGTTTGATGGTGGGCTCAGGTTGTGCTCAGGTTGCGTATTTTTCTTCTTCCCATTTACATGAGAAATGTTTCGCGAAAATGGTATTTTTTTTGCTGTTGTTATTGTTGTTATTGTTGTTGTTGTTTTTTTACCCAGCTTTTCTTTCGCTACATTTGCTGCTGATGATTGGGATTTTTGTGCTAATGCCTCGTGTTTTATTTTGTTTTGCATTACTTATTTTTTTTCGTGTTGGATTTTATTCTCTGGTCCCTAACATGCCCTCAGTTGTGGTTTGTTCTATCTCTACTCGAGCATATTTTTGCATATAATACAAGTTTTTTTTTTTGCTTTTCTTTGGGTTAGGGTTTGTGGCATGTTTGCATGTATATTCATGTCCTAAGTGTTTTGCTCTGTAAGTTGTAGCATTGGGTCGAGTTCTCTTCTTCTGCTTTCCCATTTTCATGGCATTTCATCATACATACGTATTCTAGCTGGTCTTGTTTTCTCCGACCCATTTGCGTTTCGACATTTCATCATTTTAACATTTCCATTTTAAATTTAGCGAATAACTTTTGTGTAATGTGGCATCCTTGGGAATAGAAATTGTTTAATATTAAATTTATGATGACAATTTGGTTGACGGTTCTGACATCAACGATTCTTAATAACTATAAAAATGCTCATTTATTCAGCAGTATCGAAAAACGAAAAGCATAAATTCAAATTTTGATCAAAGTCAAATAATTTTTAACTTATGGAAAAGATTTTCAAGCCCAAATAGCTTAAAGCTCCGTGAAACCCAGAAATGTACGACTTAAACTTTTATACGAATACAACGTACTCGTATTATTGTAATAATTATCCCTTAATAAAAGAGTTTAAAGCTTAATAAAGCTTAAAGCTCCGTAAAACTTAGAAATGTATCTTAATTTAAACTTTTATACGAGTACAACATATTCATATTATTGTAATAATTAGCCCTTAATAAAAGAGTTTAAATCTTAATAAAGCTTAAAGCTCTAATAAATAGCTTTTAAATTTTTAATCTATGCATATATGTACATTATTTTAAAAAATAGTTTCGTTTTAATATAGCTAAGAACAGTCCAAAGTCAATTGCATTTAAATTTACAAAAATTCTGAAGCTTTTATGGAAAAAATATATTTATAAAAAAAGCTTAAATTTAAAAAAAAAAAAATTAATATTACGAAAACCAAGAATATATAATGAAAAAGATTGTATTTCCATTAAACCTTAACTTCGTTTTAGAAAACCTAACACTTCAGTTAAAATTACAATTGTTTGGCAAAGCTTCAAACTCGCAAAAATATAATGTAGACAATTTAAATATTTTAAGCTCATAAAAGCTTAAACCATAGAAATATGTGAAACTTAACAAATACAATAATTCAAAATAAATTCAGCTAAGTTAAGCTTTACAAGTTTAAAGCTTTAAAAAGATTTAAACTTTTACATACTAAAACTTTAAATATGCAGTTTAGATAGAAATTAAATAAGAAGAAAATTTAAATTACTATAGAAGCAAACAAAAAAAAACTTCGCCCGTTTGTATAACATTTCAACCGCAAAGTTCATTATCCGCTCAGAAAAAACCAACAACAAAAAAACCAGCGCTGCATTCCTTGCGAGCACATCCGTTTGCCCTTCTTCATTTTTTTAATACTTTTAATTTCAATTTCAAAAATGCCGCCTCACATCAGAGGCAGTGCATCCATTGCCTGTGCACACACAGTTCGCTATTGCAAAAAAATATATATAAAATTATATATTTTTCCCAACATGACCATTTGCATGCTCGTCTGTCTGTTTGTCTGTCTGTCTGTCTGTCTGTCTGTCTGTCTGTCTGCCCAGTCTGTCTACGCTGGGCTTTGCATCATCCGTCGACGTCGACATTGCAAATCTGCATAAACAACATGAGCGGAAAAGTAAAAAACGAACAAATAGAAAATTAAAAATAAGAGATAAAAGGATATCGTAGCGCCAAGTGTACATACATACATACACACACACATACAAAAGAGCAAAAAAAAAGGTGAAATAAAACTGATTTCATTACCTTGATTAGTTGGTCTCTTCAAGTTTGCGCGAGGGATTTTTCACGGTTTTCGACCGGAAGTCGCTGCCAGTGTTTACACCGCATCCGGGCATCCTCAGTCCAATTTCCTCAGCCAGTCAGTCAGTTGGGGGTCAATGCAAACATTAACCTCATTAGGATTGCATTAAAAATAAGCACGTTCCGGTTTTTTTTTTTTTTTTGGATATTTTGAAAATGCATTTTTTCCGCTTTTATGCGAATTTAATGGATTATTTTTGTGTATTTAAATTGAAAGGATATGAGGCATGCAAATGTGTTTCCTTTTAAATGCATAGAAAATATTTCGCCATTGTGGTGTTGATTTTAGCTAAATGAAGTTATCTTAAAAGAGGTGAACTGTTTTTTTTGTTCAGTTTTTGAACTTGAGCTGATTTTTAAAGTATTCATTTTTTATATATTATTTTGAAACATGTAAAATAGAAGATTTTCATATATGATTGAATTGAATAATTTTTTAAATGTATTATCATTTTATAAATTTTATTTTAAGGCATACAAATAACAACAAAGAAAACAGGACGTTAAAAAAAGAGAACAAATTGAGACAAAAGCAGAACCAAAATATGTCATAAAATTACGTTCAGCTATGTCTAAAATATGGCTAAAATGAGATTCAACTAAGACTAAACTAAGATCAAACTAAAGCTAAGCTATGACTACACTAAGACTAAACTTAAACTTTAATTATGCTACTCTAAGACTTATCTAGCGCTTATAAAAAATAAGACTATAATACAATGTTAATACTAAAATAAACTAAAACTAAACTAAGCCTAAACTAAGGCTAAACTAAGACTAAACTAAGATTAAACCTAGATTAAACAAAGACTAAACTTAAACTTCACTCAGACCAAACTAAGGCTTAACTAAGACTAAACTAAGGCTAAACTAAGACTGAAATAAAACAAAACTAAACTAACACAAAATTTCGTCTAAACAAAGACTAAATTAAGACTAAACTAAAACTGAACAAATACTAAACTAAGTCTAAACTTAGATTAAAATGAGACTAAGCTTATGCTAAACTAAGACTAAACAAAGACTAAACTAAAACAAAACTCAGACTAAACTAAGACTAAACTAAGACTAAACTAAGACTAAACTAAGACTAAACTAAGACTAAACTAAGACTAAACTAAGACTAAACTAAGACTAAACTTAAACTATGCTAATACTAAAATAAGACTTATCTAACACTTGAGTAACCATTAAACTAAAATTATACTAAGGTAAGACTTAACGAAAACTAAACTAAGACTAAACTAAGGCTAAACTTATACTTAACTTACACTAAAGTAAAACTAATCTCAGACTAAACTAAAACTAAACTGAGATTTAATTATTATTGAACTAAGCTGAAAATGCGAATAAAATGAAAGCTTTAACTATGAGTAAACTGGAACTAAACTAAGCCTCAAGAGAGGATAAAGTAGTTAGACTAAAGTAATCTCAAATTTAGACTAAAGTGAGACCTAACTTAGACATAGATTTGTGCATATGAAAAAATTACATTTTTCTTTACAAATAAGATTGCTACGTGCAGCCTAAACAGCGAGCAAAATGAGACAAAATTGTAGCAAGTAAATTTCAAGAAATCTTTACACGAATGTTTATATAAATCTAGTAAAACTATAAACTCATTACTTACACATTTAATAACAACAATTTCTGACTAAATCGAAATCTTCTTCGATACCCGAAACAATCACATTTTAATACAGAAATTCGATATAAATTCAAATTTTCACTTACAAATGCAATACAAAAACCAATTTCTTGTTAAGTGTTGAAACACATACACACACACACGCACACGCACACCTATACATTCACATTTACAAATGCATACGTACAAATGTTATAACATACGTGACCATAATTCTAAAATCAACAAAAACAATAACAACAACCACAAACATCGAGCAGCTTTTGTTATAGCGCTCGTTTGCCATGGCGGTACACTGTACACTGGTATTGTATGAAATAAGGTATTCAATGGCGTTCGTAATTTTGTTAATATTTACGCTGCTGAAATGCTTCTATTGTCATTTACGTTTATGGCTGACATTTATGAATGCCAAAGCAATTCATATGTGACTTTTAGCTGTACGGATTATAAGAAATGCTTAACATGTCGTCGTCGTCGTCCTCATCGTATATGAATAAATGCCGACAAAGTGGGCTGCTATGTAGAGTGGGGGCGTAAATTCCTAATGAGAGATATGAGGGAAAATATTTCGGTGGGGTAGTGATGATACTTTCGGCAAGTGGAATATTTAAAATGAGATTCGATTAGGTTTTTGATTTTATGATTAAATTGGCCAAACGTGCTGCAATTTCTTTAACATAAGATTCAGAATTATTTGCTCAATTTACATTTTTCATTTAAATTTTATAATATTTTCTGGTGTTGAAAAAGGATGTCAAGGAAATTGCACTTTTAATATTTGGGGTTTTACTTTTTCAAAAATTTGCTAATTTCGAAACTTATTTTCATTGCAAATCACTCGATATTCCAAGCACTTCCTTATTATTTTAGATTTCCACACTCTTCCTGATTTCGAACTATTTGTTTTTGATATAAATTAAGACATATCTGATATGTTGAATCTAAGTTTCCTTATATAACTACCTCACATGCTATCGAAATCGATCTTATTTTGGAACAATTTATTATTCCAAACAATTCCTTTGACCAATATTTTCTTTTTCCAAACCTTTTCCGCTTTAAAAAACTTAAACTTGCTTGCGTTTAAAAAAGTTCACGATATAAGAACATGGCCAATAAAATTAAGTATTTGATGCATTGAATGAATTCTTAAGAAAAGCTGAAACCTTGTCCGGCCTCTCAACCGCATTCTGACATTCTTTAAGTTTCTTATTTCTAGTTTTTTAAAAATTCCACTTTACATACATACAAATCTAGACCAAGTTTTTTCTGATCCATAATTATCAACTTCAAAATGTCTGACTTGCATTTTCGTTGCATGTGGCATATGAATGAAAATTTATTCAATTTCCATACTCACTGGCAACAATTTTAATTAATTACAAAATTACCAAAAAAAAAAATTTACAAACTTCAGTTGTTGTTGTTGTAGTGGCCACTTACCTCGCTGCAGGTCAACAGGTTCGTTGGTTGTTGCTACCACAAATTGTCCATAAAAGTCAAACTAGAAGACGCAAGAATTCATTTTCGAGAGTAAATTTCTTAAATGTATTTGTGGACTCTTAACTCCAACTTTGTATATATGTATGTGTCGCTATGGTTGTGTTTGTGAATTGACAAATTGTATATGCCAGTATTTATTTACTAAGACGGTTACTTTGAAATGTTAGTCTCGCTTAATTGATTTTTTGTGTAGTAAGAAACTTGAGATACTTCAGAGTGGCAGCGGAAGATGCAAATCAACCGGAAGCTCAAATATTAAAGTTATCCAAATACTGAAAGTCTAATTAAAGTAAATATATATACGAGTATATATATAAAACTATGCTTGTTGTAAATTTATGCAATCAAATAGCTTTATCAATGATAATATGATTGATTACTGAAATAATATCACTAATAATTTGTAATATTAAATCTTTAAACTTTAAAGGATTTTCTTTAAACTCAGCAATTGATTTGATTTTCTACAATTATCGATAATAATATTATAATATTTTCATATCTAAATAAGCGCCGATTAAGATATCTTACAACTGAGCAAATAATTTAATTTTCTGAATTAATGAATCATAATCGCCGATTAATTTATGTGATTAAATAATTTGCTTTATATTTAATCAATGAACATGAACTTTAAACAACTAGAACTAGACAAATCAGCGATTAATTTGATTTTTTCAACTAATCGATTGTAATAATTGAATATATAAATAATCACCGATTAATAGATTTAATATATATAATATTTTCATATCTAAATAATCGGCAATTAAGATATCTTATAACTAAGCAAATAATTAAATTTTCTGAATTAATCAATCATAATCGCCGATTGATTTATGTGATTAAATAAAAAAAATCCACTTCATTAGCTTTATATTTAAACAATAAATGTGAACTTTAAACTTTGAACTTGACAAATCAGCGATTAATTCGATTTTTTCAACTAATCGATTGAAATAATTTAATATATAAATAATCAGCGATTAATAGATTTAATATATAGAAAAAGACAAATGCTGTCTCATTATTTAAAAAAAACTGTTTTCAAAAACAATCGACCATTATGTTAGCAAAGATATTTATTGATCACTGTAATCGTCGATAACGATATTTAAAAATTCAAAATATCAAACTAACTCTTAATTCAATATTAAAATAGTTGCTGGTGATACTGCAGTGATTCAATATTGACAAATATGAGTAATAGTTCATAGTCACACTGTAACTAATAGCCGATTTTAATATTTCAAATAAATTCAAACGAAATCCTGCATATATAATCGATAAATGTTAACGATTTGCTTTAATACACAGCGATAATGATTTCGATTATTACAAATACAATTTGTTACCTCAAATTCGATACAACATCATATTTCATTTATACCGCTCTAATATGTTGCTTTAATATCGATTAAAAATCGTAACCGTCGCTGCACTAATCATCTTTTAAAAATATAACAACAACAACTATTGAAAAATATTATATATAAATTTACTTGGCAAATTTACATACAAACAATATTTTTTTGAAAACTTTATCAAACTGCCCGGGGTCACTTATGCACCAATTTGATAATACAACAAATGCATGCATAAAACTCATTACCTGCAACTGAACGGAACGGAACGGAGTGGCGGCCTCTTGTGTCTGTAAATATGCAATGGCATTTCGAACGTCAACCGCGCCACAGCCGCCATATCAACATGGCGGCTCAAGCGACACGTTGACATTTCCGCTGATTACTGTGTTTCTCTGTGTGTGTGTGTGTGTGTGTTTGAGTGTATATATGCGGCACATTGCGGTGCGTATGTCAACATGACACTTCAGCAGCGAAATGTCAATTTTTGTTGCCGGTATTGTTGTTGCTGTTGTTGCTTTAATGCTTGCACTGCTGCTGCTGCTACTGGTGGTAGTTGTTGTACTCTTCAGCGGATAAACAACACAAATTCACCGCAAAATTTAATGACAGCCTAATTATGCGTGCAAATGGTTTATAAATATTTTATGCATGTCAGTCGATGGTTTGTGTGAGTGTGCGTATGTGTATGAGTATGTTTGAGTGTGTGTGTGTGTGTGTGTAATTGTGCTGCAGTGATATGACTTCATTATTGTTAATTATTGGCTTTGCTGTTGGTGGTCATTGAGGCTTATCGAAGTTCATAATGAGCTTTTTAAGGTCATATGAAAAGTGCAATTGCAATAGTTAAGACAGTATATGTTAATGTCAATATGAAGCTTTATATGATGTAAGAATTTAAAAATAGATGAAACCTCTTAAAAGCATGTAATCTCATCAAAAGTAATTTAAATTCGCAAGCGACGGAGAAGCTGTAAAACTGATTGAACTTGTATGCTTATTAAACATTTTGTTTTAAATGTAAAGCTTTTGAAATTAAAAAAAAATTTATTAACTGTTAAAAAAGTTTTTATTGATATTTTTATGATTTTTCTGTGATCTCTGTAAAAAAAAACTTTAACAAAAAATAATTTTTTAAAGCTCAAAGCTTTTCAACTTCAAACTGAAAACGCTTTGAACTTTAAAAGGTTATAATCTTGCTAAATTTAAAAAAGTTCTCAGCTCTTTGAGGCTAAAGAGGTAAAGCTTAAATATTTCAAAATCTTTAAACTCATAAAAGTTTAAAGCTTTTATACGCCTTTAAACTTAAATTAAATTCAACTTAAAAATCTTTTAGTAAACGTTTTTAAAGCACCGAAATTATATTCTTTTTTAATACAATTAAACTTTAATTTAAAAATATTAACCAACCACTTCATATCACTTAATTTAAAAGCTCAAAAACTGCAAAATTAAACTTTTAAATTGAATCCATTTCCTTTTTATTATAAAACTCTAAGCTTTGGAAGTCTTTAAACAAAGCATTGATTCAGACTTCAAGAGCTTTAAGTTGAAAAAAAATCGAAACAACTTCAAAAAAGGTTACAATTTAAAATCTTCAAGTCACCAAAATTAGTTTTGAACTTAAAAACGTTAAAATTGCAAACTTTAAAGCACTTAAATATTCCCAGCTATAATAAAATGTCACTAATTAGTTCCTAGGTATGATAACAGATACATTAAACAACAACAAAAAAACAAACAACACAAAACTTTCGCTAGAATAATAAAATCAGTTCTACATTTGTTTCTCGTTTCTGGCAACCTGCGGAATCCCTGCATCCCCTCGCACAATCGTACCGAAATTTTGACATTTTAATTAAATTGTAAGAAAACAAAAGTGTCGCATCATAATAACAAACGCAGACAGATATGTATGCACATAAAAACACACATACATTCCAACTAACACACACACACACATATACATGGACACACGCAGTTGTCAACCAATTTACCAAAGCTTCGAAATGTTTTTGGCCCGCAGCGATTTTCATATCCTACGTCGGGCGCAAACACGAGTCGTTGGGTATATTCAGTAAATTTCTTTCACTTGTTACGCCCATAAAGAGGCGTGGTACACATGACATTTTCAGCTTTGTAAATATGGATTAACTAAAAAAAATCAAGTAAATATCTTTAAACTCGAAATCATAAAATCGACTCATAAATCAAAGCTGATCATTTATATATAATACGATTTCTGACTAGATTTTACTTAATCCAGTTTAAGAGATATCGACCTGAATTTCGTCATGTAAACTCCTATTCACCAACCGAAAAATTTTACATTTTAGCAATAATGCGAAACTAATGACAACAATTGGAAGTAATTGAAATAAGGACAACGCCCACTTAGTTATCACAAAGACTTATGCCACATAAATGCTACAAGTAGCACATTTATTTTTTTGTTTGTATCTCTAAATTGGTAAAGGATATTTGAGCTTCGGCATAGCCAAACAAAATTATTTAACTGGTAACTTTTTATTTTTGGTGTGCAATCCGACGCGACAACATGTTGGCGTGTAGTTGTATTTTTTTTCTTCATCATTGTTATTGTTGTTGTCAATGCGTTGTTGCAAATTTCAACATGTGTATTTGTGCGTGTGAGTGTGTGTGTTAATGCCTGCTGCGTATGCGTTTAATTGACTAACAATATAAATTGCTTTACTGAATCTGCTGATTTTTGTTTTTGCAAATTTTTGTATTCTTTTTGTATGTATGTATGAATGTATGTACAATATATAAATGCAGGCCCTGTCATCACTGACAGTCTCGCCGAAATGTGTTTTTTTTTTTCGTTTTTGTTGTTTTATTTTTACGCCCGAGGGACGTGTGAATTTGGCACACTTGTTTGTGTGCGTTTAAAATAAATAAGAAGTAAATGCATTAACATTGGCATACTTTTAGGAGCGTAAGCGAAATGGAGTTTTAAATATGAGTTTCTTACTTGCTTTAAACATATTTCGACAATTGATAAATGATGTTGCTTTACAAAATATTTCATTTAATTTATTCTAAAGGTATGCAATACTTTCTTAATTGCTTGTAATATAAAATATATTTGAGAACCTGGACACTTTAGATAACTTTAGTTAATTGATTAAAAATTTTCAGATAAAAATTCTTTCTTTTTTTATTTATTTTTTCATTTTTAATAAATATTACTTACAATTTAAAAAGCTCATAAAATTGCAGTAAAATTTTATGAGCTTTTTGAGCCTACCAGTTTCAAATCAAACTAATTTCAAACTGGCCATTTTTTGTCTTTACAAATTTTATTAAAAAAATTCTTTTTGCAGTAGCAAAAACTGACAATGAAAATTAAAAACAGTTATTCAAATATCCAAAAAAAAAATCTAATAAACTTCAAGAATCAGTTTACAGAACTTACGAAACTTACTCACGCATATAACTTTGAATTTATATCCATAAAATCAAATTGCCAAACTCACTGCACAGATTTGTTCATTGGCAAAAATAGACAAGATGATAAATATCAATAGCAACACACACACAACACTTTTCTATTAACACACATACACGCAAACTGCAAACAAACAAACAAACAAACAAACAACCAAACAAACAATTTTACAACTGACAATATTCGTTTTTATGTTTTTCTGTATGTCGTCGAATCGAGATTTTCGGATGTATCCCTTTTTTTTAGCCAGCTTCGATTGACTTCCTACGACGACATAACAACAATTTATATATATATGAAAATATTTTGTTGCATGTCTTTGAGGCGGCCGAACGCACACACACACAAAATAAACTTAAAGTTCTTATGTGTCACGCCCACCGAATCGGTTAGCTGGTTAGCAGACACACACACACGCACGCATGCTGAAACTGAGAAGCAAACAGAAACCCCACATCAAACCGAAACCGAGTAACCGAGCAGGGACACGACAAAGTCCTTTTGATGAGGTCGATCCGGTTGCTCGGTTGTGCTTCACTTTGGGCTCTGGCCTGGTCAACGCACATATTTGCACGGTTTGTTTGGAGCGGTGAGTGAGAACGGGTGAAGTAAGTGTGCTTTGGAGTGGTTTTGGAAAAAAAACAGAAGCTTGAAATAGTTTGTTATTACAAGTAAAATATATAATGTATGAATAAATTATTTTAAATATTGTGTTGTATTGTATTGTGTTGTATTGTATTGTATTGTATTGTATTGTATTGTATTGTATTGTATTGTATTGTATTTTATTTTGTTGTATTGTGTTGTATTGTGTTGTATTGTGTTGTATTGTGTTGTATTGTGTTGTATTGTATTGTATTGTATTGTATTGTATTGTATTGTATTGTATTGTATTGTAATGTATTGTATTGTATTGTATTGTATTGTATTGTATTGTATTGTGTTGTATTGTGTTGTATTGTGTTGTATTGTGTTGTATTGTGTTGTATTGTATTGTATTGTATTGTATTGTATTGTAATGTATTGTATTGTATTGTATTGTATTGTATTGTAATGTATTGTGTTGTATTGTGTTGTATTGCATTGTATTGTATTGTGTTGTGTTGCTGTAAATTTTTTTAATTATATAACTTAGTTACCTTTTTTTTAAAACCAGTCTAACATATTTATATATACATGTTTGTCTGTGTATGTATTTACAAACACTCACACAGGGATTAAAACTTGAAGGTATTGAACCATGTTACTATTGTTGTTTTCATTGTCGTTATTGTTGCTGTTGTTGTTCGAGTTGAGGTTGAGTCTGTGTGTTGGAATTGTTTACGCACTTTAGCTTTGATATTAGAATTTCTGGTTTGATATCTCTGAAGTAGAACAACAAAAGCAACAACAAGAACAGCCGCAAACTACAGTAACAATAACAACGGCAATAAAGTGAAAATCAAACACATACATATACTCATGCACACACTTACACACAAAAATTTGCATAAGAGAACAACGACATACAACAACAAAACCAACAGCAATACAATAACAAACATTTTGTCGTTACAGATTTTAATTAGCCCAAAATGGCCAAAACAAACCAAAAATCAACACCAAAGTCGTGTTTGGATTTTCATCGCCAGTCCCATGTATCTGTATCTGAGTATCTGAGCAGTCATCTGCTCTCGTATCTGTGTGCCTATACAACGATGTTACTAATTTTAATTTGGAATTATTTGAGCGTGTTTGAGAAATCAATTTGTTTTGTTCTCGATGGCTATTGGTTTGGATTTTGAAATTTTTTTAGTTAAGCATACATTTAGGCACAGCCAAATTAAATTAAATTGAATTGAATTTATTTAATTTTTTAGAATAAAATCTTTTCAGTATTAAAACTTATTTACAGCAGTATTTAACAACTATTTTAAATTATTTACCTTATTATTACTTTATAGTATAAATTTTAAAATGTTCAGCCTAAAATTATGCAACATAATTATGTGCTTTTGCGCAATTAACTGCGTCTTTTCGCAAAACTGTTATTATTAATAATACGACAACATTTAATAAGGACTCCCATTAACTGTCCAGTTAAGTACTTTGTGAGTTAAGTAAATACTGCAGACGAGCGCCTAAAAGTATGCAATCAAAATTTGCCCAAAATATCGCCACAATTTGTGCAAAATTATGCTACATTTTCATACAATATGCGAAATATATAAATACATGCACAACTACACACAAGAACGAAACTAATTACGTACCGCAACACAATTCGAATTCTTAGCATACCAATCCGATCTACAACGAACCTTTCACCTCAACTCCAACCCCCAGCCCCTTACGAGATGGTCATCTCAACTATCAACGAAATTAAGCCATAAGCCTAAAATTACTCTAAACATTATGAATAATTTTCAGGCGTTACGTAGCGACTGGAGGCAATAAATCTCTTCACGCCAGGATGATGTCCAGTCGACGATAAATGCTAAGATGTCCTTTTGACTTCGACCGACGCACAAATGCAATGCGGTTAATTTATGTCATTTGTCATATTTGAATTTTACATTTCCTTCCGCTATGAGTTAGGCGGAATGGAATGGAATGGTGATGGACTGCTGTGCGGTGCGGGATTATTCATAACAATAATAACGACAACAACTACTACAATCGCTACAAATGACAAATGAGCCAAGGGAAGTGGTCTCGAGATATGCAATTGCAGATAACCGGCTAACTGGCAAAATCGGTTAAAAATTTAAATACTTTGCAAAGCATACTTTTCGGTGCTTTGTGCATACCGCAAGAGTAGATGAAAGGTTTACTATTGATCGGATTAGTTTTTAATTTTTCTTTGTTTTTTTGCTTTTGTTTTGCTACTCCACATATTTGTGATGAATTCGTCTAACTTAATGCATACTTTCAGGCGTTCTATAAAGATTTTTGTGCGTTTTATCAACATGACGTCAATTGAGTAGATAATTTAGTTCTGTATTATAAAATTACAAATTCAAATTTGTTAAGCATATTTTTAGATAGCTTTACAAAATGTTTGTTAATTCAGTGTTACGCCTCAAACGTCATCAATTAAACGTCATTACTGTCCCGAAAACCATTTTTCTGTTTAGCTTTATATGTCTCTTCCTTGATTTTAATATCCTCATTAGACGCTACTTAAGCGTATTCCGCTCACATTTCATTGCTATAGTCTTAACATTGTTTTAGACCGCTTTGTATTCGCCCTCAACAACCCCCCCCCCCCCCATTAATTACGCCCCAAAAAATTAGAAAATTCTTTTAGCAGCAATTGTTGCCCATTGTACACTTTTTTGTTGTATATACGTTTGACCTGATCCTTTGCACTTTGTACGTGGTGGCGCATTTTCTTGTGTACCTTGCACGCAAGCTGTCTGGCTGCCCCGAAGCGTTTTCTTACGTATTTTTCACATTTTAAATGCTTCCTGTGGCGCGGCGCGGTCCGAACCGAACCGGTTTGGCGCTCATTTGGCCGCGAGCGAGTGCGGCATTCAACTGAAAAAATAAATTAAAATTTTGTGGCAGCTCCTAAAATCCTGAATCCTTCCTCAGCCATAGTGTAGCTACTTTGGCAGTAGCAATGCTACGAAAAATAAGAAACAACAACAATTTACGCTGGCAGGACATGCAACTTGTGGCTGAAAAAAAAGTACAACAAGAAAAAACACGAAACGAAACGAAACTTGTAGATATCAGAGGAATCGAGTTACAAGCGTGGCAAATACCTACTCAAGCGATATGCCAAAGTGAGTTTTTAAGAAATTCACTGCATACGTTTAGGCGCAGCTCAGTTGAAAGGGGCGTTAAAGTGCTAAAATTCTGCTGATTTATCAAGCCGAACATTTTTGTACACAATCCTTTTAATAAATAAATTTTTAAACATTTGCTTATTAGTCAAATTTTAGAGCATACTTTTAGGCACACTAACTAAAACTAACTAACTAAAAATTTTTGGTTTCATAAATTTATGACTTTAATTCAATAATTCATTATAAGTAGCGTTAGTTTCTTTAATATGTACTTTATTTTTTAGTTTAAATTATTTTGCATACTTTTAGGTTTAGATTTCATATCAATCCAAAGCAGCGAAAAAATTAAAAATAATATAATTTACAACAAAATGTTACTCCTATTTTTTTTGTTTGAAGGCCTAGATATATCATGATGCTATTACAAAGGTTTTGCATACTTTTAGGAGCTCAGAGTTTAGAACGGGAGAGGAAAGACTTCAATTTAAAGTTTACTTTGTAGCAAAAATTTAATTTTACAATAATAAATCCATGTCATCCAAACAATTCCGCATGATTTATATTATTTATTAATAAATAGTTTTAGGCACTTTATTTAAACCATGTCATCGTATATTGCCTTAGAACATAAATTTAAATTGAACAAATCAAATCAAATATTTTACTGCACACTTTTAGGCCTTTAAAATTAAAATATAAATTTATACAAAGTGTTTCTTAAACATTTGCAAAATTTCATTGCATACTTCAAAGCGCACTTCTATCGAATAAATGTATGAAAATTAATAAAATTATGCAAGGAGTAGAAAATCTTTTAACTTAAGTGTTTCCATTCACAATTTATATATTTTATTGCATACATTTAGGCGCACAATTTAAATAAATTTTCTTTTTAAGCTGAAACACTACATTAAAATGCAATTACTTAAGCAAAAAGTTTGCCATATTTCATATGAATTTAAATGTATGTATATATGCAGCATAACCACAACAAGTACCTGCTCGAGATTTCAGCACAATAGGATGAAAAGGGAAACACACACAAACAAAAACAAAAACAAAAACAAAAGCAAATAATAGCAGGACACTTGAAGCCGACACGCAAATTCCCAGACTATTTGTGCAAAACTAAACCAGCGCTATTGAGACATATTACCCAATATTATAGGCTACGAAAAAATAAAACGAAACCACAAGACAAAATCCACCGTCACCGCCCCAGCTCAATCACCACCGCCCGCTGTGACGACATCCCGATCGTTGGCGTTGCCAGGACACTGCCGGATTCGCTCAGCACACAATTGTGGCAAACATGAATCATGCATGTGTGGCGCATAAATAAAATTGAAATTTCAAGGAGCCTCCCACCACCCAAGTGACGATGACTAAAGACAGCACAGCACAGCAGCAAAGGGAAAGGAGGTAAGGAAGATGGAGCAAAGGAAGAAAAAGAGCAAAACAAAAAAGAAAAGAAAATCGCAGGTTGTGTTTGAAAAATTGGAAAACAACATCCTTAATGGATGCAGCGCAGCCACACAAGCCGCAAAAACAATGGACCACGCTGAGTTTCACATAAATAATGCACTGCACAAAAGAGTGCTTTTTCACGCACACACTCACACTCATACTCATACTTACATACATGCAGATATATTCATAAAAGTGTGCTTTTGTGTGTTAATATGCTGGCAAGGTGTTAGAATTTTTCTATTCATCCTTTTTGTTTTTACACAATTTTGAAGAATTTATGTTGTTGGCATGGATGTGTGTTTGTATTTGTATGAACGTATGTATGTATGTGTGGCATAATGCCGCTCATTTTTCATGCTGATGTTGGCATATCAATAACTTCAAATTTTTTTTCTATAATTTTTACCTCTTTTATTTTTGCCATAATTGATGTTTTGCGAAGTTTTTGCCTATAGCTGAATGATGTGCTGCAGCGTGTAAATAAATTATGTGAAATTAGTTTGAAACTTTAGGGCATACTTTTAGGCCAAAGAATATAGTAGCTGAAAGTGTGATACGAAATTGTTAGTGCAGACTTTTAGGCGAAAACGGTTGATTCAAGCATTATTTGAAATTTTGAAATTAAAAGACTAATAATAACTTCGATTATTCGTATTAAAAAATTGTTTTTTGTTATCTGGTTTGTTGTTATTTTTGTTTGTATAAGTAAAGTAAAGTAAAGTAAAGTTAATTAGAGTAAAGGGAAGTAAAGTAAAGTACATTACATTGAAGTTAAGTTTAGTAAAGTAAATTAAAGTAGAATGACTTAAAGTAAAATAAAATAAAGTAAATTGTAATTGTAATTGTAATTGTAATTGTAAAGTAAAGTAAAGTAAAGTAAAGTAAAGTAAAGTAAAGTAAAGTAAAATAAAGTAAAATAATCTAAGGATGTCAGTACATTCCGATTGTTTTTATACCCTTCAACACGTGCAAGTACACTTACAGAAGGGTATATTGAGTTTGTTCTTTCGTTCGCCCAGAAGGGGGCGTGGTAGGTATGACAAAGTGTATATATAAATGATCAGCGTCGATTTAACGATGTCCGTCCGTCTGTCTGTCTGTCCTAGCGATAACAGCCGTAGCTTAAGAGCCATCGAGCTAAATATTTGTATGAGAGCTACTGTCCTGCAAGCGAAGGCTTAGTTCTAAGATCAAAACTTCTAGCCCCTCCTATACAAACCACCACTATCCATACGAACAAAGAATTCATTAAAATAGGTTTAGTCCAGATATCCAGTTTAAATTCGATAATTAGCACTGTAAAAGGGGCGAAACCCGATAAGAACAACGCCCACTTATAATAGAGATATGTAGCACTTATGTACTAAAAGAACCACATTTTTTTGGTTTCACTGAAATATCGAAGGGTATCTGAGCTTCGGCATAGCCAAAGATAATTCTCTTACTAGTTTTTTTTTTTTAAATTAATGCATGCAATAATTTTTCCAAATTTTTTAAAGCGCGTTATTTTTGTTTTATCTCATGCGAGAATTGTGAACTTTCCATTTTGACCAAGTTACTTATCGATATGTCTGTGAAACCGAATTACTCGTATTACATATAAAAAAATTTTACAGCCTTTCTATGTCACAATTTGTAAATGAAAATTAATATTACTTTTTTTTTTTTCTTTCAACCACACGACAAACTTTCGCCACACGCCAACATTTACATTTATAAGCTATAATTAAGGGGAAAAATCAAATATATCATTTTACAAATGCGCATTACAGCAAAGCGACAACACACACACTCGCGGAAAACGATGGTACAAGTGTATATAAAAAAATCAGTTAAACTTTTAATAAGCTTACAAAAATTGATATGTTCACATATTGCAAAGAAAGATTTGTTATACATTTTTATAAAAGTTAATACTAACATTTTGCGATGCGTATATTTGCAAATGTAAATCCACTTTCATTAATTACTGGACAACATTTTCATCGGTTTGATCATTTGATTTCATGCACAGCTAAATCGCGGCATTAATGTCAAATTAAAATTTGAGTCAAACATATGAATTTGGAATTGACTTATCAAGTTGTTGTTGTTGTTGCTGTTGTAATTGCCTTAAAGTGCATTATGTCGAATAAATGTAATTTTAATTTACCAAACAGCGAATGGTTGTTTGATTGAACGAATATAGTTTTATATTAATCCAATCGATAATATCGCACTTATCTCGTTTTTATTTTGAAACACGATTAAAAATTCTTAAAGTTATCTTCTGGATATTGTACAATAAAACTTGAACTCTCTTAGTTTAGCACACTAGATAGGCCTGCTGCAAACTAGGTTATAAACTACTTGCATACTAGCTAGCAATTAAAATATTCAACAACTTTCGTTCTTGTCAAAAACTTCGACGCATTCCCTTCAAACATCAAAAAGTCATTTGCATGCTGCGAGTGTGACATGTCACCGTGACGCCCGCTCGTTCACTTGCTACCGTCGCGCTGGCTATCAAATTGACATTAACAATGCCTGCCAAACTAGCGTTGTCGTCGTCTTTTACCTTCCTTCGAATGATACCAACCACTGCGGCACTTCATCCATTTTACTGCGTTTGTGCCATATTTGTTGTTAATTTGAAATTTTCAACACGTTCGCGTCTCAATTTTATCGCATGTTACGCTTTGCTGCCTTCCATTGGTATTTCGTACAAGTTTTTCTGTTCTTCTTGTTTCTCTTTTTTGTTCTCTTTCTCATTTCTTTTTTTTTTTTTTGGGTATTTGGCAACGTCCTTCGTTGCAATGAATTTTGATTTGAAGTGAATTTTCTTCTTTTGTCCGCGCGCAAAAGTTCTCCAATTAGTCGCAATGTACCGAAAGGGAGTGGATGGGGCGGGGGGGTAGGAGGGGGTTAGAGCGCGCAAGTGTAATTTTGCATAATTTATGCGTGGGAGAAATGGAAAATGGGCGCCTTGTTACTTGCCTTGTTAGCGCCGTATTAAAAGTAGTCAAATCGACAGTTAAGTGTTGCATTGTTTGGGCCAAGTACGGCCTAGTGGATTGTGCAAATCTCAAGATTAAAGCTGAATTTTGGGGTGGCACAACAGAAAAAATAGTTAAATTAAAATTATGCAAAAATTTTGTCAAAACATTTCATAATAAATGTAAAAAATTGCATGCGATAAATTATGCATTAATAAATTGCATGCTATTAAAATAAAAAATATATAAAAATAAGCTCGGATGATACTTAAATGGGATTTTTGATGTTTTTTTTAAATGAAAATCTTCATGATTTTTTTAATCTTATTTATCTATCGGTCGGTATGTCTAGTTGTCTGTCTATCTGTCTGTTTGTCTTAGTTTAGGTAAGGTTGCGTTGGCTGATCTAACAAGAAAGAGATATCAGACATAGACCTTTAGTAGTCCTTAGTGCTACCAAGGTTGTTTAGAGGTATTCAAAGGTGTTCAAAAGTGATTATTGATTGAAAAACAGTTTAGCGAGTTTAAGCAAGTTAGCTGCCTTTTGCATAGAAACGTCCTTCAAAGATGGAAAGTAGCTTAACCCAAAGTAGTTTAGTCTAGATTCATTGAAAGTATGGGAATGACAAAGAAAGTATTCTAGGGTCCGCCTAGCATTGCCTTCATTGCAAGCTACGCATGAATCGCTTTGCAGCAGATCCAAAATGGCCGCATGAGCAGTTGTGCGACAATGTCCCGTCAGTACCACAACTATTAACCTACAGTCTTCTCTTGAGAGCGATAGGAGATAGTTGGTTGTGTTAATACTGTAATTGCGGAGCATGATTTTAGCAGTCTTACAGGAAGATAGAGATTCCCACAAAGATTAAGTTTCCGAGTTCGTTTCTAAGTCTATATTTGCCTTCACCATGGGATGGATGTACCAATGAAGCGTTCAATTCTGTCTTACTACCTATTTTTTTTATCGGAATTTACTAGTTTTAATAGCCATTCTGAAAACATATTTTTTTAATCAAGCTTTTGATTTTCCATTTTTGTCTCAAGGTAATTGAGATTTTTATGATGCAAAAGTGAAAAAGCAAAAGCGCAACTAATCAAAGAGCTCCATAAAGGTTCATTTCCGATAGAAAGCTAAATTAAAAATGATATAAAAGAATCACTTAAAATCGTTTAACGCTTATCTTGCGATATTTTCAATTTAATGTAAATGAGAATTGTATCATTTCTCGTCAATTAAAAATATCGCATAAGCGATGTTAATAGTTTTCTTTTACATCTATATATATATAAAAATGAATTCTTCTTTCTTTCTTTCTTTCTTTCTTTCTTTCTTTCTTGCTTTCTTTATTTCTTTATTTCTTTCTTTCTTTCTTTCTTTCTATATTTCTTTCTTTCTATCTTTCTATCTATTTTTTTGTTTATCTTTCTATCTTTCTTTCTTTCTTTGTACCAAATGGGCGTCTAAACCATTCATTCGATTGTGACGAAATTTTGGGGAGTTGCTGTGCTCACGTCAACTTAGGTTTAGGGCAAAGAAAAATTTGCCACGCCCACCTATTACGCTCACAATTTGTAAACCTAAGTTAAAATATTCGACTATTTCGCTAATATTGCCCCTAAAAATCTGAAATTAGGTATCTGAGTTCGTGTAAACACTGTCGACAACTTCACAAAAAATGGGCGAGGTTAGATCAATCTAACGCCCACTTTCAAAAAAAGGTTGGATCATTTTTACGCCTACCACCATTTGCTCAGAAACTTGATGTGCTATATAGAAAATATGTAACGAGATGCACCGGGAAGAATAACAGGATATACAAAATTTGCCACGCCCACTTATTACGCCCTCAATTTATTTAATTAAGTAAAAATATACGATACTAATATTGCTCCTTAAAAATTTGGGATTTTGTTTCTGAGTTTGTATGCCGATAATTTCACAGCCATAACTCAGAATCGCTACAACGGTGAATACCGAAAAGTGCCGCTAACTAACGGGAGTACCGGGAAGTTCCGCTAACTAACGGAAGTACCGGGAAGTTTTGCTAAGCGGCATTGCAACGCATTCTGCAAGAAATTAATATTTATAGAGCTCACCAACTTCAGCATTTTTTTTAACTTTTATTTTCATTCGCACTTTTGATTTTTCATTTTTGTGTTATAAAATTCTCATTTACCTTAAATTGATAATATCAATATAGAAATCTTTAAGTGCTTTTAACAGTGTACATATATATATATACTCTAAAAATACGCTTATATGCTATGCCAAGCATATAAGCGTATTTCCCAATATAAATTTCGATTCAATTGTAAATTTGATTTAGTTAACGAAGAACTAAACTTTTTGTATATATATATTTATATATATATAAATACTACAAATTGCTTCTTCTTTATCTATCTATTGGAAAAAAAAATAAATGTCTCCTTCCATTTATTTAAAACTTAAGTCCTTCTGTCACTTCCTGGTTTAAACAAAGCAGAACACAACACAACAAAACAACAACAAAAAATCTAACCCAGTTAGCTGTCAAGTGTGTGTACAATTAAAATTTCCCGTTTCAGTTACAACAAATTGAGTGCTACACTTGCCACACTCAAATCAAGTGTGCCATGTTCGAGGCAAGCATCCAGACAGGATTCGCACAACAATCTAAACAAATGCCACATCTTCTTTTTTTTTAGTATTTACACAAACAACTGCTTGTATATGTTTTATATATGTGCGCCTTTGTCCAACAACAACAAAAACAACAGCGTCGTCTCGTCGACTGCACATGGCGGAAGACTGCCGGAAAGGAAGTCAGCCAGCCAACCAGCCAACCAACCAGCCAGCAGATGGAAGGAAGGAAGCGTTCATGTGTGCATAAAGTTTGATTTCCTCAATAAGTGCTGCTCGCTTTGATTCTTCTCGTTTCAACGCTCGACGCGCGCATTCTAAGACAAAAGAACACAGCTCTGCGGTATAGTGCTGCTGCGGGGGGCGGGGGAATGTTGGTGTTGTAATGCGCCAAACAAAAGCGTAAATGTTGCTGTCGAACCACCAGTGTTGCCATGTGGTTTCTTGTGCTGCTTAAACAAAACGTATTGTTTGGGCGAAAGTGCTTGATTTGTTTCGACGCCAAATTAAAGTGGCTTAAGTGCTGCCAGCAATGCGTGTGTGGATAAAAGTCAATCGGCAACACTTTTGATATTAAAAGGATTAATGCTAGACAATTTAATTGCATGCTATAATTTTTGTCTGACTTTAATAAGAAGCCGAAATAAAAGACTTTATATGAATTATTGATAAATTGCATAAACAAAGTCAGTGACATTATTAAAAGAATATTTATAAAAAATTATTATGATATAATATTGTATATAAAATTATATCGCATGCGACTTTGTCATAACTTTATTTTTTCTGGCAAAAATGAGAAAACTTCCTTTTAAATCTTGCATTTTTGGTGTAGAAAAATATGAACTTAATTCACAAAATTCACATTTTCATTTTTTTGTCTATTTATATATGTACATATGTATATATATACTTCATTTGCCCTATATATTCGACACATGTTGTATTCTCACTCAAATATTATTTTAAATAAAAGTCGACACATTTTTCTTTTATCTTTGAAATTTTTCGTGTGTTGCATAATGGTCGAAAAAGTTTTGACCCACACAGGCAGATGACTGTGCCAACGATGATGATGATGATGACGATATAATACAATAATAAAAGGTAAAAACTTTTCCACTTTGCTAATCAAACTTTTGGCACCTTCAGCTTGACCGCACTCGCCTGGGAACTCCGGCAGATGTGAATATACGGCAAACTTTGCCAACTGCCACTCCATGCAGCAAAGCAGCAGTAGCAGCAGGAGCAGTAATTACATTTAGTAGTTGAAGATGTTGGCATACACCTCAGCGCCTCGGCCAATGCGCGCCGCAGCAGCAGCAGCAGTAAAAGATAAAGAAATTGTATAGAAAAAATATGCAAAAATAATATTTCAAAATTAAATTTGCATACCCTAAGGCGGCTTAGTGCAAAACTGCGCGCTGCAACTTTGAACTGTGCTGAATACAGAAAAAAAATAAGCAAAAAAAGAAGACACACAGTGAAATAATGAATTTCAGTGGGCATATAAATGCGAAGGCAAATAAACAAACTCTGCCTGAAATTAATTACGAAAGTTGCAATTCACTTAAAATTCGCCATTGCATTTCTTGTTGATATATTTTTGTTGCACACTTTTAGGCGTTAAGCGAATAGTGCGCACGAGAGTTGTGCAACTTTTTGGCATATCGTCGACATTGTCACTAGCTTCTTTTTTATTTTATTTTATTTTCTGTCTTTTTTTTCGACAACTTGCAACATATTTGCACAACTTGGGCAACTTTTTTTTTTTGCTCTATCAAAAGTTTTGCAAAATCTTTATTTAATCAAGCATATTTAGCTGCGCTTAAAACGAGCGGCCAAACAAAAAAAAAAACTTCGCAAACTTTCAAAAGTTCTTTCAATTGTTTTCAAATTGTACCATTTACAAGCTATTATAGCAGTTTGCTGCTTGATTTGTTCTTGGCTGTGACAACAACAACAACAACAATTGCGACAACAACAACTGCAACATTGAGAAAGTTTGCTTTAGTTTTGCAATATTTGTAAGAATGTTTGCATGGAAAAGTTGCACAAGTTGGCACATCAAATAAAAGTCTTTTGTTTAGACAACGAAACAATTTTGTCTCGCTTGCGAAAAATATATATCGCATGCAATTTTTTTTCTCAAAGTTTGGTTTTTCTTAAATTTTTCAAAGTCTTAAATTTTATTCATATATTTAAATAATGTTTAGATTACATAAGTAATTAAACTCTTGTTTAACTTTTCTTAAACTTCTCTAATAACTTTTATAGCATGCGACATTTTATGTGACAAAATTTATACAACAATAACAAAAAGTTACCAACTTTTATTTTTGCTGAAAAATTTGCTTAAATCTTTAATAATGTCGCAAAATATTCTCCGAAATATTTAATCCAATTTAGTTTTAATCATTTTCCTTATAGTCATGCAACATTTTCGATTTTTTTTTGCTGCTCACATTTTTCATGCTTTAATTCGTATTTAGGCTGTAGTCCTGGCGCATTCTAACTGTAGAATCACCTGCGAATTTCATTTCACAGCACAATAAACACGCATCCCCTGTGACACAGGGGATATCCTTTTGTATTTATTTCGTTTTATTTGTATTTGTTTATCCTGCAGCAGGTCCTTGCGAGCGTTATGCTAACTTGCTGACTTACTTTCACAGTCTGTCACTTTAATCTCGAGAGTATTAGGCAGGGGAAATTTTTGCTTTTTTTTTAGCTGTACGTAGTATAGGTTTAATGTCATTTAAGGAGTAAACTTTAACAAAGGTGACTTAATGACACATCTTTAAGTTTCGAAAAGTTTTGACAAATGTTGCAAAGGGAACTAAGAAATCAAAAGTAGTAGAAAATTAAAAATAACTACAGAAAGTGGTAATTTAAACTGCTTCAAATAAACTACCTTAAACTAGTATAATATATAGTAATTTGAATAATATTATTTAAAAGAAATTAAATAAAATCGCTTAAACAAAGTCCGAGTTGGAATATTAAGTAACCAAATTGTAGAGTTTGATATACGTTTACTTATTAAATGTTAACTTTACATTACAAAGTATATTTATTAATTTTTTGAAACACTTCCGAAGGTCACCTGAATTAGTTTATTTGAACATCAATGCATAATAAACAGCTTCAGAGCCCAAATGTATGCTTTAAATATTAAGTTTCAAGACAATGTAAGATTTCTGTATTATTATCCTTTGAACAAATTTCGTTATTTTTCATATTATTTACAAATCGGTTCAATAGTTTTCAAGTTCCAATAGTGAGGCTAAAGAATTATTGGATTGAAACTTCATTCTTCATAAAAATAATACAAATTAAAAAAAAACTATTCACAAATTTTGATCTAAAAATTTTGACTAGAAAAGTGGTACAGACACAAAAATTAGTCACTAAGCTTAATTAATTCACTTTGAAGCTTGTATGTTAACTAACAAGATTTTCAATTAGTCGGTAAAAATGAAAACAAAATTAACATGCACAATCGCCAAGAAGTATGCTCTAAAAGTCCCTACAAGCAAATTTCTCGGTAAAATGATTCCATGATGATATCAATAAAAAGTGTAGAATGTGTCAAACCAAAAGAATGGCAATGTACTCATATATAATATTATCAGCGTCGAACTCTGATTTTACGAAGTCCGTCTTTCTGTTCCAGCGGTTTCTATGTGAGCTTCGGAAGTTTAGTATAACTGAAACTACTTCTCCTCCCATACGAGCCATTCCTTTTCCTGTGGAAAAACCAAATTAATACAAATAGTTGCAGTGTCGATAACCTGCTTAAATTTGACAATTAACATTTTAAATACTCACAAAAAATTGATGTAATCGGATAAGAGCCACGCCCACCTTCCGTATAAACTCCTCTTATTTTGTAGACAAAATATTTAAAAAAATAGTTAGAGTATAGATAAGTAGTTCATATTTAGTATTTAACATTTTGAAAGTAACACAAAACTACAAACCAAAAATGGGCGAAACCCGATAAGAAGAACGCCCACTTATAATAGAAACATGTAGCAGTTATATGCTAAAAAAATCACATTTTTTTGTGGTGGGTATCTGAGCTTCGCCATACCCTAAGACAGTTTTCTTACTAGTTTTAAAAAGTGTTTTTCCCCTCAGTGTACTTTTTCATTTTATTTTTGTATTGTTCTTTATATTACATACATACGCAAAGTGTTTCAATTGATATTATGACAAACGTAACATTACTTCACTGAACTTAATCTCACGAACACATTGCAAATATGTACAATACATAATGTACAATAAACAATGTATACGCTATAAGCCAATAAAAAAAAAAAAGTTAAAATTTTAATGGCATTTTGCGGTAAAAGTGGAACAAACTAAAATGTCTAAAATATGTTATACTTATATTGTATATGTACTCGTATATGTATTTATGTATGTCTGGCAACTGCTACAACAACAACAACAGCAATAATAACAAAAAATATCAGTCGTTGCCACACCGAACTGACACTCCACCACGTCGAGCCGACATCGTCTATATAAAATCGTGTTATTTCACATGTTCAACAATTATGGAATAATGTTTTTCGGAATATTTTTACGCCAGCGTCAGTTTTTTTTTTTTTTTTCTGTTTTGTTATTGTTTTACTGTTACTTTTAGCCAGTGTTGTTACCACGTTTAAGCCGCCACTTTTAGCACAGCAACAGCAACAGCAAAATGTTGCAATTGGAATGTGGCCGCTTGAAGTGTGCATTAAATGTGGCGTCTAAGTCGACTCTGTGTTTGTTTGTGTGTATGTATGTGAGGTGAGTTGAGTTGAATTGAGGCGGATGGTTGTGGCATGCTCTGTAGAAGGAAGGCGTATGTTGAGTGCAATATTGCGCTCGCTGTCAAATGACTGACATTATATTCTGGCGGCGACGGCGGCGGCAAATGTTTCGTGACTGTCGACAATAAAAAAAATGTCGATTGAAATGAAAAAAAGGGAAACAAAGGTGAAAAGGCGCAGTTGGCCAAAAAGAAAAAAATCAAATTTTATATTAAAGAAATAAAAGAAAAGAATTTAAGCAGACAAAAGGAAAAACTTCAAACAATCAGTGAGAATTAGTTAAACCGATACTTAAAGCATTAAAAGTGAGCTGGAAGAGTAAGTCCATATAAAGGTGCATACTTTTAGGTGTCGCGTCAAGTTATGGTAAAATTTGAAACATTTAAACAATTCTATTATTATATTTAATTAATTTATCAAATTTATTTTTTTAATAATATTCATTGCATGCGATTTTTTATTGCAACTTTAAAATTTTTGCGTAAACGTTTTTCATTGAAACTTTGGTTTGTGAATATAACAAAAAGGCAAGTAAGGCTTATATACAAACAGAGTAACTACGTATTATATTTTTTAATATTTTTGACATTTATATAAACTAATTTTACATTAAAAATTTATATTGAATAAAATTTATCTCTCATGCAACACTTTTACCGCGTACTCCAACACATATTTAAAAAAAAAAAAAAGACGCTTCGAAATTGCCTCCACTTAACATTTAAGACAATTTTGAGTTAATGTGCCGAAAATGCAAATTTTCTTGCTCCTAAATACAAGCCAAAAATGCAAAAATACAAAAACAACAAGAAAACCAATTCCTAATATCAAGGCTGTGAAACGCAACAGCGCAGAACAGAACAGGCGATAAAAATCAACGGCGAAACGTGTTTTAAATTTCAAATAGCCGCCGCCGCCGCCGGAATATAACCTTTAAAAAACGCTACGCTGCCGAAATTGGCAGCACAAGTGGCCAATGCAAAAATCCGAACCCACCCCCCTCCCAAGGTAATGTCTGATAGAAACTATTACCACGCCTCGCTGCATACTTAGCACAGCCCATGAAGCTATTTTGTAGTTAATATCAAAAGAAAGTAAGAAAAAGTATATAAGACATAGTAAAGCTGGCAAGTGTAGTTGGCAAACTACTTGCCATAAGTGCCGCTTACAAAATGCTCCCAAAATAATGATGACAATTAGCAGTTATTAACCTGAAGAACGTCACAGATTCTAATAGCCGGCGGCGTCTATAACAAAAAAAGAAACTAACTTTTAAAACTAACTTTAAAGTTGTTCCGGCTATTATCGAACGTGTGGCATATAAAGTACAATATTAAAATTCGAATAATTGCATAAAGCAATTTTAAAAAGTTTTCATTACACCCATTTTTTATATACATACTCATACATACATGATATGAGACATGAAACATTTGGCTCAACACTCGAGCAGTGTTGCCAACCCAAAATAAATCATTACAAGAAACAAATAAATTTCCAAACATTTATTTACGATTTGCGCCGCACACGCTTTCGCTTTAAGCCGCCCAACCCAACATTCCTCCACCCCCAACATATCGACGCTTAACGGGGCGCTGTGAACTCTTTCACCTGTCGATTGTTTGAAGTCTGGCGTAGAACGTGTAGAGCAACCAAAACAAAAAAAACAACAAAAACCAAAACAACAAAAAATCATAAAATAAAAAGGTGCAAAGAAAAACAATAAAATAAATTACAACACAGCTAAACAGAAATAATAATTTGTAGTTTCTCGCTTGCTTTCTCGCTCGCTTGCTAAGAAGCCGGAGCCGGAGCGTAACAGAATTTCGTCGGTGGTCGCATTTGGATCTATAAGCGGGTTGTAAAAGGTAAGGTAAGAGCAAAATCAAAGGTAATTTAATATGAAAATTGCGTGTTTGGCGCACACTAATTGCGAAATTATTTTCAGCTGCCACCGAATCCAAAGTGGAATATTTTCCAACTCGATTTCATTTTTGGAATGTAAGATTTGAGAATTTCTCTTTGTGAATTTGATTTTTAAAAGCCACTATCGAATTACAAAATTATTTAAATAAGTTGTTTGACGAAAAAAAAAAAGAAACTAAGTATAGCTATTATTTATAATTTTAACAATTGTTTAGCGTAGATGAGGAATAGGAAATTTCAGAGTTTCCGAGTTTGAGTTTGAGTTTTTTAATTCCTTTCGTTTGTATGCTCGGCATTCTAATGAGTTACTTCATACGATAGTTGCAGTTATTAGCTGCAATGGTTGACGAGCTATGATAGTGAGTCATACGACTCAATGTGGCTCAGATTTGTAAAAGAGTTTTTTTTAACGATATTTTTAATTACCAACTTCGACGGTTGCAGAGTTTTCATAGTGCGTCATTTGATTGCAACTGAGCTATTATATTATTCCGATAGTTATTAAAAATATCTTAATAGTGAAAATAAATGAAGTAAAGTACTCAAAAATTTCAATTTAAGTTGTAATTTCATAAAATGATATTTTTTTAATTTTAAAGCAAGAGTTTCTATAATGCCAGACGGATATATTTTTAAAGTAATAATGAGTTCATATATAAAAAAAAATTTCAACTTCATATGTGCAACGGTTACTGAGTTACAATAGTGAGTCATTTGATTACAACTCAGCTATACTTTAACTATTCGATTATTCTGATAGCTATTAAAAATGACTTAACAGTCAAATTAATAAAGTAAAACACAAAAATTTCATTTTAAGTTCTAACTTCATGAATTAATGATTGATTGATGTTCACTATATCCGGTTTGTTCACTCTTTCAAGGTGGATATTTGTTGTTTTTGCGTTCAGAAATTGACTTTTGGACTGCAACAAATTTTAAAAAGCATTTCGATTGTGCACTATTTAGAGTACTTCATGTAAAAATTTGGGTGTTCACTGTACCTAGACACGACTGTATATACAGAATTTCAACTTGATATGTCCAACTCTTACTGAGCTACCATACTGAGTCAAATGTTAACTGGAGTGAGTCACATTCTAACTGCATAATTCGCTCTAATTATGCAGCCCCTAGCATTAGACTTGCGGTTCCAGACTTTTCTGAAAGCTAACTTAATCAGCTTTCATTTTTTTAAACATCTTGCATGTTCACCTTAAAGTATGCTTCGCAATTTTAATCAATGAAAAATATTCAAACTAAATACTACATCAAAGCACTTGTTTATTTAAAACAACAGTAAAATGTATGCAAATATGTAGTAAAACACTTTTTGTTTACTAAATTAAAAGCGGAAAACCTACACGACTTTAATGAAATTTTAAAATATAACTAACATCAATCTGATTGGCCATTATTGTTTTTAATTTAACATTCTTTCAGGCGTTTAATTGAAATTTATGCAAAATGAAATTGCGGCACACATACTTACTCGTACGTACGCTTACAGCACAAAGCGTAAACACTATTTCGAATATTGCCATACATGTGCATGTCTGTATGTGTGTGTGTGTTTTAATGTTTGTGTTTGTGCTGGAATTGAACTGAGCTGCACGCCGATAATGATGACATTAACACTGTCAACGCGCCGCGTACAATATAATTAATTGAATACAGTTGGCAACACTAGCGATAATTTCGTTAAATTGTCCCGCAATCAACACAATGCACGACACCGACTCCGGGACGGGGCGGGCGTTAGGATAAAATCGAAAATCGCAAATTGTTTGGCATGGCATGAATTAGCCGGCACGTTTCGACCGCCGCCGCCG